>OX101733.1:26774817-27163460 GCA_944452665.1 Stenoptilia bipunctidactyla
TAAAAATTGCTCACCGTGTGGACGCGTCTGACACTTGTGTCGACACAAGTGTCGGTGTCGATATCACCGTGTATCGGTACCTTAAGGAAGACAGGCTGAGTACTAAATAGGTACTTAGGCTACGGCGGCCCTCAAAATCCTGTTTTCATCTCATCACCTTTCGCCAATAAATAAAGCCCTTCACGCTGCTGCTCGTAATAGGTCTAAGGAATTTGGTTATACCTAGTCGGGTCATAAGTTCTGTCAAAACCTCATATTTTCAATTTTCGAATACTGGCCAGAAATACGTTTACTAATTTTAAAAATAGAACGGTTGCGATTGTTGAAAATCAAAAAGAAATTATATTTTATTCATTTTCAAATATGGAGTGGTCGAGTAAAGAAGATAGAATCGCGGTTATCGCGTCGCACCGCTGTGGTTACGTGCCAAAAGAGATTTTCAATATTCTACAAAAATTGAAAATAACGTTACGGTTCGTTTATCGTACTATTAAACGATTCACTGAAGAATCAAGCTTCGAAGATCGTAAAAGAAGCGGCTGACCTCGCACAGTTAGGACACCAGCGGTCATCAAAGCAGTGAAGGCGCGAATCGAAAGAAATCCCGTGCGTAAACAAAAAATTCTAGCTCACCAGATGGGGCTAAGCAGAACCACAGTCAAAAGAGTGCTAAATGTAGACCTAGGACTACGAGCTTATCGTAAAAAGACCGGACATTTCTTAAACGAGCGTTTAAAAAAAAATAGGCTAGAAAGATCCCGCGCTTTGTTACGACGGTACGCGGGAAAAAATACCGCAAAATTCTTTTTTCGGATGAAAAATTTTTTAACATTGAAGGAAGTTATAACAAACAAAACGATAAGGTGTATGCCCACAGTAGTGAAGAAGCGAGCGCGCGTATTCCGAGGGTCCAGCGCGGGCATTACCCTTCCTCATTCTTCATGGCTTGGCTTGGAGTCTCATATTCAGGCATAACTGAGGTGTTTTTCTGTGAAAAAGGTGTGAGAACCAGTGCCGTGGTTTATCAAAATACTGTCCTGACAAACACAGTGGAACCTCTTTCTCAAACAATGTTCAAGAACAGACATTGGACATTCCAACAGGACTCTGCACCGGCTCATAAGGCACGAAGCACGCAAGACTGGTTGACCGCCCGCGGAATTGACTTTATCCGGCATGAAGACTGGCCCTCTTCTAGTCCAGACTTAAACCCACTGGACTACAAAATATGGCAATATTTGGAGGAGAAAGTCTGTGCTAAACCTCACCAATTTCCACCTCACCTCATCAAATTTGGAGTCTCTGCGAGCATCTCTGGTTAAAGCAGCGGCAGAAATTGATATGAATGTGATGCGTGCAGCGATCGATGACTGGCCGCGTAGATTAAGGACATGTGTCCAAAATGGGGGAGGGCATTTAGAATAATGTAATTAAAATTATATTGTACATTTAATAACCTTTCATTTCATATATAATTTTTAAGTAATTGATAATTTTTAATAATTATCAGTAATATTAAAAGTTAAAAGTTTTTGACAGAACTTATGACCCGACTAGATAAATACACGTGGGTTCGCAATGGTAGAATATTTGTGCGCAATGATGACTATGCTGAAGCAGTATTCATTCGTAGTACAGAAAGCTTATCTTTACTTCAGTAATTTTAATTTTAGTATTTTACATTTTTTATTAAGTATACAGTATTCTTAATGTTTAGTTATAAAATTCGATGTCTACTATCAAAATGTTCGTGGTATTCGAACAAAAATAAACGAAGTTTCTAACAACATCTTATTGAATAACTACAAAATTATAGCTTTTACTGAAACTCGGATTAATTCTAGTATTGCAAACAGTGAATTTATTGACTCGCGTTATGTTGTATATCGACGGGATCGTATACATATATCGTATCATATATCGATAAATAAAAATTACCCGACCAGGATTCGAACCTGGGACCTCTCGTTTGCCGGACGAGTGCTCTTCCACTGTGCTACCGGGGCTCCAGGTTCGAATCCTGGTCGGGTAATTTTTATTTATCACATTTTTCATTTATTTAACATTTTTGGTTAATTTTTGAAAATATTACTATTTTTGATTTGTGTTCTTGTCTTGTATTTTTTGACAATGACCTTTGTTTGTTTACAAAAAGCTCTTTGATTGAGAAACGGGGTATATCCGGCATCCGTCATTTCGAACAACATTTCTAGATTCTAAGACATTCGGATCGGATGTAGTGCGTAACCGCTCTAAGCCAACCTGACTCTGATGAAATACTGTCGATGACGTCACTGAGAAACTAAACTACGCTAATAATTGGTTTCACCATGCCAATGAAAGAGCCATTCCAATAAATAATGCAAACCATGCCAATAAATAATGTAAACTGAAAAAATATATATTAATTTCAGAAAAAATATTCAGTGATCAAATACCAATATGCACCGAATGCCCCGGAGTGGTGAAACCTGATATAGTCTTCTTCGGTGAGAGTCTACCAGAAAGGTTCCAGAACTGTCTTCAACAAGACTTCGACAAATGTGACATGCTAATCATAATGGGATCATCACTTGAAGTGCAACCATTTGCCTCACTTATTGATATGTGAGTATGCTTTTGTTGAAGTTAGATATCCAAAGTATGAATGTACCTAGGTTTAGTATTTGGTTTGTTTTAATAAAAAGACATGTCAAATCAAGATTTCATATAAAAATATTCTTTATAACATGATTAATTACAGAAAGGAATTGAAAATGGTGGTGCTTATCATTGTCGTAAGGTCTGTAAGGAAAATGAATATTCTTGTAATGAAGAAATGTTGGGATTAGTAGCTCTTTACCCTCTAATAAATAATAAATAAATAAAATCCCCAGACAATCACACCAACTACATGGCCCCAAACTAAGCATAGCTTGTGTTATGGGATACCATATAGCGAACTAGGGGGGAACCTACAATATAAATACATAAATAGATAAACACCCAGACACGGAACATTTTTTTTTTCTTGTTCCGTGCGGGGATCGAACCCGCAACCACTGGCGTCTGAGGCAGATAGTTTTACCCATACGCCAAAGTGGTCGTCAAATGATAACAGTGAAGGGCCGTCTCATCGATAGTATTAATAAGTGTTTTATTTTTACTATCATCATAATAAGGATTCTCCTGAAAGTCTCTGACCTGTCAAACTACTTTTTGTTAGGTATATCTATACATATAATAAAATGGTAGGAAAGTCAAAACTGTACATTGAATATTTTTTTAAAAGAATACTTGGGGTATGATCTACAATCGAAACAGAAACAAAAAATATAGTTTTTAGAATTTTTGTCTGTTTGTCTGTTTGTCTTTCCGGGATAAACTCAAAAAGTACTGCATGGATTTACTTCAAATTTGGCATGAAGATAGTTAAGAAGTCGGGTCAACATATAGGCTACATATTATCACGCTAGCAGTGTTATAATCGTAGATGCGTTTGGTGCTGCATAGCGTTCACGCAGACGACGTCGCGGGCAGCAGCTAGTGAATGTATAAAGATGATATTGCTATTGAAATGCTGCCTGTTTATATCTAAACTATTGGTGCACACTTTGTTTAATTTCTTAGAAACGATATCGGGATTTTCATTTCATAAACCACTAGTGTGCGGGCCCAGGACGACGTCTTCTCCATTCCTTCGTGACCCAACGCGTGCATTAAAATCGCCCAGTTCTATACAGTTTTTGTGTATAATGTTCGTTTATGGCAGTTTTTAGGGTCGGGTAGAATGATTAGATTTCTGTGGTAGTAGATAGCTCGCAAGTAAATTTGCACTACAGACCATAGTTGTTTGCTAGATGGTATCTGTAAGTTATAGCAATTCTTTCTGATACGCCAATTATTTCTAAAGGGGTTTGAAAATTTTTGGTGCACCTTCTGTCCGCCATATTGATTTTTTTTCGATTTTGCGTCGCACTATAAAACTTGTATATTTCGATTGCTGACATACAGACGAGCAAAAAATGTTATATAACATATGGGTCTAAAACGTCACGTTTTAGAGATAATATGGAAAACAATTTTGCTAAATAATTCCAATTTTTCATATATTTAATCGTTGAAATACCTCTCAGAATGTATCAAATTAGCATGAATGTTTGTAGTATTATCTTGCACATTAGTTAAGAGTAAAAATAACTGGTTGTTACACCTACCTACTTAAAACTTGACAATGCAATATTAACTCGGCAAAGCCGGCGCTGTAGGTACGTACCTAACTATATTATTCTAGTAACTTACAAGAAGTAATGACACAGATTACTAAAGAGTTACTACGTGTAATGATATGATTAAGAATTTCTTTTTTTAGAATTCTTTTACATTTGCTTGTATCTACTCGGAAATGCTTTCATTTTGGTTTTGGTTTTATGACTTTTTTATTTATTTTTTTTACTGACATGTTTCAGGAGAATATTGTAATATTCCCAAGAAATAAATTATTTTTCTTGTCTATTCTAGTCCTCGCGCCATAGCCTCAATAATTAATACTTACTGGGAATTAAAACTCCCGAACTCCAACTTAAGAGTAGGTAGTTAAGTATGTACTATTTTTTTTTGCTAAAGTACCTATATCTGCATTCAATAACAATTAGTTATAGATACAATCTGAATTGCCACAGAGGCGTTTTGCGCTCTATGAGCACAATCCATTTTAACGCGTCTAGCCGGCTGGGAGCGCGGTGCAGCGCGGCGGCGTTGCCGGGTTGATATGGCATTGTCAGGTTTCAGATAGGTAGGTGTAGAAACAAGTTATTTTTACTCTTAACTAATGTGCAAGATAATACTACAAACATTCATGCTAATTTGATACATTTTGAGAGGTATTTCAACGATTAAATATATGAAAAATTGGAATTATTTAGCAAAATTGTTTTCCATTTTATCTCTAAAACGTGACGTTTTAGACCCATATGTTATATAACATTTTTTGCTCGTCTGTATGTCAGCAATTGAAATATTTAAGTTTTATAGTGCGACGCAAAATCGAAAAAAAATCAAAAGGGCGGACAGTAGGTGTGCCAGGCTCCATACAAAAATTTTCAAACCCCTTTGTTCTTTTAGTTCTTTTACTAAGTTCTTTACTATTTTTTATTAGAATAAATTTAAATACGCATATAAACATCCTTGACTTGACGGCTAATACCTGTGTTCATCACACCGATATCCGCCGCCGCCGCCGGGATTCGAACCAAGGACCACTGGTATAGAAGGCAATGTATGTTACCACTACACCAGCCGATCGTCATACGTAGAAACTCATACATTTATGGTTTTGGGAATCGACTTTTACAATTTCTTAATCTTGGTCAGATATAAAAAAAACGTCATGGCCGCGCGGTCGATACGGACGCTTCGTCATATACTACCTGTAACCTATAACTAGAAAAAATATAAAATCAATCAATTTATTCAATCAGGGTTCCAGATTGGTGTCCCCGGCTTTTAATCAACCGTGAGAAAGCTGGTCTCCGTTCCCCAATCTTCAGATTACTTGGACTTTCCAAAGGAGGTTTGCTGTTGGACGAGGATGCCTATAGAGATGTGGCCTGGTTGGGAGACTGCGATGATGGATGTTTGGATGTCGCAGACCGGCTGGGTTGGGGGGTAAGTGCTGGATTCAAGCGTTATACTTTTTGCCACATAGGGCCGGCTCAGAATGGCCGTACCCGATAGGGTTTTACTTTGCCGCCAAATCTGTTCTGACATTTTGACCCATTAGAATTAATGGTAAACATAGATGAAAGGCACGTGCACGCTATGGCGACCCGACATTGCTGTTGCTTACTTGCTTTGTTGTTTTAAAATATTTTTTCGTCGTTGCTGCAAAAAGAGCACGGAAATGAAATGAGGAATGTGCTTTTAGTTATGATGACATAGATTTTTTATGAATTTCAGGTGGAACTTCGGAGCCTTGTCAGCCGCGAGCACGAGCGGCTGACTCTCGAGGGCGTGGCGTCCCCGCACGCTCCCGTCCGCGAGCCGCGGCCGAGCGGGTCTGCCGTGCCTGAACTTTAGTGCCTGCCGAGTAATTCAGTGAACTGTGTTGTGCTATTTAATAAACTACAGCGTGCTTCTTTATTTATATTATAATGTTAAATACTCAACTCCCAGCCAGATATAAAACCAGTTTAAGGGCATTGCTGCCTGTCATAACTGTAAACAAAAGCCTAACAGTGTTCATAACAGAAAATAGTGCCTTCAGTGTATATCCAGTAAAATGTGTTGTGCTACATTAATAAACTATAGTTTGCTTATTTATTTATATTATAATGTGTAACTATCATGAATTAATGATTTATCTATGCTGCTGCGACTAGATACAACTCTAACTTATTTATTACTGTAAGTAAAAGTTAAGTTTGGGATACAATGGGACTGACATATTTAGTTTCTAAACAAAAGTTCCTCAACTAAAAATATAAATAATCACGTAACCTAATATGATAGAGAAATGCAACAAGTTATACATTTTCTTTTATCTAACGCACTTACCACTATACAAGGTGTTCCGCTTGATTCCCCATAGGGCCATAACTCTAGGGTATTCATGTGACCAAGTAATAAAATCAAATAACATGTGAATAATTTTTAATTCTTTTTGTTTTTATTTTTCATACAAAATAATTCAATAATGTCAAAATGTCTTATGTAAAACACCTTTATGCGAAGTATGACAACGTGGCATTTTCTATCCCTGTTTTTATCGCTACACCAGGTACAGTTCGCCTCGTTTTGTGTTGTACATTGTATGAAACATTCAATGTTTAAAACTGTTTTTGTTGTTTATTGTATGGCTTCAGTGACACGCGTCTATTGAATGAACGTTAAAGAGATTTTACAATGGTGATAATTTATTAAACCATTGTAAAATCTCTTAAGATTGATGATATCTTGGAAAGTAAAAGTGCATACTTTCCAAGATATCATCAAGCTTAATATAATGAGTTCATAAATTAACACACTTGTAAAATCTCTTAAACGTTCATTCAATAGACGCATGTCTTAACTTTGTAACTACTTTTTGGAAATAAATATTATTATTATTATTTCAATTTATATAAAAATATATCTCCTTTGAAGGGGTGATTTATTTTTTACGCGGGCATTAATACCAAGCGCAAAAATATTATTATGTTGTGATTGTAGAGTTGTTATTGATTAGTGATAATGGAGTGAGAAATTTTCTGGTGATACGACAGGTGTTCAAAATTATTGCTTTTTGTATGGTGTGTAGAATGTTATGAGGAAGGTTAAGGGCAGTGAAACTATTTTTGATGGACTTAGGAACGATTCCAGTTGAAGATACTACGATTGGGATAATGTGAACAAGATCGGCTTTCCACTGTTTTTTTATTTCGATAGCCAGATCTTGATATTTAGCCAGTTTTTCGGTAATTGTTTTCTGTACATTATTAGTATTAGGAACTGCAATGTCAATGAGGTATATACTTTTATTTATTTTATCATGGATAGTGATGTCTGGTCTATTAGCTGAGACAGTTTTATCTGTTATTATGGTTCGATCCCAGTAAATTTTTACTGTATTATTATCCAGTACGATGTCAGGTTGATATTTATAATAGGGCACTTTCTTGTGTATAAATTTATATCTGTGTGCTAAGTACTGATGAACTATTGCTGCAACCTGATCATGTCGATGTTTGTAATCAGTTTGGACGAGGGCTTTACAAGAACCCGTGACATGTTGAATAGTTTCACTCCCTGAATTGCATCGTCTACAATTATCTACTAAGTTAGGTTCTTTAAGGATGAATTTTCGGTAGTTTTTGGTGTTAATGACCTGGTCTTGGATTCCAAGCATGAATGCTTCCGTCTCGGGGAACAGATCTCCGCGTTTAAGCCATGCGTTCGACGCATCTTTATCGACATAGGCTTCAGCAAGGTCAGCAGCGTGTCGACCATGTAGAGACTTTAGTCTCCATTCTGTAAGTCTTTGTTCCCTGGTGACTTGGCATTCATTGGGCTGTTGTGAAGATGAGTGAAGATTATTATTATTATTATTATTATTATTATTATGTCACTGAAGCCATACAATAAACAACAAAAACATTTTAAACATTGAAGAACGTTGCATGTAATGTACAACGCAAAGCGTGGCGCACTGTACCTGATGTAACGATAAAAAAAGGAATAGAAAATGCCACGTTGTCATACTTCGCATAAAGGTGTTTTACATAAGATGTTTTGACATTATTGAATTATTTTGTATGAAAAATAAAAAACAAATTGAAATATTATTTACATGTTATTTGATTCTATTACATGGTCCCATGGATACCCTAGAGTTATGGGAAATCAAGAGAAACACCTTGCATACAATGTACAACGCAAAACGTTGCGAACTGTACCTGACCAGACAGATACAGTTCTGTCAGTTCTGACTGTAACTGCATACAGATAAAAAAAGGGATAGAAATACCACATTGTCATACTTCGCATAAAGGTTTTATAAGATGTTTTGACTTTATGGAATTATTTAGTATAAAAATAAAAATTGATAAATTAAATTGTTATTTACATTTTATTTGATGCTATTACATGGTCCCATTAAAACCCTAGAGTTATGGGAAATCAGAGTTAGGCACACACAACATTGCTGCATTTCAATATGCTAGCGAGTTGACTATTAGCCATTTCAGACTCCGGTTGCTAATACTTTATTATTACACAAACTAGGTTTCCAAGAGTGGTATCTAGTCATTGCGCACCGCCGACTGATCATTTGTGTATGGTAAATAAATGTAACATATTATAATCTGTTGAATTGTGAAAAGGGATTCAATGTAAGTGCATATTTTACTGTCGGGTTATATTTAACAACAGGTAGTGTGTTAATGGCCGACATTACAAAAATTTGGTAACCTATTTAACTGTTCTCAAGTTAGGTATTTACTAAAACCGTATTTATTTATAAAATTCATTGTTCACTTTTATAATATGAAATAGAAATATACTTAAATAAAATAAAGGCTTTAAGAGCCCCATTTAGAATGGGGTTTTCAGTAGTAGCCTCATTTTTTTTCTTGATGATTTACTGTATGTGATATTTTATGTTCTTTTATTTATTTGGATCTATTTTAAAAATTAAAAATATTATTTTAGATTTATTGACAATTGTAGATCATTAATTAAATCAAGGGTCATTTTAAAGTTAAGGGTTGTATGTTTCATTTATTGGGATCTTTTTTAAGAATGTCAAAATATATAAATTGTAAATGCAAGTTTGTGCGGATTTTTTTCTACTGAGCTATCAGAAAATTGGTACTGTCTTATTGATACCAAATAATAGATTAAATACAACTAACAATAACTGTAACAGATGTTTAAATTTTAATGCTCTATAGCAGCAATATAGAATTTAAAATAAAATAAACATGTAAGGCTTGTTACAAAAGATATTGCTTCCAAAATTTTTATCAATTCGTTCCATTAAAGATGTTATTTACATCCTTTAAATATCTGAATTGTATAGCTTTGTACATAAATAACATTAACTTCTTATTCATAAACTTTTCAATTTAGTTGTATTTATTCTACTATTATGCTGCACTTTTTTGTGAAAGATTGGTTATGAAATGCTTTATACTGATACTATATAATCTTTCAAATATAACTTAGGTACTTCTTAAAAATGCATGGGTTTTAGATTCAGTAGAAATTTCCTAAAAACTGTCTAGCAAGAAACTTATTCCAGTACTTGTAAATCCAGTAAGTTATATTTTGTTTTATAAACCAGTTGTAATTTATATTGTTAATACCAGTATATATATTGTTAATACTTATTTTAAAATAGATTAATGGACACTAAAATAGCTAATAAGCTTGATTGTTTGAACGAAATAGTTGTATATCGACATCAAGATGCGCATTATTTTTGGGTTAATGTAACTAGAATAAAGTTAAGCTTATTCCTGTTGTAGTAGAAGAAAGCAAATAAAAACTGCTACACCAATTAATCCGGTACTTGTGATTCAATGAAACAAGCCAGCTCAGGAACATCCTAATCTTGTTCCTTTTTTTAATAGTTAAAAAGCCTATATTAATGCTTGGTGTATGCTGAGCTGCGACTAGATTCCACTCTACCTAAAATAATAATAAATAACAAATCTTAAATAGCAACAGGTCCAAGGATGTGGCAACTCAATTTACATCCAGTTTCAATATTTCTTTACAATCTAAAAGCTTTAAATTCCTATACAATTGTCAAGCTCAAATGACAAACTTGTGACGGATTCGCCGCAACCTAGTGTAGGAGTTTGTGTCTGCTTTTACTTTAACTTTTTGCTAAGTCATTGAAACCGTCTGGTTGTAGTGAGATTTAACCCTCTAACCGCCACGGTCGTACGACTAAAAACAACCATTCGTATCATATGCTTTTTTTTATTTAATAACGCTGGATTATGTTAAAACAAATTTAATATTTGGTAAATGGTTAATCAAGTAATCATTTACAATTGAGTGTACTTAAGTCTCTTAATTAGAAAACCTTAAAAATATGTCAGAAGTTAGATATTACTGATTTTATTATTAGAAAATTACATTGATGTCCAGTGCCATTGTCGGATATAACCCACCATAGGGACGGGACATAAACAAAGATTTACTGAAACGAAAATCCACTTAAGTAAAAATATTGCTGTTTAAACTGACTATTTTTAACAAACAAATTAAAACAATTATAGAAATAGTTACTATAGAAATAAATATTTTTAATTTCTGTGAAAATAAGTATAAAAATGTCAGTGACTGAGTTGATGATTCCTATCCCTAGTGTGCATGTTTAGAAACGAATTTTGCTAACTCAGCGCCACGGTCGGAAAAAGACGACCGCTTCTGACGTCACAAGCGAGTGCCGGCTTGTGGAATTATCCATTAGTGTTGTGCTCACGCATTAGTTATTATGTTCGTTATATCGATAAATGTGATTTAACTACATTTAAACATGTGAACTTCATCACAGTATAGAGTCATAAAAATATACATCTTTGGCCTAATATATTGTGCGGAAATCAATAAATCTTTTAAACGATTTTTGTTTCGTTTGGTTACCGAAATACATACTATTAGAAATTTTATATCAAAGTTCCTCTTTCTATCTATTTGTCTGTTACCTCTCAAGCTTAAACAGCTGAAACTATTAAGAATGAATTGGAAGCGTGCGAAGCTGGGACGGGTATATCGATCTACCATTGAACATCCCTATTATATCCCAGATTTACTGTGCTTGGCACTGGGAGCACAACTGATATAGAGTCTGCCGGGTAAAGGGTTAATCACATGCTATATGCATGTCACATATTGGTTGCTAAGAAACAAGGGTATCTAATCTTTTTTTTATATATTGTAAGAATAGGACGTTTTTCTTCCATGCCACCTGATGGAAAGTGCAATATAATCAAAGCTCAACGTAGATCCACCATTGATTAATGCAGAAAAGTATATATTTTTCTATGCTTAAAAACAAGGACTGCATATTGTTATCAAATTTTAAAATAGTACCAGTATAATTTCAGTACCCTTATTAGTGTACTGCCTCCTCTGTATAAGTAGGTAATTAAAATCTAACTTAATTACATCAATACCCAAATAATGTATACCGGATTAATTTGTGTAGATGTTTTTAGTACAGAAGTTTTTTAACTTATTTAATTTCTGTACCAAAATGTATGATCAAAATGTATATCAGTAGGTAATATTTATACCGGAAAATTTCAGTTAGCTAAAAAAAAAAATCAGTTATGCTACAATAATAATAAAGGCACACGAATTATTTCAGTTCTGAATTCCTGTACAGATATTTTTTAATACACCCAATTTAACGGTATGACGTCATACAGAAAAAAATATGTACAGAAATTCTTACCAGTATGCCAGTTATTCCCAATTTGTGTGACTAAAATAAAATAAATATACTGGCAACCAAAATAATCAAATCATATTTTTT
This sequence comes from Stenoptilia bipunctidactyla, assembly GCA_944452665.1. NCBI lineage: Eukaryota > Metazoa > Arthropoda > Insecta > Lepidoptera > Pterophoridae > Stenoptilia > Stenoptilia bipunctidactyla. The sequence continues at coordinate 26,786,825 of OX101733.1, forward strand.
ATAATAACAATTGTGTATTGAAAAAGAGCAATAATAACTTTATTTCATGTTTTATTCTTTATCAACTTTAAATGTCCTGTAATAATTAAATTAAATAAACTATTTTTTTTATGAAGCACTTTTTTTTCTTTACCGTTAAATGAAACACTTTTTCGTGTTTATAAAATTATATATATTGACTTTGCCTAGTATTTACATTATGTATTAAAATTACTTTTTTCTGCTTGGTAAGCAATAAATAGGTCTCAATTAAATATCACTTCAACATGTTTGTAGCATTAACAATATTCTTATGACTGGATTAGAAAGCTTACCCAAACACAAACTATATGTAAACAAAATAAGCTCATGACAGTATTACGAGTACATTAATGCTCCAGTCAATATCAACATCTTAGTAATCTTTCAGACTAAATACGTTAGAGAACACCGAAGGAAAGGCCTAGCTTGTTTAAATTTTTTGAAACTTTTTTATAGTATTTTATACACAACATGGTTGCAAGAAAAATCATGTTGTTTTGACTAATAATTTAGGGTCATTATACAGTTTTTTTTAACATGGCAGTCATCATTTCTCATTTTATCAATGGTCGCATGTTAAATTTATTATTATTTGGTATATTGAATGGTACAAAAATATTTTTCCCAACTTTGTAAACCAAAAGTTGTACCAAAATTTTAAAAAGTATGACTACAAAAATAAGATTTGGTCACTAAAATATTTATTATTATCACACTCCAAACATTTTACCATTCCATACAGCTGGATTTATTGTTAATTTATAGGTACAATTCTGGTATAATTTTAATACATTAGCTTTTTCCTGTCCTAAGAACAATACTTATCTAACATATTTTATTTAATAATGAGATTGTAATGTTTAATTTACATTCAAAAGAAAAAATACTATTAATAAAACTACTTTTTAACCGGAATAATCGCGTATAATTTATATTTTACAGTGCTCTTCACCACAGGGCCTGCAAAGACACTAAAACGTCGAGTTCAAATGTATAATATAACTTATACGCGATTAATCCGGTTAAAAAGTAGTTTTATTTAAATTATGAATCGTGAAAACTTAAGACAATATCATTAAAATATACTTATAGGAAAAGGAAAAACATAGCATTAATTCTTCCTGCGCTTGACATTAGTTTAAAACTTTAAATTAATAATAACTTTTGAGATGGAAATAAGCACCACTCCGACCCAAAGTTATTTTTAACATAGAAAGTCTTCAGTGTCAAGTAAATGTATTGTGGCTTGAAGTGATGATGAGTTAGTTCAAGCTTTACAAAATCTAGGATAAAGTAATCCAAGTAGCTCTTATTTATTTAAAAAAAAAAATCATTTTTTGAAATTCTTATTCCTTAGCATCAGTTACACCCTCAGCGCTTATAGCGAACATCGCTTCAGTCTCTGGCAAACAAGGACTGTCGTAGATCTTGCACACTCGATTTTCGCCTCTACCTTTCCTCAAATAGAGTCTCGTTGTAGATGCATGGGCCATTATATGACCTCCAATAGGTTTTTTTGTATCGGCATTGAAAACTCCGACAGAGTCTACTTGAGCTACTACTTGGTTTGTAATTATCACTGCAACACCGAACTGAAAATAAAAATGATTTATTAGTTTGTATTAAAGAGCGGTTAATCAGAGGCAGAACTAAGGAGGTTTTAGCGCAATCGCAATTAGTTATTTTGTAAGTAGAGCACTGCGCGGCACGCCTTGCTACACGAAGCTACAACTTCGGAGGGCGGAGATGTTTGAAGCGATCTATACCCCCCCCCCCTCCCTACTACTATGACGTAGGTCCTTCACCATCAAAACCCTTTCTGATTGTCCACCATGAACCATCAAGCTCGCCCAGTGCTGGTCGGAAGTTGTCATCATTTTCATGGCGCTGAAATGGCTTACGAGAAACCGTACCGAATACTGCACCGACCGACAAATTGCCCTTCTACACACGAGATTCCTTGTGAGAAATTAATGCCTAGCGGTCACTCATCCTTGTTTTTTTTATTTTTGTATTTAAAAATAATGTAATAAAACAAACACAATTATTTAGCAATCAATTTGTTCCATGACAATACTTCAAAGGAAACTGAGTAAGCCTGGGCCACAGGTTTAACAGGTTGACATTGGTCTAAAAAATAGCTTATTTTATCCTTATTGAAAATACATAAAACCCCTAAAAATGTAGTGAGGGGTAAACAAGTTAATTCAAGATATGGAAATCGCTCTTTTTTTTTTTAATATAATATAATATAAAATATGGATGGGACGTTTGTCTTCCATGACACCTGATGTTAAGTGAACATGAAGACTAAGGTGGAACACGTCCATCCACGAGAAACCTATTCACTCGACGCTTAAAAGTACTAGGACTATACTGGTCAGGGAAAATAGACGCAGGCAGTTCATTCCAAACCTTGGCGACCCGTATCAAAAAGGAACTGTCAAAGCGCTTAGTTCGACTTTTCGGAATATCAACCACATACGGATGGAAGTTCTGTCTGCGTCTAGTAGTCCGATGGTAAAAGGGTGAGGGTTCAATTTGCTCAAACAGAGCACTCGCGCACTCACCAAAATGTATCCTGTAGTACACGGTTAAACAAGCAACCTTACGACGATGCTCTAGGGTCTGTAGTTTTTTGGTCGTAAGGTCGACGTTGTTAATTAATTTACGGGCTCTTCGGTCAACGGAGTCCAGCGCTTCTAGTTGATATTTGGCTGAACCATCCCAAAGATGACTGCAGTACTCCATGCATGATCGCACTTGAGCTGTATATAAGTTAAGAAGCTGTGCAGGGCTGAAGTACCGCCGTACCTTCGAGATGATTCCCAACTTTTTCGAAGCTACTTGAGCCATGGACACAATTTGTTGACCGAAGTTTAAACTGGATGTTATAGTTACGCCTAAAAGCCCTAGATGGTCAGTGATGGGGACAGATACATTTTGGAAAGTGGGCGTTAATGTGAAGGTGCTCTTTTTTGCGGAGAATAGACACGCCTGAGTTTTGGACGCGTTGAATTTGACCAAATTCGACTCACCCCAATCGGATACTTTCCGTAAGGTCAAATCAACGCGCTCAATCATTGACTTTCTTAAACTCTGTATTTCACGGGGGCTCGCTCGCGCATTGGATACGTATCTCTCTACAACAGTGCTGTCATCAGCATAACTAATAATGCCCGGTGTTAAAAGGTCATTAATGTGCAGCAAGAATAATGTTGCAGAGAGAACAGATCCCTGAGGTACCCCGGCATTAATTGCCATTTGGTCGGAGGAGAAGCCATCTAAGACTACTCGAATTGACCGTTCCCTCAGAAAATCAGATATCCAGTCGCAGAGCCCAATCGGTATGCCATAAGCTGGAAGCTTACTTAAGAGACCATCATGCCAGACCCTGTCAAAGGCCTTGGAAATGTCTAAGGATACAGCTATTGCTTTACCATGACCCTCCAAGGCCTCGCTCCATAAGTGAGTGGCATACACGAGAAGATCGCCGGTCGAGCGCCCGTTGCGGAAACCATATTGGCTATCGCTTAGGAGCTCGTTGGTCTCGAGGTATGCCAGGAGTCGATTGTTCAATACACGTTCCATGACTTTGCAAAGTATGGAGGTGATTGAAATTGGTCGATAGTTGACAGGATCGGCACGGCTTCCCTTCTTTGGTACTGGCTGTACGTTAGCAAGCTTCCAGGACTTGGGAACCTTACCGGATTCCAACGAAAGTCGATAAAGACGTGTCAAAACAGGAGACAACTCAGCTGCGCAGCGTTTTAAGACCACTGCAGGAATACCGTCTGGACCACTAGCTTTGTTCTCGTCTAGGTGCAGCAAGCATTTAAGAACCTCCTTTTGGCGAATGTGAACGGTACCCATTGTAGGTCCGAACTGAGGTAATTGGGGTGGGATTTTTCCTTGGCAATCTAGACGAGAATTTTCTGCGAAGATACTAGCAAATAAATCTGCTTTCTCCTTAGCAGTGTGGGCCAGAGAACCATCGGGTTTCCTCAGTGGTGGCAGCGACGGGCGACAAAAGTTCGTTTCGACCGACTTGGCAAGGGACCAGAAAGCTTTACTTCCCGAAGGGTATGCTGCTATTCTGTCTCCGATACGGCCTATGTGGGCAAAACGAGCTCTTTTGATTGCCTTTTTGCAGGACTTGGCGGCAGCATTGTATCTTTTCTTAAGTTCATGCGAATCCAGGGCTTTGCGTCTGCGAGCATTTGCCCAGGCTTTGTATGCTTCCCGCTTTCGCTTTTCAGCGGCAAGGCAAGCAGTATTAAACCATGGGCGAGCTTTGGTTTCAAGGGATAGATCAGCGTGGGGAATGAAGTACTCCATTGCTTGAACTATCACACTTGAGACAGCATCAGCGCAGCACGATGGATCGGTTGATGTAAAACAAGTTTGCCGCCATGGATAAGATGCGAAGAAATGTCGCATTTCATCCCAATCTGCTGACTTGTAACGCCATACTCGCCTGGAGCCTTTTGGGCGGGTGTCAGGTGGCGAGTACTGCGATACAGATTTCACCATACAGTGATCGGATGTCCCTAAAGGTGCAGTGACGGACACCGAGTATCTGTCAGGATCGGTTGTCAGCAGAAGGTCCAAGCAATACGCAGTGTGGCCAGCAACGTCGGGGATGCGCGTAGGCTCGTTAACAAGCTGTGAGAGACCATAAGTCAGCGAAAACTTAAAGGCCTCTCTGCCAGCATGGTCAGTGTCCTGATACGGGTATAACCACTGCCCATGGTGAGCATTAAAATCCCCCAGAAACACCAACTGCGCCGTGGGAAAACGTTGCTGAATCTTATCTGCTGTATTGCCAAGGTATTCCATAAGCCTCGTTGTCTCCTGATCTCCGCTATGTGAACGATAGATACAGGCGTAAACCACTTGGTCTAGGCCAGTATCTATGTGAACCCACATGACTGAAAGGTCCGGCACTTCCAAGTAACGGAGACGCTGACAACAGATCGCGTCACTGGCATACATGCACACCCCGGCGTGCGGGCGGAAAAGAGACTCCAGGATATAGCCTGGGTAACCAAGGTATGCCGAGTCTGACGGATCGCAGATCTGCGTCTCCGTTAAAAAGAGTAGGTGTGGTCTCTCCGTCTCCTCGGATATTACAGAAGTGCACTTTAAGGGAGAGGAAGTGCAACCGCTGTTGAACCGTACTCTTTTTAGGACCTTTCATTGTGAATTGGTAGTGGAGTGAATAGGAAGGAGAATAGAAGTTGAGTGAAGCGCTGCAAATGGAACCAAGCAACTCGTAGGAAACAACGCACCATTGGGGAACTCGCCTGGAGACTGCGGGGACGCCCGAACCCCCCCGAGGTCGCCATCGGGTCCTCTCTAACCGGTCGCCAACCGGCACGATGGAGCCTCCCGGGATTTTTCGCGAGGTGGCGGGGCAGCCTTTCGCATGTGGCTGGCATGTTACTTGGGCCCCCAACTACCTGCGGTCGGCCAGCGGTGCACCGTGCTTCGGATCCCGCTACCCTCCAAAACGAGTTACCCGGTGAGTCATTATCCTACGAGTTGAAAACTGTTCTCCGATGCAGCACGATTACTCAGACCTATCCTCCTCAATGGCTACACTAGACATCATGCCGGAACGCGACTAAGTCACTTGGCGGCATGGTTTTGTCTAGTGGGTGGTGACAAGCCACGGCCGAAGCCTACCACCAGATTTTGCTGCTCGTTTAGCACCACCCAGGGACCACGTACAAGGCATCGAGGGTTAAACCTTGCGGACGCGAGCAGTTTTCAGTCCCCAATCGCTCTCATGGGTTTTTAGTATGGATGAATAACTCATAATATAATTGAAAATACGCTGAGTAAAATTGAAAAAATATTAAATGAGAATCATTATCTATAAGGTTAAATTAATGTAAAATAACCGCGTTAGTTTTATTTTAAATAATTATTTTGAATTTAAAATAGGCGAAATTCTTAGGTTTGGCAATTTTGAGTGAATGAAGAACGAAACTATGGTAATTGACTCGTCACTTGATCTATTTGTTCACTCGTTTGTTTGGTTTCTTTCCTTGCGCTTGAGTATTTTCATGGTTTTTTCTATTTTTAAGATAGCCCTAAGAAAAGTGAAAGTTTTTAGTATCAATTTATTAGTTTGAATAGTTGTTTAAACTATAACTAATAACTAAGTAAATTAGGTAATATATTATAATGTCCTATTTTATCTAGTATGCTATCTAAGTAAAATGTGCTACTATTTATTTTTTATTATAAACTCTCTAAATAATTCAAAATACAATAATTCATTTATAGATCTCAACAATAAGAAAAAGAATAGCTTTCGAAAGTGATTCTAAGCTCACTTAACTTCTGTGTATACCTATAGACAAAATTATGGATATCTCAATTCCTCAACACAGGTTTATCTTGAAAATTTCGGTGATAAAACATGATTATATTTTAAATATACAAAAGCAAATGTCAAGTTGTTAACACCGTTGCCCAGAAATGTATGGAGCAGGTTCTGTCTCCTTTAAATTACTTAATTAATTGTTTGCCTTTAACTGAGTGTGCACTAACGTAATTACCCTATTTCTTTTTAAATAGTGAAAAGTGTACCTATGGCTCATTAACGAACCGCTTTAATAAATAAATATAAAATAAAGCACTTTTTAACCGGATTGATAGCGTATAATTTATATTTTACTTTTGAACTCGACGTTTCGGTGTCTTCAGAGCCCATGGTCAGTCGCTCGTGATCGTGAAATCCGGTTGAAAAGTGTTTTATTTTAGATTAACTAGTGAATGCTAAAGACAACATTAAAGCGTACAAGCCACTAATCCATGACTTGTATGACATTCTTAGCAAAATACAAATGAACTCACTTCATCTGCGAGTCGCAGCAGCATCCTCATAAACCTTCCGAGGTGCAACTGCCGCGAGTTCAACTCCCCTCTACCCGAGTAATCAGTCCTGTATAGTGCGGTAGCACTATCTACTATAATTAGGGAATATCTGAAAAATACAATAAAATAAACTATAATATACCTTCTATTTCAGACTTTCCTTGAAATTAGTCGAAATTATTGCTTATTGTGTATCTTTAGTTTTATCAAAATAACTAATAATAAAACAAAACTGTCTACATAAGACATTTTTAACTGATTTTTTACCACGAAATTGTACAGGATTCAATACTTACAAAGCTGTAAATAAATTACTGGATAGGCGAGTCTATTAAAAACGTGGCGACTAACCAGCGTGAGTCCCGCACGGCGGTAGGTACTTTGTCGGTAATGGTCGATGGGGGTTGGTACTCGTCTTGCCATCAGGTGTGATTGAGGTTCAACGCAACTTTGGTTATCATAAAAAAAAAAAATCATGTATGTTCGAGTAAACGTTATCCTTACCTAGACTCTGCCATCATAGCACAAGCTTGCACTAAAAGCTGAGTCTGATGATCAGTATTGTAGGCTCTGGCATACGCCACATTGTCTAAAACAGCCGCTCCTTCCATACCGTACCGCTGAGCGATGGCCAACAAGCGCTCAGGTCTGAATGTGCCTTCAGTGTCTATGTACATGCACTTTCCTTCTCCGCCTGATTGCTCGATGGGTAACTGAAAAGGTGATTGGAAAATACAATTGATATAAGTCGGTTTTATCTCTTTTTCGTCTTTAACAGTCAGTGTCATCTTCGGGCAATATTATCTTAAGTTGTATAAATTAAAAAAAATGGATAAAAGACTTGTTATTAGATTTTATCTCATATAAGTTTTAAATTGAAGCGTCATTCATTACTCATACTGTGGTCATAAGTACCAGTGACGCGTAAAGAAGTGTTTTTTATGTAATGATTTCCATATTGTGTATAGTTCCAATATAATATACTGACTTGATAAGTTAAGGAAAAGGCAAAACAAGAAAATAAATACTGAATAATAATAACAAATATACAAGCTGAGTTTAACCAGAGACCAGTAAACTAAATAGACCGACAATCCCGAACAAAAATTCGTGACTCGCTATTTGGTACTTGCTGAGACATAAGATGGCGCTAGGTGTTACTCGTTATTCATGAAATTAAATTGAAATTAAAAATACTACCGCCCAGCGATACAATATAAAACTATAGGTGACGTTATTTTGAATTTCATTAAGCCAAAGCAAACCTAGTATGATGCGTCGCAGTGGGCTAAAAATGAGCTTATTAGGAATATTGCTTCTATACAGGGTGACTGGTGACAAATTTAAAATACTGAAGGAGAGCACTCTGTACTCGATTCTGATCATAAAACTACTTAATTTTTCACTAGAATTCTCTATAAATAAACACGACTATGTTACTATTTACTTTACATACAACTGAGTCAAACGCGGCACGTGAACTGGCACGCGGATCGCTGCCAACTCTAGCGTAACCATGCGTTGCGTAATCAATTCTTTAAATTAGAGAATGAGACAACAGATGCTGGAGCATCTAGCAATATGTCAAGTGCATACAATGAAAATAATCTAAACTTGGTACACCAAAATATACAAGGCATCTGGGAAAAAGTCTTGAAAATAGAATTGTTTTTGAATGCTGAGCATATAGACATACTATGTATAACTGAACATTTTTTATTAGAACACCAATTAACTTTAAATTTTGCTCAGCACCAAGTTGCTAGTTCGTTTAATAGAAAGACAGCAATACATGGTGGCTACTTAATAATATTAAATAAATCTTTAAAATTTATGGAACGTAAGAACATAGTGAGCCTATCTATTGAACAAACTATTGAATATCCTGTGTAGAATTGACAAACTTTATAATTGTTTGCATATATAGACCCCCTAAATCAAACTATGATAGTTTTGAACTTGCTTTGGAAGAATTATTGGGTAAATTAAGTAATATAACTAAGTATATTTGTCTGTGGTCTAATGTTGATTTGTCAGAAAACTCAACCTTGAGTAAAAAGTTACTAAATTTATTTAAATGTCACAATCTTACTAACCTGCTTCTACAAACAACTAGGGTAACAAAGACCACTGCAACTTGTCTAGATAATGTGTATTCTGATGTAACTCAAGCTCTGATCACAGCGGTCAGTTGGTTACATTTAAATACTCAAAGGACAAATAGGTTAATAAGAGTATAATGGTTGTTCCAGTCAATGACAAACGTTTGGAGAGATTTCGATGTGGTCTAATCAACGATATGCCTACTATTATAGCCCACTCCAATAATGTAAATTAAGTTGTTTGATAAATAAACAACGTGACAGTGTATTTATTCCGTAAAAAATCTCTCTAAACCCGTGTAAATCATTCAGTGATTAGCTACCACAGGTATACATATCAGTAGAAAGCACCTATATGATCTCTATCATGAGAAATCATATAACAAAAATGACACTTTTTGCAACTATGTCAGAACTTACTCAAAGTTAATTAAAAAAGTTTGTGCCGCAGCCAATCAATCTATCTAGGTAATAAGATTAGGCTTATGTTTAACTCACCACCAGATATAGTAACAAATAGCAGACAAAAATAGTAAATGATCACCAAAATAAAACTCGCATTTTAATGTAAAATTAAAACCAAAGTTTTAACACTTTGCTCTCCTGTTTAAGTAAAATTACTCCAAGTAAATCATGAGTAAGCCAAGAATAGTAAATGATCACCAAAATTAAAACAACATTTTAAAGTAAAATTTTAACCAAAGTTTTTCAATTCTGCTATCCTATTTAAGCAAAATGAGTCCAAATAAATCATTGTTATCCCAAAAGTAGTAAATGATCACCAAAATTATACCAGCGTTTTAATATAAAATGATAATCAAAGTTTTTACACCTTGCTATCCTGTTTAAGTAAACTGACTCCAAAAAAATCAAACCCAAAGAGCCGAGGGTTGCATTGACTTTGCACGTTTTTCAATGCTCACTGAAATTAATAAACGGGAGACGATCCGCGACTCGTGAGGGACGATGCGCGTTCGGCCTGATACAATAAATGTAAAAATATTATAGTGGGGCGGGGGATAGACTGCGCCTTTTCCTGCACTAGTGTGGAAAATTATCTATTGCATGCCTCTAAACAGTGCGATAAGAATGTGTTTTCGAGGGAGTGTATTGAAAAACACATTGAACAAAGAAAAAATAAAACTCTTACAATTTTAATCATCCTTTTTTTAATTATATAAACAAACATAAAAAGTTAGTCCTCTAATAATTAATTAATAACAAATATTAAAATCTTAATAAGAATCAGTCTTCTGTAACAATTTACTGCACAATTAACGCTTTTTTGGCTTTGGCTGGTCGTCCTCTTTTGCGCTTCATGCCAATCGGAATAGTTCTGGCCTCTGAAGGTGGTTGGACGTGCTTAAGCCGAATCGCCAATCCAACGAGATGCTTACAAATGTAATTTTTGAGAAACTTTGGGCAATTGCATGTGCCTTGCAACCAATTTTCCTTTTCTCGGGGCATTATAACTTCCCACTCTCTAAAATGTTGCTCTTTGTATTCGTCAAAGGTTTCCCACGGCTTTTCAAAATTTTTGCATTCTAAATCTAACCCAGCTGGAATTCTGTATGAGCAAACTAGTTCAGTGCTATTCTTTAAAGGCACCTGCTTCGACAGTTTTGCCCATTGGTAACTTTCTGTCCACGTCTTTAAATATACTGTCGGCAGTTTAGCGAACCGTCTCTCAGTATTAGTGATGTATTCATTAGACCAGTCCTTGACTATATCAGAAGCGATTACTAAGAACCGCGCCAAAGGATGACGCTCACGAAGCGTGCCACCATCTTTTATTGTTTTATTAAAGGATTCTAGATTATTGTTTGCAGCAGGAGTCCCCGGAGATGCGCCCAAATACCAGAAACGATTTAGTATGAGCCACTCGTTTTCAAAGTACGCACTAAAATCGTTTTCAGATTTCCACTTGTCCAAAAATTTTTCGCTGGCTCGATCAAATATTTCCTGAGTTGAGGCACACTGTAAAGCATCAATATCTTGCAAGATCTCTTTTTGGGATTTCTTTTGCACACTTTGCTGTACTCTTGTCTGCATCTTCTTTTTCGCATGCGCCCAACACATTCTTATGACTGTATCTGTTCCAAATGTGGACGCAAAGGCTGTTTGTATAGCCTTCGCTGCGTCACAAACCAAAACTTTACAAGTTAAAGGGTATGAGAAAATTGAGAAAACTGCTTTCTTTAATTCAGAAAATAAAAAAATAAAGTCTTCCGTTCGTTCTGCTGTTGTCACCGCTAGTCCAAATGGGTGAAAATGTTTATCTCTGTCTGTAGTTCCAATCACAAGTACTGGAAATCCTTGCCAAATAAGCTTATACGTGGCATCCGCATGCAGAACAGAACATTGACGTGATAGACCAATTAAATATTTCGTCGTTAACATGAACCGGAAGTTCTGATCTAAATCATCTTCAGAAATTTCATAGGCCAAAACAAAAACTTCGTGATCGTCATCAGGTATCTTAGAGTTTTCTTTTAACCATAACTCAAGCTGTCCCAAGCTTATTACCGATGGCCCGTATTTTTTCTTACGTATGATTTTAAGATAATTGTTTAACTGTAACTTAGTCGGCAGAACTAGTCCATTAATTTTACTTAAGTTCTTCATAATAGATTTAGGTTTCAAACGCAGTTCGAATAGTTTTTCTATTTCCTTTTTCGTTGCCTCATTTATTCCACTAGTCGACCGACAGTCACAATTATCATGGTCGTGACATTTTTCAGTACGAAATAATAATATATCATCACATGATGCGTCAAATAAAAGATAAATCGCAGCAGAACACTGAACTTCAGAACGAACCTTCACTTTGTTACAACGATAGTAACGTTTAACTCCTTCTTCAGTCATATGATTTTTTTGTATTGACCATGTCTTCTCATTTTTAATAAATTCCTCTGCGCTCCGCACAGTTGAAAATTTTCTTTCAAAAACCCAAACTTTATTTTGCCTTCGCCGTTTTTTCGTATGCTCTGTGATGTCTTCGTCTTCATCTGATTCCGATGAAGAACCCAACAATGGAGCACACGAACTCGGTCCCGCTAAGTTTTCATTCGCCATTGCTAAGAAGATTGATACCAACACACAGAAAACAAAATACACCCAATAGACGCAAGTGCACGCACGTGACTGAATTATGGGGATCGTGTCCGGGCGGGCGCAGCGCGGCGTTTGCGGTGCGGTGGGAGGGGATTGCAAGCCGGAGACATAACTTAATATGGCATCATAATACTTTATTTGATAATAAGCCTACATTTTATGGCAATCACAGTGATTTATTTAGGCTAAAATAATACATTAATTTGGTCGTCAAGATTTGGTGATCATTTACTAAATTTGGTGGTCGAATACAATTCAAAGTGGAGTCGTGTCTAAAATAGCTGGTACTATTATATTTTTAGACTTTATTTTTCTGGTGTTAAGTAGATATTTTTGGTTACAAAACTAAGGGTATCAAAGCATTTTATGGTGGTCATTATATTTATCCCCATAAGATTAGGGGCCAAAAGATTAACAGATTGCGGCGCGAGCTGGGGTCGGAGCGCGCGCTGGCGCACCTCGACCCGCCCAGCAGCTGGTGCGGGCGGCGCGCCGGCCGGGCTGGCGCAGCGGGCGGCTGACGCCCGGAGAGACCGCTATTGTTTTTGGAGTGAAACGGTTCCACTAGTACCTCTATGGTCATAGTGAACCATTTATACTTAGAACAGATCACAGACCCTTAATATCTATTTTTAATAAGACAGGTATAACGACCGCGCTGAGATTACAAAGGTACGCTATTATATTATCTGCCTATAATTACGTAATGCAATATGTATCGGGCGATAATAATTTAATAGCAGATTATTTTTCTCATGCACCATTATCATGTACTAACGTAGCAGCTGATTATGACGTCGACACGCATTACGCACTAAAATTTTTGAGTGAAACCCACGACATAATCCAAGCAACGGAAGCTGACAAAACCATACAAACGGTAGTTAGGTACATGATTACAGGATGGCCACGTAAAATTAATTGCAAACTAATTCTTCCATATTTACAATGCACGTCAGACTTGCAATTAATTAGAAAAAGGTTGTCTATTCCGAGGTCATAGGGTTGTAATTCCAACGTCACTCAGAAACAAAATACTAAGTGAACTACACGAAACGCATTTAGGTATTATTAAAACTAAAAGCAATGCTAGGGGCAGGATGTGGTGGCCGGGAATCGACAGCGACATAGAACGTTGTATAGGCGATTGCGTAACATGCGCCGGCGTGCGTGCCGCACCACCGCGCGAGCCGCGGCGCCGTGGCAACGTGTACACATCGACTACTTGAATGTTAGTCAAAAGGTATATCTAGTGGTTATAATAGGTTGGGGAAATAGTATATTTCATTACGAGTGCGGAAAGCCTGTCATTGCAAAGAGTTCCGACAAATGTCTACACGAGCCGAGGCGCAGCCGAAGGCGAGGGTTGACAGTCGGAACGAGTTGCAATGACGGTTCCGCACGTGTACTGAACGACTATTTTTAATACAGTTGCGAAAAAATTAAGCAATTTTATAAAATATACAAAATGGCGCCAGCCGTGAAAGATTATAAACAGAGATTTTTTTTGTTTGTTTACCCATTCTGGGTAGGCAAAGGGAACTATGCCCATACAGCCAAGTCGATTTTTTGTATTGACATGAAATGAAAATGAATTTAATGAGATAAAATGAAATGAAACCTAACCTAACTCATTGCATCAAATCATTATATCTGATATTGAAACAAATTAGTAGGTTCTTTTCAGAAATATTTGCATGAATCGTAAAAACTTCTATGAATTTTTTTTTAGTAAAAACTTCGTGGTTGATTTTTTCTTTTTAATAGACATTATTTTGACATTTGGGAAAGAGAACGCACGAGTGCGGAAAAGGTAAAGAAAAAGCACGAGTGTGCAATAGCCCACATCCCGAACGCTAAACGTCCCTGCAATACGCCACTTTTTGAGCAACTGTATTAAAAAAGTCTTTTCGCATTATAGTATGTATGAACTTGTAATAAAATCTCTTTGGCTATAGTATTTGTATCTGGCTGGTTTTGGTATCATTGAAAGTTAAAATTTTAAAGAACATAATTACAAATTCAAATTAGGAAAATGTGTGATTTTCATTTGTTTTTCGTATTGTCAAGATGAGTGAATGTAATGACGAAATTCGATACATTTTAAAATTTTACTACAAAAAAGGTAAAAATGCAACACAAGCCGCGAAAAAAAATTGCGATGTTTATGGACCTAGTGCAGTGTCTGTGAGAGTAGCACAAATTTGGTTTAAGCGTTTTCAATCCGGAATTTTTTATGTCAAAGATGCACCTCGCTCTGGATTACGGATAAAATCGATGCCATTTTTGAAAAAGTAATAATAAATATAATAATAAATAAATAATAAATATTTCTAACACTCACACAACATTATCTGGCCCAAATTAAGTTTCTTAAACACCTTGTGTTATGGATACTGGTTAATTGATATACATAAGAAATATATAAACATACATATTGAATAAATACATATTTTTTTATTAGAAAATAAACTTAAATAAACATATAAACATCCATGACTTGACTACTAATATCTGTGTTCATCACACAAATATCCGTCGCCGCCGTGATTCGAACCCAGGACCTCTGGCATAGAAGGCAATGTACGTTACCCCTACACCAGCCGGTCGTCAAAAAGTAGAGCAAGATCGACATATCAGTAGTTACGACGTAGCTGAAGAACTGGGAATTGACCACAAAACAGTTTTGGCGCATTTGCAAAAGCTGGGTACACAAAAAAGCTCCATATTTGGGTACCTCACGAGCTCATTGAAAGAAACCTAATGAACTCGTTACGTCGTAATAAAAAATAATTTGTGATTTTTTATTACGACGTAACGAAACCGAATCATTTTTGAAGAAGCTGATAACTGGTGATGAAAAGTGGATCACGTACGACAAGAACGAAAAGGTCGTAGTCAAAGGCCGGTCAGGCTTCACAGAATGTGGCGAAACCCGGGTTAACTCGCAATAAGGTGATGTTGTGTGTGTGGTGGGATTGGAAGGGCATTATTCATTATGAGCTGTTACCACCAGGCAGGACTATCGATTCTGAACTCTACTGTGAGTGAACAACTTATGAGATTAAAACAAGAAGTTGAGAGAAAGCGGGCGGAATTGATAAACAGAAGGGGTGTGGTGTTTCATCATGATAACGCTAGACCTCACACATCTATAGCCACCCAGCAAAAATTAAGAGAGTTTGTCTGGGAGGTGTTAATGCATCCGCCGTATAGTCCTGCCCTTGCACCTTCAGATTTCCACCTATTTCGGTCTCTTCAGAATTCTTTAGGCAGTGTTAGGTTAACATCACGAGAGGACTGCCAAATCCACTCGTCGCGGTATTTTGATGAGAGGTCCCAAATTTTTTATAGCAATGGGATCATGTCCCTACCTA
Source organism: Stenoptilia bipunctidactyla (assembly GCA_944452665.1). NCBI lineage: Eukaryota > Metazoa > Arthropoda > Insecta > Lepidoptera > Pterophoridae > Stenoptilia > Stenoptilia bipunctidactyla. Next base: position 26,802,330 of record OX101733.1, read on the forward strand.
CAAGATGGCAAAAGGTTTTCGAACAAAATGGTACATACATACTTTAGTTCAATGTCAATAAACTATATTAAAAAAAGTTTTGAATTTTCTTAAAAAATGCGAAGAAACTTTTTCCCCAACCCAATAGATTTATACAGCAAATGGTTTAGAGTGTTTGTTTATGAATAATGGTCTCTCATCAAAAGGTCTCTTATAACAAAACTGAAAGGAGTTTTTTCAACTTTTGGCATTCCCGATACATTAGTTTCTGATGTGAAAATTAATTCCATAGAGTTTAAGTCATTCTGTTCTTGTAACGGAATAGAATATATCACTAGTAGTGATTCACTACACCTATATATCACCCACCCAGTAATGGTCAAGCAGAAAACTCAGTTCGTACATGTAAAAAAATGTTAAAATGTATAATTAAAGAAAATATACCCTTGTATGAAGCGAATGAAAAACTTTTAGGTTATTTATTTAATTATAGGAATAACGTGCACTGTACCACCGGAGAAACACCCGCTCAGCTAATGTTCGGGCGCAACTTAAGATCGCGCTTAGATTTGATATTGCCATTAGCTAGTGATATAAAGGTTAATCAACCGTCGGCCACATACAAACGACAATTGAATCTTAACGATATTGTTTGGGTACGATAGTACAGCGCACGGCAAGAATCCTGGCAACTGGGTATGATTAAACAAAAGGTAGGCAGAATATATAAGGTGGCGATTACCGATTCAAACATAGAATGTATAAGGCATATTGATCAAATATTTAAATATAGGGGTTGTAATGAACAATTAAAACGTGATATTTGTATATTTGTAATAATTCAAATGTATCTTATCAACCACCCTTGTCTGCATGTACGGCCGTGAGTGATTGAAACGTAGTAAATACGGACTCTCAGGGAGTTAATGAACATAGCACTCTAGACTCATCGATGGTAATTGAAACTGCTGCACCAGTCACCTCTAACCTCGAAAATGCTACTGAATCTACCGTCGAGGGAGAGGAATGGGCTGATTGTGAGAGCGACGAGTGTATGAGTGAGACGGGTAATGCATTGCCTGTCGTTGCCAAGTCGGTGTGCGAGCAAGTGCGAGATATTGCCCCGAGTCCAAAAGCTAGTCCGAGGGAGCTACCGCCAACCTTACCCATACCAGGCCTGGCTCACTCCGCGCGGTAAATCCGTTATTTACCTACAGCGAAGCGCTCCGCCGGCGGATTTCGCGCGGAGCGCTTCGCTGTGACACTCGACGACTGATTCGAAATCCTCCTACCTACCTAATAGCACTCACAGTAATTCTAAGATCGAGGTCGCAAATAGTATTTAAAAATGAACATAAAAAGAAACAAATATTAAATTAGATTATGTTTACATTTGATTATGTTCAATTTAGTAAATAAAACATAGGTAGTATTACTAATTATTCGTCGTAACTTTTTTTTAATTTTGTACTTTAGGTAAGTTGAAATAATATTTTTTTACAAAGGTAGAATAACAGTAATACCTACATCGGTACTTACTTAATTACAAATAAGGAGCAACCCTAACAGCGTAAGAAAAGATAAGAGGCATGCGATAGAAAGAGACAAAACTTCTAGGTAAGTATATAAATTTGCAGGTACGTAATGCTGTGCGAGCTGAATTCCACCGTATCGCGTCGTAGCAAGACTCGCATTTATTTAGATCTTGCGGAGTAATTCTTCTGTACCCCCGGTACTATTACTTATTCTGCACCCATACGTCAGAAGCGTGTAACAAAAAAAGTAGATTATAAGAAATATTTTTAGAATACTTAATAATTATAGTTTATGTAAACTATAATTCCACCTTTTAAATAAATAATGTTTATCTACAGATTCCAAAGCTAACTGTGGAGGAGTGTTGTATATGTATAGCTACACATAGCCCGCGCTGCGCCGCCGCTATGATTTTGATCGTTTGATGATCGTTTATTACTGCCGATCTGGCAGTAATAAACGAGCTCTCAGCAAGACTACCGTGTTTACTTTCCGCATACTTATCAGATAGCCAATATAAAAAAATAATAAATAAAATCCCCAGACAATCACACCAACTACATGGCCCCAAAGTAAGCATAGCTTGTCTTCTGTACCATACCATGGAGCGAACTAGGGGGGAACCTAGAATATAAATACATAAATAGATCAACACCCAGACACGGAACATTTTTTTTTTCTTGTTCCGTGTGGGAATCGAACCCGCAACCACTGGCGTCTGAGGCAGACAGGTTTACCCCATCGCCAAAGTGGTCGTCAATATGGTTTCCGCAACGGACTCTCGACCGGCGATCTTCTCGTGTATGCCACTCACTTATGGAGCGAGGTTCTCTGCGACTGGATATCTGATTTTCTGAGGGAACGGTCAATTCGAGTAGTCTTAGATGGCTACTCCTCCAACCAAATGGAAATTAATGCCGGGGTACCTCAGGGATCTGTTCTCTCTCTGCAATGTTATTCTTGCCGCACATTAATGACCTTTTAACACCGAGCATTATTGGTTTTGCTGATGACAGCACTGTTGGAGAGAGTTACCAAAGCGCGAGCGAGCCCCCGTGAAATCCAGAGTTTAAGAAAGTCAATGATTGAGCGCGTCGATTTGACCTTACGGAAAGTATACGATTGGGGTGAGTCGAATTTGGTCAAATTCAACGCGTCCAAAACTCAGGCGTGTCTATTCTCCGCAAAAAAGAGAACCTTCACATTAACGCCCACTTTCCAAAATGTATCTGTCCCCATCACCGACCATCTAGGGCAAATTGTGTCCTTGGCTCAAGTAGCTTCGAAAAAGTTGGGGATCATCTCGAAGGTACGATGGTACTTCGGCCCTGCACAGCTTCTTAACTTATACACAGCTCAAGTGCGATCATGCATAGAGTACTGCAGTAATCTTTGGGACGATTCAGCCAAATATCAACTAGAAGCGTTGGACTCCGTTGACCGAAGAGCCCGTAAACTAATTAACAACGTCGACCTTACAACCAAAAAGCTGCAGACTCTAGAGCATCGTCGTAAAGTTGCTTGTTTAACCGTGTACTACAGGATACATTTTGGTGAGCGCGCGAGTGCTCTGTTTGAACACATTGAACCCTCACCCTTTTACCATCAGACTACTAGGCGCAGATAGAACTTCCATCCGTATGTGGTAGATATTCCAAAGAGTCGAACTAAGCGCTTTGACAGTTCCTTTTTGATACGGGTCACCAAGGTTTGGAATAAACTGCCTGCGTCTATTTTCCCTGACCAGTATAGTCCTAGTACTTTCAAGCGTCGAGTGAATAGGTTTCTCGTGGATGGACGTGTACCAGCTTAGTCTTCATGTTCACTTAACATCAGGTGTCATGGAAGACAAACGTCCCATCCATATTTTATATAAAAAAGAAAGGTCCTTTAAAGAGTGACTGGTTGTGTTATGAAAGGAATTCCCGAAATTCCCACGAAAACGGGAAATCTTATTCCTTGAGTGCATGGATGTGATACTTGGCATAAAGTTTCTTCATTAAGTGTCTGTTTGTATTATGGAAGGTATTCCCGAAAGTCCCACGGGAAGGGGTCGGACTTTTTAGTTTGTATGAAAAATCTTATTCCTTGGCATAAAGGTCTTGAATGAGTGACTGGTTGTGTTAAATATAAACAATGTTTATGCGTGTACGTTGCGTGCAAAAGCTAGTACTTTTATAATAAACGTGAAGTTTGGCGTGGTGAATAATGTACAGTCTGGAATAGCACATTGACTACTTTAATAAGAAATCGCAGGTAAAACCGCGTGAGACTGATCGTATTCGGCAATTATTTGGCAAATCAATTGTACGGACACACACATATGCATTATAGTGATGTGTATATGTTACATGAGCGTGTATATGTTACGTTGTCGTTTACTCAATTCTTTTCCCCAGTCCGGTATTAACATCCTAGTAAATAAGTCGTTTATATAATAGTTTACCTACCTATATACCTACGTGTATACCTGCCAAGTCATTAAGTGTCATTTCATACATAACCGCCGGTTACGGGTACTTTTAAGTAGGTTTTTAAGTATGTCGCCCATTTGATCGGCATACGTTCGCCTAGGACGGCCATATACCCATAGTAGATTAAAGGTGAAGAAGAATGTGAGAAGGGATAAGAACGAGTGGTGGGATGATGAAGTGAAAGGTTTTGTACTAGAAAAGAAGAAAGCGTGGCTAGATCTACTAGCTGTGAGAGGCAGATATAGAATACGAGATGACTTGAATGATGATGAAAGAGTATCAAAAGAAAAATATGATAGAATAAGAGAGACTGAAAGGAATAGTGAGTAAAAATAAGGAAGAACGCAAGAACAAGCTTGATAGGATAGAAATAACTTTCGAGACAATTCCGAACTGTTCTGGCACTTAGTCAGAAGAGTCCGAGGGCAGGTTGGAGACTCGAAAGTAGGCGTGTTAAGAGATTAGGATGGGAATATTGTTAGTGAGCTTATGAATCAGCAGAAAGAATATTTCGAGAATTTATTTGAACGAAGCGCGAGTGATGTTTGGGAAAGTTGGTCACACCTTTCGTGGTGAGACCAATCGTGAAAGTAAGTATGGAAGAAGTTATGAAAGTAATGGCAGGTTTGAAAGCGGGTATGATAGGATAAATGCCGAAATGCTCAAGGCGGGTGAAGGTGTCACTGCAAACCTGTTGTACCAGCTTTTAACCCTTTAACCGCTACGGATAATATTTTCGAGTCCATTCCGACATCGTCGTATATTTACGATTAAAAACCACCATTAATTTCATGACGTTTTTATTTAATAACGCTGTATTATGTTACAAAAATGTTATTATTTGGTAAATGGTTAATCAAGTAATCATTTACAATTGATTACACTTAAGTCTCTTAATAAGAAAACCTTTAAAATATATCAGAAGTTAGATATATTACTGATATTATTATTAGAAAATTGGATCGATGTCCGGCTCCATTGTCGGATTAATCCGACCATAGGGACGGGACATAAGCAAAGTCCTGATACAAAAATCCACTTAAGTAAAAATATTTTTGTGTTTACTGACTATTTTTTAACAAATAAATTAAAACAATTAAAGAAGTGTAAAAATGTCAGTGAATGATTTGATGATTCCTATCCCTAGTGTGCATGTTTAGAAACGAATTTTGCTAACTCAGCGCCACGGTCGGAAAAAGACGACCGCTTCTGACGTCACAAGCGACTGCCGGCTTGTGGAATTATCCATTAGTGTTGTGCTCACGCATTAGTTATTATGTTCGTGTTATCGATAAATGTGATTTAGTAACATTAAAAGATGTAAACTTCATCATGGTATAGAGTCATAAAAATATTCATCTGGGGCCTATTATATTGTGCGGAAATCAATAAAATCTTTTAAACGATCTTTATTTCATTTGGCTACCGAAATACATACTATTAGTAATTTAATATCAAAGTTACTCTTTCTATCTATTTGTCTGTTACCTCTTGAAGCTTAAACAGCTGAAACTATTAAGATTGAATTGGAAGCGTGCGAAGCTGGGACGGGTATATCGATCTACCATTGAACATCCCTATTTGTTGTAGGTATTTATTTTTATATTTACTGTGCTTGGCGCTGGGAGCACGACAGCTGATATAAAGTCTGACGGGTAAAGGGTTAATAAGTGTTGGTGGTATGGCCATGTTCCAGGTGACTGGTGACTGGTGCAAGGCCGTTATTGTACCACTTTATAAAGACAAGGGTTCACAACAGGAATGCAAAAACTTCCGTGGCATTAGTCTTTTGAGTAGGTATTGTAGGCAAAATGTATGCAAAGATATAAATCGAGAGAGTGATGAATGAAACAGAAAGCAAAATTTGGGATGTGCATGGGATGCACGGATCAAGTCTTTGTCTTAAGAAATACCGGCAGACTGGGACACGGATCTTTGCGCGCTCCTGGCAGCTGAGAGGTTAATTACAGTTAAGCGACGGTTGAACAATATTTGTAAACAGCCCAGTTATTAAAATGACAACTTACTGCATATTATGACATGTGGAGCACAGATAGCAACCCCCTCTACTTAGCATTTATGAGAACAGAAACATGATAATAAAAAAAAGAAATGGGAAGCAGCATCATATAGTTAGCACCTACATAGTTAAAAACTGCAAATGCCTGTTGCCTGTTTGAATTTGCAATTCGGGTTTCATTAGTTTATGAGAGATTTAATAAAAAAATTAGGAAAATAAAGTTAGTTTACCTGGCATGTAACAGCAAGTGTATGGCATAATTGTGTCTTCCCAGTTCTAAATTCGCCAAATATCTCAGTAATTGAACCTGTTTCAATTCCTCCTCCTAATAATCTATCTAATTCTTTGGATCCTGTGGTCAGTTGTATTATCTCTGCTCTGCAACGTAAGCCACAAAATATTTTGTAATACTAATAGGAATACAAACAGCCAAGTTACCAAATGTAAACAACAATGGTGTTTGTTGGCTTTAGGAAAGGGGCTCACCAATGGAAACAAATTAGAACTAAGTAACATTTACAAATACTTGCTGCATTTTTAAATGTGTCACTTAAATAAAACAATCTTAAGTTTCTAAGGAATAAGTTGAAATTATTTTTAAGTCGTCGTGGCGCCGTGGTTACTGTGCATATCAAACGATATCGCAGGTTAAGTGCGCTCGGTGCGGCCGGTATTAGGATGGGTGACCGCCGACCATTCATTTCTCACGACGACTTCCGTGCTTCGGAGGGCACGTTAAGCAATCGGTCCCGGGTGCTGTATACTTGTAGGTTTGTCAGAAGTCATTCGGCAACCTGAAATACCTGACATCCACTAACCAGCACCGGGCCATCTTGCTGGATTACGGCCTAAGCCTCCTCGTCACCCTGAGGAGAGACTCATAGCCTTGCCGTGGTCTCATTACACGGAGTTAGGGAGATTATGATGATGATTTTTAAATACAGAGAATTTTATAACCTCTCAAGCGTCGGAAGCCGATGGTCGGCATGAAAAAAAAAGCGCTATACCCTGGCAAATAATTCAATGCAGTAAACTGACAATTCGAAATGTCAAATAGAAAAATAATGATATCAGTTATAAAATTGGTAGTGTAAGTACTGAAGAGATTGAATGAAAACGTGTGAGTCTTTTTCATTTGTTTTGCATATAATTTTATAGCAATTTATAAATAATTGAATTTGTGGTGTGTAAATTATCTTCAAAGTAACTTTCATGAAAACAATTAATTACCAAGCATACCTAGTGCTTTAAAATGGTCACAGTAGAAGTAAAATCGATTTTACTTCTTTATTTTTAAACTCCTTTTGTCGTTAAAAATTAAATTTTAAAAAGAGCTGCGCTTTCCTAACTGAACTATAAAAAAAGAAATATTTTTATTACTATTTATTACTATTATAATTGGGAGTTTTTTAAAAAATAATTACATTAATTCACATAAACCTCATCACTATTTTCTTTCTTCCCTAAAGTGGGCACACTGGAACTGTCAATTTACTGCAGTGTTCTGGGGTTCTCAAAAAATTCGATTTTTAAAGTATATTATTATGTTTTTTAAAAAGCATAAGGCAGAAAACACAAGTTAAATATATATTCAACTGAATAACATAAAAGTCTCCACTGTCGTTAATCGGTTTCTATCTTAAATTTTTCTTTAACCTTTGACGTACCACTGATACAAAATTTCAAACTGTACCAAATCCCAAGGCCCATTTGCTGTCACTAGCCGGTGTGCACGATATAGCGTCCGCGGAAGTTAGCTGTTGCAAATTATGCAGAGAATGTGCTTATACAGGCTCATATCTAATTTACATATCAAAGTTTGTTAGCTAGTTGAATTTATCCCAGAAAAAAATTATCAAAAAATTATTTCACCAACTTTTGCCCGCGGTTTTCCTTGCTCCTATAATCTATTATTCTAGATTAATATATAAGATTAATCTATATAGATTTATGGTGGGTTTCAATATTTTATTTCAAAAGTGATAGTTCTGCAGCTTTAAATATTATACAAAAAAATTATATAAATACATATTGCAAAAACATATTGACAATATTTAAAAATAAACACAATAACATGCACATAGCAGAATGTGAACATACTGTATACAGTTTTTATCAGCGGCAAAATAGTGGGCTTAGTATTTTCACACAAGCAGATACATATCGCTTGTATAATAAAATTCCAAAATATTTATGATTAACCCTTCGATAGATTTAAGGATAAGTGTTATATAAAAAGTTTTACTATAAGATATCCGGATGCAAGAAGATGGAATTCCCTGGTTGTTAATTGTTATTGTGTATTTTTAAAAGATGATTGCTGTTGAGTTTCTTGTTACTTCTTCTCAACAGATCGACTTTCCGTAGTGGTTCAGTTCAATTTGTAAATTGTTTGACTTATTTCAAATGTATTTAAATACTTACGAAATAAAGATTGTTTTGATATTTGAAAGTTGATTTTATAGCATTATTTATACAGTTGTAATCGCTTATAATAAGTTCCATTCACAAATATTTGAATGAATCAAAGTAATTAGTTGTTTGACTGAAGTCGTAGTGAAGTAGTCATAGGACTTGATATCGCAACATTGGCATGCAGAGGATACTTTCCCGCTGACCTGATATCGCGACTTCGGGACGTCAAAGGGTAAAGTTGAGAAGTCATAACAACTGCTTTCGTTTTTAATGAAAGCTTTCGTTAATTTTTTACTATTAATGTGGTTTTTTAAAAACATAAACAGGTAGAAAATTGAATCTAGTAGAAACTAATCTAGAGCAAACTACTTTCAGGTTTTGCATTCTTTAGTTAACAACTTGTACAGCTGATATGCAAGAAAAGGTTTTATCAAATAAGTAGTTATAATAGAATTATACAATAACCATTAAAAATCTCACCGCTTTTGATGAAATTCTGTTGCTGTAGTAAATCCCATTGGAACAAGTTTTGATGCTTCAGACAGTATTTTATCTGCCTTTGCTTCAGATATTCCTTTTATTGTTATTAGCCATTTTTTGGGTGCATAAGCTACTGCCTCAACTGTATGATAGCCAGCTTCTTCCAATTTTTTGATATCTCCAGATGTAATTCCATTCCCCTTGAAAAAGGATATTAAATTATTTACCAAGAAGGATACAGACACTACCACTTACTATGACATAAAAGAAAAAAATGATAAACAAAGCATGAATGTATTTTACCTCCAATTTGTTAATTAACTGTGGTCCACATTCATCCAAATCCTCTTCTGCAGTAGCAGTTATAGCAGATGCTGTTGCAGTGGCACTCATTTTATAACCTTATATACATAAATGTTCGTATATGTGAGTTTTAGACCTAGAGTTTCAAACTTATTCCAGGAAGTTTAAGTTTAACTTTGCCAATGGAAATGAAAAAGTCATAAATTCGTATTAAGAACGAAAAGGAATCTCACGAGCACGGTAAGACAACTATGATATCAATTTTAGAACACAAACACTGGTTGGGTTGTGGACTCAACTATTGTCTCAAATCCCGGTATCCAGTATCCGTAACTTCGAAGTTTCTATAGCGGAAATTGTTAGTGCGTCGAAGTAAAAAATCGTAACAATGGATAATAAACGAATTTCTGAGAAGTTCTTGAATATTTAGTCGAGATAAATGGTAATAATTCAATTCAATTCTTGACAATTTGGCAAACAGCCGTCGATCGAATAAAACGAAATAAACATTTATTGACAATTGACATCTGACATCAACAAAACTTGTTTGAGCTTGATCAAGGAAGGAACGGAACATACATATAAATAATTACTCGGGGAGGGAGCTATTTATGGATGTTATTCACTGACCTCTATATTTACCACTGGACTGGCGGCCAGTGTTGCCAACTCGGATTTTTAAAAAGGCGTAGGTCCGATTAGAAAATTACGTAGAAATGGTAAAATTTCCATATAGAAAATACGTAGATCTACGTACTTTTTTTCTGAGTAAAATGAAGAGAGTAGGTTAGGTAAAAATGAATAAAACGACAATTTATATTACCCAAAAAGTAGTAGACAGCAGACAAACAATAAATTTAAAAAAATTACTGTTAGTAAACAAAAAAATCTATGAATTACCACTTTTAGATAATTTAAAAAAGTTTGGTAGTTTCAGTCATCATCGATTTATTTAAATTATTAAATTTTATTATCACTTTCAGACAATTTTTTGTACATATATTTATTAAAATTTTTAAGGTGTTCCTGCGAAGGTTCACGGTTTTTTTTAAGCCACTCTTCGTAAAAATTAAGCCTGTTAGCGTGTCAGTGTGAAGCCTGTTTCTTATATTAGTTTTCATCAAATTGATCGCAGAAAACATACGCTCGACATTTGCACTGCTAACTCCTTCGAAATCTTAGTTCGAAAAATTTTTTTTTTTTTTTGGTTAGGAATTATGTTTCACTTTGACGGCAAGACGTTTCATTTTACACAGTCACGTCACTTATCCCATGTGACATGAGTCACAGACCACAGATGAATGGCGCCCTGTTTTTAAAATGAATGGCGTGACGTGTTGAGTGGCGAGGCGAGAGTGCGTTAGTATGAAACGGAACGTTTATTAACTTTTTTTTTGCGAAAGTAAAGGAAATTATGCTCATTCAGTCTATTTTGCAAATTTGAACAATTTTGATAGAAAATACGTAGATTCTGGGACTAAAGTTCGTAGGTTTGCAAGAAAGGCTTAAAATACGTAGATCTACGTAAAAAGACGTAGAGTTGGCAACCCTGCTGGCGGCTGTCAAAGTGCTTTTGTGCCCGTTTGATAATCGCCATTTTGGCGCTGTCGGACGTAGCGAGCAGTAGCGAGTGTCCGTGGTACTAAAACTAGTCGCTTACACATATGTCACATGTCCTCATTCTTGATAACTTTTATATAATGCTTATAACAATAACAACATAAAATTCGAATTAATATTTAAAAAATATAAAATCACTTAACAATAAGCAAGCACTTCTCTGGCGGCCACTTGCAATATACGTCAAAATTTGTTCAGCGGACACTCGCTACTCGCTAGTGGCGCTTCAAATAGGCACAAAAAAATAGCTGTCAAACTTACGGAACAGCCAGTCCAGTGGTAAATATAGAGGTCAGTGATGTTATTTAATTATTTATCATTCATTCAAAATCCACAGAAGTTAGAACTCACTTAAAAAAACATATCTTGTGTAACCTAATCAAGGATGTACATTTTATAATTTTTACATTAACAGAGCTGAACTTTAATAGGATCAACTGAGCAATTTACATAAAACTTGAATATAAATTAACAACGAGAAAGCTGTATTGTCAAAATAACGTTTAATGTCTATATGCAAATTACAAAGCAATAAATAACATGTAAAACAAAAAAGGGCATACATAATTATTAGAATAACAAGATTAAGGGCTATTCGTGGAATGTATAAACTTGGAAGTAGAGAATATCTAAGAGAAAAGTTTAAAGAGATTGGTATCTTGCTTGACCTTTGCATCACAATATATATATGAAAACATTATGTATATTTATAAGAATACCTAGTAGTAAATTTAAAAACCATGAAAGATAAGCATGATAAAAATTATTCTGTATTGACAAGGAACGACCATAAATTAGCGTTTCCCAAATTAAGGCTGGCTAAAAGCACCAAATCATTTATGGGAATGTCAATACGTATTTATAATAAAATAACACAGTCAATTCAATCTCTAACGTTTAATAAATTTAAAAGAACTATCAAAGAAACATTATGCAAAAAAGGCTACTATAAACTCAAAGATTATTTAGATGACAAAAGAGCGTGGGATTGATGTCTCCACAGGTTATTTCCAAACATTAAACATTAATCACTATGTAAGCAGCTTGGCTGCGACATGATATTAGCAAGCACGAATAGCTGTCTTCTGTTTGTTTGTTCATGTCATAGCAGAGCTGTATTCCTGCCAAATTGTACCTATAATAAGCACTTTTTACAAAAGAGTGCCGAGAGTTTTTTTTCCGCCGGCTTTTTTCCTCTCGGTCTACCTAGGGTTCTAATTTCATTTCATTTTTTAAAGCCGAAGAAGAAGTAGTAGTAGACATCACCAAGACATTGGTGGACAATGGGCGATCATTATCTTTATAAGCTGAGAGACGCACATTTCTCGACGGAGGCCTTCCCCAGGATTCTTCATGTCGTACGGACCCGCGCCGCCCTCATCCAGCATTTGACGTTCGTAAAGTGTATAAAAATTACCTACTACGAATAAAAAGTTTTCATTTCATTTCATTTTCATTTCATTTCATTAAGAATTTAAAATAAAAATTATGTTTGTCTATATGCGAAAGGTTGTCCGTGTGTAAGTGTAGGTGTGTGGGTGTAAGTGCGTGGGTGTGGTGTGACTTTATTAAATAGATTCAAGTTCTGTGTGTAGTTGGTAGTTTAGTTAATTGCTATGACTATTATTCTTCAGATAAAATTGAATCTATAATTTGCTACGACAAAAAACATCAATTGAGCCAGAGTATTTATTGTAGGTTTTTTTGGTTCTATACAACGTGTAACAAAATGGAGAGATAAAACTTAAGGGTTAGCTTCCACGGTGTTTTCACTAAATTTCGTTAGTATCACTAAGATATAGATGGCGCTGGTTAAAATTTATAAAATTAGAAAAATAACATAGACAATGTCTTTTTCATCCTACTTTTCATTCTTCGGTTCATTCAATCAATTACCTTACCGACTCATTAAATCTATCTTTCATTCGTTACCTGTGTTCGTTACTGCGCACCCGTTTTCGAATGTTGTTTTGATCGCGTTTTTCATGGATTCCTTTTACCCACAACCCGGCCACCATTTGGATTCTGACGCTCCCTTTTTTAATTCTGACCCGACAATTCTACTGGATTTCGGAAACAACGCTGCAATTCGACCTTTGAATGTTTATTGGAATTTTGATCGTGATAACGATTTTATGATATATACATATTTCATGTAATCATGATAATATACATATTTGAGGAGTCTTAAATATTCTTAAAGAAAAATACAGGGAAAGTTCCCGACTGTTTCTAGTAAAAGTTTCAGTCACTAAGTTCTAGATGGCGCTAGAGCTCCGTTTTAGCTGATCTCTCTATCCAACCTATAAAAGTTACTTTATGTTAGCTTCTATACCATACGTCATCTAGAATTACGCCGAAGTCTCTGACCCAGTGAGATGATATCTCTGACCTGATGTACTTTTTTAATATTGTTGTGAGAGATTTTATAGAAATTCAAATTTTTCAAATTCAAAGTTATTTATTCATAACCATAGGAAATGTTATACCTAATACATAGATGGTCAAAGTTAAAAAGTAGTACAGCTATTATTTGCCATATTGGCATATGAATTTATACAGCTTAAATTAAATTTAGTGCATGTACAGTCAGAGAATATAAAACAAAAATAAATAAAAAATTAAAATAATAATAATAAAGAAAACAAAACATTAATATCTAATAATAAATTATAAATGTCGTATCAGTCTTTAATAACAGCAATTTCAATTTTGTTTCAATATAACATTACAATAATAAATAAAATTAATTTATAGGTCGACATAAAAATTCTTTGACGTCATAATATGCTTTTTCAGCAAGGAAGCCATTGAGCGCAGTTTTAAACCTATTGTGAGGTAATTCCCTAATCGAGCGCGGTATTTTATTATATGTCGGAGCTAACGATAAGTTGGCGATATTAAGATGTTAGTGTTAGTATAACGGAAGTAAGTTGGTAGCACTGTTAAAGAGGGCGCTAAATGCAATGAATGACTGACATTCAATGGGAAGTTTTCTGACAGCTCATAAAAATTAGTTCAAAAAACCTCTATAGATGGCACTTTTAAAAAGCCGAAGGCATTAAGTCTGTAAACTATAATGTAGGTAAGTGGTATCTACCATCTATGGTTATTTATACGTTCAATTTCTGATACAGACATCAATTAATTTATTTTACTTTTAAAAACGCAGTGTGGAATAAATTCTTCGCCTTCGCCTTTTGTAAAGCGCCATCTATCGAGGCCTTTTGTACCAATTTTGTACAGTTTTGTTTTTTTAATGAGCTGCCAGAAAACTCCCCATTGCAGCGCCGCGCCATAGGTTATATCTTGAAGTAGGATCATGGTAGGTAGTAATAGACAGGAGATGCCCTTAGAATGAAAACCATGAAACACTTGACAGTTGCTATAAAATGGCTGCTGAAGAGTTGAGCCCAAATTAAAATTACATATCGATATCGATAAAGTTTTCGTAGTCATTGTGTACATACACTTAATGGATAACCCAGTATTGGCAGGTAAAGGAACTAGTGACTACTTAGAAAAAAAATAGATGTTTTTTTTTAGGAAATTGCCTCATTTTCTATCTAAAATAGCCAATATCTCTCATTGAGTAGTGACTTCATTATAAGGTTACATTATTTTTGTAAAATCGCAAACTACGATAACTCTATCCAATTTTAGGTAATTGCCGAAAAATAGCTCTTAACACATTAAATTATCAATATCTTTTATATTTTTTAATCAAATAGTAAATGTTATATCGCTTTAGAATGAGACAATTTTTTGAGAAGTTGGCCACTTACGTGTCCTTACTTTTTTTTTACACGACGAGGTTCCAAAGTGTGGCAACAAAATTATGAAAACACAAAAATAAAAGTTCTAGCGCTTCTTAAACAAAAACTGCTGAAGGAATTCTGCTTATTCTGATTTTATTTAGTGGTTATTCAAAATTGTTATTCATTAAAAAAAAAGAAACCAAAACCGATACTTGTGGCCAATATGGCTATTTTAGTTAGAAAATGAGGGAATTTGTGCGATGAACTATCGTCAAGTCATGGATGTTTATTATTTAAGTTTATTCTAATAAAAATATGCATTTACTCAATATGTATGTAATATTTTAATACGTATGTTTATACATTTCTTAAGTATATCAGGTTATCCAGTATCTATAACACAAGTTCTTTAAGAAACTTAATTTGGGCTAGATAATGTAGTGTGAGTGTCAGAAATATTTTTTTATTTATTTAGGTACTCGTATACCTAAAAAAATTTATCAATGCGGCCACCAACCTAATACAAGACTTTTCCAACTTGGAAGCAGTAGATACGTTAGCTCGTATGAATTTATAATACCTATCCATATTCATTCTGTATTCTATTTATAGTCATTCTGTATGGTTAAAATTAGTATTTAAAATTACCAAATAAAACACCTGCATTGTGAATAGATTTTGATGTATTGAAATCCACAATTTTAAGGTCACTTAGCGACACTAAAGTAAACTTAATATTGTCTTAAGTTTTCGCGATTCATACTATTAAATAAAACACTTTTTAACCGGATTTATCGCGTATATTTACATTTTAAATTTTGACTCGACGTTTCGGTGTCTTTTCAGACCCCGTGGTCACGAGCGACTGAGGTGTCAAGCGTCGGATTGATAGATTGAAAAAAGTTATACATCATCATCTCCATCTGTTTCTCAGTCTTCGAGCGTAGCGTTCGGGATTGACACAAAACGAGCTGACAGTATCTTGAGTTACAGGTCGTGCAGCTTGCTGGATGTTAGATTTAATGTTTTTCAGGATAGGGTCCCATGTCGGTGATAGTTTCCAACCATCTTCTCTATTGAAATTATTGAATTTAGATTCAAATAGGCCCTGATAAATCGCATTGACATGATGGTTTTTTTATGTTTTCTTTTTTCCTTTTAAAATTATAAATACATTTTTTTTTTTTAATTTTTATATTGGAAGCTTACTTTGTTCTAAGAGGATTAAATAAAAGAAAAGGCAGTTCCAAACTAATTGATTGAATGACTAAGTTAAACAGAAATGATGACACCAAATACGACATTAAAAAATTTGACAAATGTAAAAAGAATATATTGAATAATGAAAACCTGAAATGTATAATGAATAAAATAATGAAAACCTAACCTGAAATTGTAAATTAATTTATCACATAGAATGCGAAAATATTTCGACTCAAAGGTTTTATAATACCTTAACAGCTGAGCACAAAAAAAAACTGATAATTTTTTCCCGATCAAGAGTTACGAGTTCAAGCCCTGATAATCGCATTGACATGAATTCTTTTTTATGTTTTTCTTTTCTCCTTTTAAAATTATAAATATTTTTTTTAAAGTTTTTTTATATTGGAAACTTACTTTGTTTTAAGAGGATTAAATCAAAGATTTAAATCCAATCTTTGGATTAAATAAAATAAAAGGCAGTTACAAACAAATTGATTGATTGACTAAGTAAACAGAAATGATGACACCAAAAAACGACATTAAAAAATTTAACAAAATTTGTTGTATTTGTAACATTTAATGTAAAAAGAATATATTGAATAGGTAATGAAAACCTGACATGTACAAATTGTAAATTAATTTATCACAAAGAATGCGAAAATATTTCGACTCAAAGGTTTTATAATACCTTAACAGCTGAGCACAAAAAAATGGCAGTGCATTAAATGTATACGGAAGTGCTCCAAGCCAAGAAAAAAAAGATAAAGCTAAAAATAAGCCGAGTACATCAAATAGCCAGATAAGTACCGTCACAGGAAAAAGGCTTATAACCTCCGGCAGCCAAGTCGCCTAGCATTACGCACACACATTCATGTGAATCCCTGGATCACAATTTGTCTCTATACCCGGCGCGGCGAACCTTGATCCCTATGACACTAACAGTAATTTTCACAACATAACCTTGTAGTGCCGTCACCGTTACATTAGAATCGTATTGTAGGCTTCTAAAAATGGCATTTATTTATTTTACGTAGCTATATTCCAATAAAATGATATTCCGTTGGAATTACAACAATTCATAACATTTGCAAGAAATTATCTCGAATTATCTCGAATAATCAAAGAATTAGTAACTTTTGCACAACGTAAACGTAAAGTGTGATTGAGATTGAGATAATTTCTTGCGAATGAATTGTTATAATTCCAACGGAATATCATTTTATTGGAATATAGCTACGTAAAATAAATAAATGCCATTTTTAGAAGCCTCCAATACGATTCTAATGTAACGGTGACGGCACTACAAGGTTATGTTGTGGAAATTACTGTCAGTGTCATATGGATCAAGGTTCGCCGCGCCGACTATAGACACTATTGATCTTGAGTCTTGACACAGCTTCAAAAAGTTTTAATTTATCGACTGATATAAGTGCAGACCAAACTTGAAATAATTAATTTACAGAGGCAGTTTGAAAGCACGTACATGGAAATGGAGAATATTATATAAAAGAAGTTAGTCAATTATCTCGACAAGTGCACTTACTCAAAAATATGTGCACCAAAACGCTTGAAACTAAAAACTCTACGAAACAAAACAAAAAGACAAAAAAGTCGTCGGCAGACAATAGCTAATACACACAATGAAAACGTAGAGTAATTACAATCATTGCCACCATCACCATCGTACTCACCATCATCACCATTGAAGGAGAGTAACAAGGATTGTCTACGAGTGGAACCGGAGTCCTCACTACTAAAAACAAAAAAAAATCTCCAGGCAGTGGAAGAGGATAAGGTATTGGTGACATCTAAGAAAAATAGACATGAAGAACACAGAATCTTTGTAATTGGTGGACAGCAATGTAAAGGTAACAGATTAGTAAGATCAAGATTTAATAATCCTTACGAAAAATATGAAGTTATATCTTTTACTATACCTTACGCAAGCACTGAAGAAATATTGACGATGCTTAAGAACCAAAGAAAGAAAAGGACAAAATAATAAATTATTATTATTATTAATCATTTACTAAGTATCATATTAAGAATAAACATTCAAAGGTTAAAAAAATATACACTCAAGTGCAGATTATAAATATAATTCAACTACTACTCAGGGTGTAACTAAAAAGGGAACAATTCCGTAATACTTTTTAAAAATGACTGAAAATAAAATAGACACAAAAATTGGACATTCAAATGCAAACTATAAATCTCATCCGAATACTACTCAGAATATAATTGTTTTAAACTATCGCGGTTATTTTCACTATGATTTAATGTATTTACGGGATTCTTACCACGATTTTCGATTTTATTTTCGCACGTCCGATATTTCGATGCTGTTACAAGCACCATGATCGCGGACCCAGTCATACCCAGTAAATACCAGTAAATACATTAAATCATACTCAGAATATAATTAAAAAGGGGACGATTTCGTTCTACTTTCTTAAAAAGACAAAAAATAACTTGGAAAATAATGAATTAAATTTTTTTCGTAAATAAAGTAAATTTAAATAATAATAATGATAGCAACTCAAATCAACTAAAAATATTTCAACAAAATATTGCGGGTCTTTTGTCTAAAACTAACTTGTTGGAAATTACCTTAAATGAATTACGGGAAAATCACAATATGCCGAATGTGCCTACTTTGAGACTTTTGTTAAATTTAACAATAGTAATTTATATATGCATGCCTTAAAAAGGTAAAATATGTATGACCTATTTTTTTAATTTTAAGTCCTAAATCTGTACCATATTTTATGCAAATAAATGATTGATTGATTGATTCATAACTTTACATGCGGGCTTTAATAAAAAATCAGCGCCATCTACTAGGAACTTGTGGACTTCATATCAGATCAAACATTACTGCATTAATAAGTAAATAAATAATTATAATTTCATAAGTTGATAAAAAATGCTATGCAATAGCTTTACCGCGGCAGTCTCCGAGTGCCACACGTCTTTTTTTTTAAATTAGAGTACCTACTTCTTACTTAATACTATAATAATTGTTTTCTTTGCGACACCGAAACGTAGAGTTAAAATGTAAAACATAAAGTGAACGTGATAAATCCGGTTAAAAAGTGTTTTATTTACCTAATAGTAGGTACCTATGAATCGCGAAAAATATATATAAAAATAATTGCAACAGTAACAAATACATGAACAGTAGATTTGTATGTACTTTCGTTAAAATCGCTAAAGTTGTTTTTAGTATTTCGCATGAACAGGGACATGTATAGAAAGAGAAAATATTTATAGGTTTTAGAATTATTAATGTAATAAATGCAGCCTCGTTTTTTATTTATACGGGGTCTGCCGTAATGACTGTATATCCTATCCATTCATTAACTAAGACGGACCTACTAAATAAACAGACAGATAGATGCAAAGACCTTTTACAAGTCCTATTCGAGTTGCTTTGGATCACTGACCTCTATATTTACCACTGGACTGGCGGCTGTCAAAGTGCTTTTGTGCCCGTTTGATAATCGCCATTTTGGCGCTGTCGGACGTAGCGAGCAGTAGCGAGTGTCCGTGGTACTAAAACTAGTCGCTTACACATATGTCACATGTCCTCATTCTTGATAACTTTTATATAATGCTTATAACAATAACAACATAAAATCGAATTAATATTTAAAAAATATAAAATCACTTAACAATAAGCAAGCACTTCTCTGGCGGCCACTTGCAATATATGTCAAAATTTGTTCTGCGGACACTCGCTACTCGCTAGTGGCGCTTCAAATAGGCACAAAAAAATAGCTGTCAAACTTACGGAACAGCCAGTCCAGTGGTAAATATAGAGGTCAGTGAGGTCAGTGCTTTGGATAGATTACGATAGTAGGGTCATAGACGCATTCTGTCTTTGTCAAATATTTGACGACAAATATGGCATTGAGACTTACAACTGACTTACATACAGTACGTACAGCTGTCTGTCTGTATTAGTTAAAACGGAACGTAAATCTACCTATTACCTTCCAACCAATATCGTGAATTTCGTTTCTTGTTTGTGATTTTCCCCTTGATGACTTGTATAAATTTAATGTAGATTTCTTGGTGACGGAGTAACATTGGTGAATCTATTAGAAGTGCAAAACAATAGACTTTTGATAACCCACGTGAAAGACATTTTTAAAGTTATTGTAATACAGTGTAATATTAGAAACAATGATTCAAGACGACGAATACGAGGTTGTAGAGACATCTCCTGAGCGAATTAAGGCTCTGGGGTTCAAACCTCAGAAAGAGATATTGACAAATCTTCTTCTGCCATATGCTGATGAGCTAGATAAAGAATCAACAATATTCCTAAACGAAATCAAAATTAACTTTGCTAAAGCTGTTATCCTTCGCGAGATTAAACCAGGTTGTGGAGTTTGGTCTTCAAGACTTATGAAGTAAGTACCTAGACAAGAAGACTAAAGCAACTCTATCAAAAGGCTTCATAAAGTAAAAAAATGTACCACTATATTTTTGTCAATATTAGATTCTGTTCACATAAATCGCTTAAATTATTAATGTGCCTTTAAATTACGGCATATTTTATTTTCACAGTTTCAGTATGTTTAGTCATCTCGCAGTTATACCTATCAGCTAACCTTTGGCAAACAATACACTATTATAATCTGGCCTCAGCCCAGAGCTTCCTGTAGTCTACACCTGACTGAGTAGTATTTCTTAAACCTGTCCTTTGTTCCTAAATAGCTTAGGTATTTGTGTATCTGTTGTTTCTAAATATAGCAATTGAAGTTCTCTTTTATACGTATTTTTAAGCAACAAAAGTACTTATAACGACATCCTAAAGATAGTGAAAATGGTTTCGTAAGATTAGTTTAGAATTGAATTACTAATGACTTAAATATACTACTCAAAACAAAATAGGGGCCACCTCAAGTCAAGAAGAAATTGTGATTAGAGTAATTTTAACTTGATTTGTTTATGTCTTTCCACTTGAGGGCGAAGATTAAGAACTTTGTTTAGAATAATGTTAAGAATACATAAACATATCAATTTTATGCAAGACACTTAAACTAGCTTAAAATTAAGTTTAAAGTGTCCTACAAAAAAACCAGGTGGCCCTTATTTTGGTTTGAGTAGTATATAAAGGTATCATTTGGTAGATTATTTCTAGAATATTCCACTCTTTCATTCATAAGACAAATAGATGATCAAATAAAACTAATGAAGTAATGTATAATTATATTCCAGGTACATTCGGATTTATGGTTTAAAGTTTTCAAAAGAGGATCATATAGCTTTTGTCAAACTTGCATTTGAGCTGGTTATAATCCCAGAGCTTGAGCCATGCAAGGTGCAAAAATTCATGACTTTGTTTATAATGCTAACAAAGTAAGTGTGCTTGTTTTTTATTCTATATTCCAACTATGTTTGTTGTTATTTGGTCTTATAAAGTAAAAATATAATTAATAAATGGCCCAATTTAATGAATGCCTAGTCACTTGTGTAGTGATAACAGATTTGAACAAGAAATACTATAGAGTGGCCTACTGCAATGTGATGCAAAGGGTCTGAAGTATTAACGAAAAATTGGGCATGTAATTGCACAAACACATATTGAAAAGGATCATGTAAATAACAAAGTATAATGTGAAGATGTTATTAAATTTTAATTTTTACAGCAATAATTAGAAAAGAGACTCTTGATGTGTTTTTGTATCAATAAAAAAAATACAATTATTTAAATAACATAATTATAGTCTTAAAAGTTATCAAAAAAGCTGTCTTAGAAAAAACTTTTGTGATAACTGTCATCCACATTAATTATATAACTTTTTACAGAAAAAGACATTTACTATCACCTGAGGATTTGACATTACCATGGAGACCTTTATATGATATTGGGAAAAAAATGTTTGAATCAAGTGCATCGCAGATTGGAATGTACCACTATGTGCAGTAAGTTCTTTATTGTGTTTCTTTGTGATTAAACCTTTATCTTCTTGAATCACATATAAATATAAGACTCCACAAAAATCTTCACTGAAATTCATTAAAATCTACAAACTCACATGAACTCAAAATATTGTATTTTTTATTTGAGTTACAATAGGGAATGCAATCTCGAACTCGCGAGATCGGGATCTCGCGAGATCTCGTCCATATTTTGCGAGTCTGAGTCTCGTTCAATTTTTGTACGAGATCTCGCGAGATTGCGAGATTGAGCGGCGCAGCAAAATCGGTGTGTTTATCGTAGCGTGGTTGCGTGCGCGTGAACCATGCTAGTTTGTCTTCCCTACAATTACCAAAATTCGATTACTCTAGTAGTAATCTACGCGCTACGCGCCGGGCATTACTGGAACTTTTTGTATTTTTTGCTGCGTTCGAAATCAATATTTGTGATGTCGCCAGTTGAGAAGAAAATTTACGCCTGGTAGTTCTGATATATACCTAATCTGAGAGAAAAATTTATCTATATTTGATTATTAAATCATTACATCTATGACTTGAAGTTTAATATAATTAATCATCTAAAATTATAACTAGGTATACTGTGTAATTATGTCACAGTAATGACTTATTAGTATATTATGTAACAAGTGAGCTAAGTTGCTAATTACAGTCGAGGCTGTGATTTGTGAGGCTTAATAATGAGCCGAGACTGTAATTAGCAACGCTCACTAGTTACATACGACTTACACGCGTGACTTATAGTAAAGCCCAGTTTATAGTTCTAAATTCAATAGAATAAGGCTCGCTTTACGAGCAAGTGTGTTGAAAAATTATTTTATTGAATATGCTTTGTTGGTAGATTTTTCATAAATACTTGCTAAATATTTAAAAAGCTTTTTGTTCATAATACTACGGATGCAGAAGGCTGATTTTCAGTTTATATAATAAGAATAAGACTGACAAATATTATATTTTAACATAATTTTGTGTTTTATTTTAATATAAATGATTATAATATGCCAATAACATGTATGTTTTATTTTTATCTTATATATTGAAAATCAATAAACGGAATTAATAGTATTAGCGAATGTTTTTAGTAAAAAATACCCAGTTGGGCGAGATCTCGGAAATCTCGTAATCTCGCGAGACCGTAAAGCCAGTCTCGCGAGATTACGAGATTTCCGAACTTTTTAAATATTTAGCAAGTATTTATGAAAAATCTACCAACAAAGATATTGGGCTAGGCTAGGTCTAAAATCTCGCGAGATTGCATTCCCTAAGTTACAATAATATCTTAATTTGTGTTTTAGTTAACCATAGCAAACTGTATTTTATTCAAGTATTATCATAGGTTCAAATAAATCTCTTAATTATGAACTCAATATTTGTGCAATTCTATAGTTCTAACATTAATAATGTATATTCAGGAAAAATCATTCTGAAAGCCAAGAAAACCAGGTCATGAATATGGTTCGAAAGTTCATCGCTGGTCATGGACTGGAAGATGCACTTTCTTTGATTGGCTTTGCTGGACCGGACGAAAATGAATTACCAACGTAATGAATGACTCATATTATGGGATATTATTCCGTGGTCTCTTTGGTCATAATCATTCTGTGTATAATTCATCCTTTGTAACCACTTTTCTTTGTTGGACGGAGTTGGTGGAAGGTTTTGCTTGTGGGAAATGGCCAACTTACTGGTATAATAGGGCAATTACTGCTTCTATGCATATTTGAATTCTATTGTTATAAGATTTACATGTTTTGTATCATTTACAGGTCTTTGGAGTCATCCTTCATATCTATGGTCAAATGTGCAAAACCGTAAGTAATTTCTGTACTAATATTATAAAAGGAAAGATTTGTTTCTAACTGATCAACTCTTTTATTGAATTCAATAATTGCACAAACATATAAAAAAATCTAATAAGGTTCTTCCTACAGTTACAATATAATAGCCCGGTCAGTCGACATTCGAGGTTACATAAATTCCCAACAAGCTGAAAATCGGTAAGATTGTTTAAAATATGATTAAAAGTAAAATTTGAAAATTCTTCCTTTTTACCCCTGTATGAAATTTTTTTATTCAATGTCAAATGTCAAAAACATCGTTTTTTTGCAATTTTCAGCAAAAGGATACGTTATAAAATAGTTATAAAAATACCTAGGACAAAATTGAAGATCATAAAATGATCTACAAAAAAGGTATTGATATTTCTTTTCCTATCAGCTACCATTTTGGACATTTAACGATTCAAAAAGTTATAAAAGCTGTAATCGTTATAAGATTCCTCGTTACCTATGAGGTAGTGTTCTTAGCACGTTATTTTTAACGTAGTTTTCCCAGTAGGACTTTCCACGACTTTCCACGGGTCAGTTCCAGGTTTAATTTGAAACTATTACAATTAATGGATATTAGCAGATATTGAAACGATAAAAGCAACTCGAGTAAAAAAAAAATAGTGAAATTTTATCATCCCAGTCGTAACTTTCAAATTCTTCTTCTTGTGCTTGTTCGTCTTGTTCTTCTTCTTGATCTTCCTCATCTACAACCTGAGTGAATGTAAACTGCGTTAAAAGCGATATATCCCATGAAGCCTCGTTAGAATCAAACAGGTCCTCTTCTGTTGGTGATTTAATATTAGAGCGGCCGTTGCGGGAATGCGTTCCTGACAGCTCCTTATGTCCACTGAATAAAGTTTATTTCCGATTCCAAGGGGGAAAAGCTATGATTTTGACAGCTGTCAGGAATGCAGACTCCCACCAGTCGCACTATGCACGACAGGCCTAGACAATGTTTACATGCCAGAGAACAGAACAGTCCGACTTTTTTGCAAATAATTTAGCACTACACCCCTATTTATAGTAGCAAAAAAAATGAGTTCAACTGTTTTTCCGGTGCAGGTAGAAGTAAAGTTTGAACTGGTTCTAATGAATTGTCGACCAACATACAACCCCAGTCTGTGGGATCTATCTGATGACCAAGCCACACTTGAACTTGCTAATATACCCGAAAAAGATGCTGATGAGCAGCAACTGAGGTTGGAGGAGGAGAAGTTAATTGTACTTGCTTTTTACTTTTGGTATTTTTAACAAAACATGCTTATCTAAGCAGGTAGTTTTTTAGGGGCTCCGTACATATAAAGAAGAAAACGAATGCCGTTAGTGATAATTTCTTGTTGAGTTGAGTTACTATATTTTAAAGTTTAGTACATTGAATTAAATTTTGATTTTCAAACATTTAGAAAACTGTAATTTTACCACTCCTGTAAAATGCATGTCATATCACAGCCAGTTATTGCGTGTAAAAATTGTACATGATCTTGACACTTTGCAAAAGTAGGAAAACATTTTGATATATTTCCGATTGATGTTGAGCTTTTCCTGATTTTAAGAAGAAAATAGTTTGAAAAGAAAAGAGTTCGAGCAGTGAGTAATACGACTAAGTTAGTCTACATCTTCATCAACGACAACAGTTGTATTTTTCAAATTGAATTGCTCTAGTGCTGTTTAAATTATCAATACATCAACATCATTATTAGCTTGTTTTAAGTGTAAGTTCTCCTACCTTTAAACTCATGCTTCTCATTATTGGCAGCCTATTAGGCAGATCTTCGAGTGCTTGAAACGTGACATTCGCCGTTTTAATACAGATCATATAAAAACGGCTATTGAACAAAGCTGAAGTGGTAATGGGCAAGCCACATAGCTCGTAAAATGGATGGCTATTGAGGCAGTAAGTTTCTTGAGTAACGAACACGTACGTGAGGAGATGTAGCGTTGGAAGATCCCGCAAGGTGGACCGACGACCTGGTCAAAGTCACCGGTAAACGCTGGATAAAGGCAGCGCAGGACCGATCTGTATTTCTCCTTCTCCTTGGGGAAGGCCAGCTGTGGGCATCGCCTGGCTGAATGATGATAATGCAGTTAAAATGACATATAGAAACATATATTACCATTCTAGAGATGTATGTACATACGTGGCGTACTCATGTATATTCTGACGATTGCAACTTTCAGAATCGTTATATCTCAAAAACGGTGGCTCGTAGGAAAAAAGTATTACATTTTTTGTAGATAATATTGTTATCTTTAATTTTGTTCCTGGTATTTTTATGATAAAGCTAACCGTTTTGCTGAAAATTGCAAAGAAACTATTTTTTTTTGACGTTTAACCTGTATACCGTGTCTGTTACAATTCTGTTTTATTTCTTTGTTTTGTTAATAAAAGTAGTTAGTTAGGCAATAAACTTGATTTATGTTTCGTTGTAAGTAAGATTGATTGTTTAATAAAAGTATAAGTAGGTATACAATCAAACTAAAAACACTTTTAGGATATTTTTATTTCTAATTTGAGTACTAGTTGAGTACTTATAGTAGTTCCTGTTCAGCGAATCTTCGTTTAGTGTAATATTGGAGCTGTGTTGTAAGGATTCCTATGGAACCTACACATAAGCATGTTTTGGGACATTTTGGTGACTTTGAAACTGGACTTTTTGTGATGTTTTAATTTGTAGTTACTATTAAACGTATCTCCAGTGTGATATTAGCTTTGTTGTAGCAAGCATTGGATAATTAATTTATTATAATAGAGGCATATTGAAGGATATTATTGTCCAATGTAATTATAAACTTGTTTAATACTTATGATACCTAATTTTCATACTGTTTGTAAACATGTTCCTTGTTTCTATATTATGTTTTTGTTCTACCATTTACGGTCTAACTTACCTACTTACCTTAAGTTTTCTTGTTTATTGTTTGGTTATATTTACTTATTGTATTGTATATTTGAGAGATACAAATAAAGATTATTATTATATTATTAAATAAAAAAATTCACACATGGGAAATATGGGGAACTTTCAAATTTTATTTTTAATCATATTTTAAACAACCTTACCGATTTTCAGCTTGGTGAGAATTTATGTAACTTAACTCTTATTTTTCGTCTAATTTGCCCCGGCTATAAGTATATAAATAACTATGTAAGTAGGTAGCATAGGTAGGTGAATTCGTCGTGGCGCCGTGGTTACTGTGTGTATCAAACGATATCGTAAGTCAAGCAATGTTCGTCGCGGCCGGTACTTGGATGGGTGACCGCCAAACATTCATTTCTCAGCGACTTCCGTGCTTCGGAGGGCACGTTAAGCAGTCGGTCTCGGGTGCTGTATAGTTGTATACAGTAGTCGTTAGGGTTTGTCAGAAGGCATTTTCGGCGCCCTGAAGAAAAATTTTGACATCTACCACCCAGCACTGGGACAGCTTGGTGGATTATGCCCTATACCTCCTGGTCACCCAGGGGAGAGACTCATAACCTATAAAATAAAATTAACCCTAACGAGGTAACATTTCAAAATAAGTAGGCGGAAACTCGCACAGGGATATTGTTAATATGAATTTCGAAAGGCTTCGACAATCCTTGAATCGGTTAGTGTTCTCTATTGTCTCACAGTCCCAAGGGGGTGTCGGGTTTTTCGTTTTTTTCGGTTTTCGTCCGCAAAGCACCCGTGAACAACTTACCACAGTCCAGATCGTGTGATACCTCTGGTGTTTGGGGTGAGGTATGGGTTTGCACTGATTTGGAGTTAAAGTTAAAGATATTGTAAAGTTAATTAGCACTATAATCAAAGTTCTACAAATGTTTATCTTAAAACTAGTTAATTGTTAAGTTAGAATGTTCAGTTATGTTAATGAGAAACGCACGATCGGTATGGTGACGCGATAAATACGTACTGAGCTATAATTAGTTTAAATTTAAGTTATTGACGTCAAAACTGCACCGAACATCTAGCGGAGGGTAAAGATGACAATTAGACTATAAAAAATATATTAAAGAAAGTCAAAAGTAAAAAGGTTAATTTAGTTTTAAGTTCGATACCGTATGAAATAAAGTTATTATGGAAAAAGGAAATGAATTACCTACATCAAAATCAACCTCCTCTGGGCAACGGAGGATATCATGTCAATATTGAGTGTTTTATTTGATCAGAACTACAAATTACATGAACATTTTTATTCTATTCAAAAAAGTAGTATTTTTTTTTTTTTTATTTAAGTATGTTTGTTGGCTCGCAGAGCACTTGCGTCTAAAATTGGTTTATAAGGTGTCGAGGTCATCGATGTTTGACAAATGGTGGTGGCTCGTACTAAGTAACTATTGCCATTATTTTAAATTTCTTTTCCTTTCCTGGCAGGTTTTGCTAACACCAATTTATTTACTGGTAGCAAAGTATGGGGCTGGAAATTTATTGTGCTTTTAACACTTCAGAACCAGGTTTTATCTAATAACAACCATTTCTCCACAAACAGTTTAAAAAAAACCCCAAAAATACTATTTATTGTCTTCTTAAATTTATTTTATTTATTCTAATCCATACAAAATAAATTGAAATATGCCCCGAAAACTGCATTCCGAATTGATAGATGTTCAGACTTCAGAAACAAACAAAAATATGTAGCTCATTAATTTTTACTTTCTTCGATTATGTCTTGCATAACCAAATACGAATCAAAATCCAAAAAAATAAAGTTTAAAAACTAAAACCCGACTACTAAAACACGCTCTAAAAAGTATGAAACAAGATAATAGACTCCGCTGAAATATTTATGTATTTACGTTATATTGATAAAGATATTGCCTTAAGTCGTGGATCACCTTAAACATTATTTTTAGTAGCACATCAGTGCTTAGAAGTTAATTACTCCCTTGTAGCGGATCCACAATTTCTGTAACTGGACCCTAGAAAACTGTGTCTTATTAGTGGACAGAAAAGACTTGGCTGTGGTTAATAATCCCTCTGCATTCATGTGGTCCGTTTTACCCAAAGAAGAGGAAGGTTGGGTTGTGTGTTTTCTAACATGTTTGTGAAGTAGGGTGTTATGTCGCCTCATACAAACCTGGAAGCCACTTTTGAGCCGGCACATTGCAGAAGTGTGGCCTGGGCGCAAGCTGTGTTAGCTGTTCAGCAAAAAAAAAATAAAAAATACTTACGAAATAAAGATTCTTTTGACTTTTGACTTTGCTGTCATGATGATAACGTCGAATTTAGAATTTAGTGGAAACATTATTAAGGTTTTCTTGTGGACTAGTGCACCTGGCAAAGTAGGTATTTTTTAATTTGAAAAATAATAGTTTAGTATTGAATCATAATGGGCCCGATTCGACATTAAATTCTCTTATTTTAAGTGTTTTTAATGCCGTGGCAGAAAGAGAAAAAAATAGTTTTTGTAAGAGGCGTTTCGTTCACGTCGTAAAATTTGACACTGGAGATACTTAAAAATAAGAAAAAGCAATGTCGAATACGACTCATTATTTATTTTAATATTTACTGTAAGGGTTGTAAGTAATGTACCTACTATAAGATTTAATGTTATGGTGTGAGTGATTATATCGACTATATGTACAGGCATAGAGTCAAATAGAGATAGATAGGGCTGATAGGCCCCCGCAAACCATTTTAAAGCGAAGATGGTCGACCGTCCTTGAAGCCAATTATATCCACCTACCTACCTATTCTGTATTAATAGTGCAGTGCTTATGTCCGTGGTAAGTACGAAGGCGGGTCAATAAGTCCGTGACTTTTGGAATAAAACACAGATTTTTTGATAAATAAATCATTTTATTTTTCAACATAGTCTCCCTTGAGCTCTATACACTTTGTCTAACGCTTCTCCAATTTTTTTATCCCTTCCAATAAATATGATTTGTCGAGGTCCTCAAAATAGGCCTTTATACCATACCTACTCTAAAAAGCTTATTTTATTCACGCAAAACAGTGAATAAAAAGGCCTTTTATTCACTGTTTTGTTTTTATTCACTGTTGTAGTCATTCCTCTAATTTTAATGTCCATTTCAATCAATGTACCATTTCTTATTTCTTGATTAAATTTCTATTTTCGCTTAAATTATGTCTTTTTATCGTAGTCATGGTATAAAGTATAGTATCAGTATGCAACTCCTGAATAAAGTACGAATTTATATCGAGGGCCATGAATCGGTCGCGTCGCTCAGGATTCTAACAGTTGAATCACTCGCTGCGCTCGTGATTCAATCATCTTAAATCGTTAGATCGTTAGAATCCTTCACTTGCTCGTGACTCATCTACGGCCCTCGCTTTAAATCCGTCCTTTATTCACTAGTTGCATAATATACTATTGTTTGCGAGATGACTTCATCATTGGAGTCAAATCTTTTTCCACCAAGCCATTTCTTCAGGTTTGGGAATAAGAAGTAGTCACTCGGAGCCAAATCTGGAGAAAAGGGCGGATGAGGGAGCAATTCACAGCCCAATTCATGGATTTTGCCATGGCAACTGCACATGTGTGCCCCCTTGCATTGTTGAGACACCCTTGAAAAGAACTTTTTTCTTGGCCAAATGAGGTCGGTTTTTTTTCAAATCGTCATTGAATCGGTCCAACAACTTGGCAAATAAATAAAAGTAAAAATAAAAAATAAATATTCCCAATTGATTGTTCTTCCCTTTTGAAGGAAGTCAATGTGGATTATCCCGCGTGCATCCTAAAAAACAGTCGCCGTAACTTTATTGGCTGACAAAACTACCTTGGCCTTCTTTGGCGCCGATTCACCCTTAGAAACCCACTGTTTTGACTGTTGTTTGGTCTCTGGTGTGTTGTGATGGATCCATATTTCGTCCACGGTTACAAAAATGGCGCAAAAACTTCTCCATATTGTGATTAAACAACGCCAAACCTTCCTGTGAAGTTGTTACACGATTGCGTTTGTGGTCGACTGTGAGCAAACGCGGCACCCATCTTGCGGAAAGCTTTCACATGCCCAAGTGATCCTTCAAAATTGAAATCACTGAGCCATGCGAGATCCCTACCCTCCGGCTTCCACAATCTCTCGCACTTTCAATCTTCGGTCGGCCAACACCATATCGTGAATTTTCTCGATTGTTTCGGGTGTAGAGACCTCAACTGGGCGTCCAGGACGTTCGGCATCTTCAGTGCTTGTACGGCCACAACGAAATTCGAATGTGAAATCGGTGGTGCAAAGTCCCCATAGTATTAAACAAGCTTAGCCTTGGTCTCGGTAATGGTTTTTTTTCGCAAAAAATAATGCATGTGCTTAACATGAAATTCACTTTTTTCCTCAAATTACTAGGTAGTCTGATAAAGATAGCTGTCAAACACAAACTAACTGACGCAGCAAGTTCAAATTTTGACAGGAGTCAACTGACAGATGCCTGTTGACAGGAGTAGTGTTGCTTTTTCAGTAAAGAGGTTAGAAATTCAAAAAGTCACGGACTTATTGCCCCGCCCAGGTAGGTATCTATCTACGCTAGAGTAACCGTACGTTGCGGGTAGATTTACATTTAAGCGGAAGCTTAGATTACACCTATCGAAGCTACAGTACTATTCCTAAACCTATCGTAATGCCTTACCAGCATCCCCTATCTCCCTTAATTAGCCATGTCTATTCTTTACACAGTTTAATTTTTATTCATATTTTTGTTAAGTTCTACTATTCTAGCTGATTTATCTGTTTTCTGTAAAGTGTTTATTTATGTTAGTGAGTTATTCGTATACTTTAAAATAAGTATCTTTGTGATGTTGGACGACCGGGAGCCAAATAAAAGACGTGTAGTTTAGTTTAAAGATGACACTATATTGAAGTAATATTGATACGTAACGAGGAGGTGCGTCACTCACTACACCTCCCCGGCAATTTTAATAAAAAAAAATATACAAATGTTTTTTTTTTTTATGAGTAAAGACAAAATTGTTAAAACTTTTCACTAAACTTTATATAACTATAAAAAATACATTAAATGTTATGCATATATAGGTAGGTAATTTTATATCTATTGATATTTTTCACAATAACCTGCAATAACATAATAGGTCGAGATACAAAATGTTAAAATACAAACTATTGCTACTATAACACTAAAACTTACCAGCGACATTGACAAAACATAGGTAGAGAAACGAAAATTTTCTATTATTTTTAAATATACTTACTTTACTAAAATAGCAGGTCTGATTTAACTAAAATACGTATATCTACAAAAACAAAAACTGAAAATATTTATGCGTCATTTTCTGTAATAAACTTCCAAAAATGAAGGCATACAATTATTAAAAGTTATATAGAAAAATTATATTCCTATTTAAAAAAAAACTTTCTACTTTTTATATTTTATTCAACCTTTTGCTTCGTAGCATTATTTTTTCTTAAACTTCATTTTATTCAATCATTTACTTTGTCATATTTATCTGTAAGTTCTACAATCATTAATCCATCTTACAGTAGGTATTGGCTACACTTTTTATCCTAGTCTGGGATATTTTATTTTTATCGGTGGCCACCGTATTTTTTATTTATACATTTATATTTAGGGTACTTCATTTTATTGAGTCGACTCATAATTTGTACTTTATTATTCATTCCATTAGGGTCACCGTTTTAAGACATTTTGTCTCCAATAGTTTTCACAGAGAAATCTCGTTTGCACCATGATCAAACTGAAGGATCGCTTGGTGCCCTTGTACCCTAATTGTGTGCCAAATACTTATTTATCTTCCATAATACTATTCACTATACATAATTATTAACCATTCAAAAACCAATTTATTTAAGACTCTACCAAAATAAATCGTTCCAATAATATGAAAGTAGAAAAAACTTCTTGGGTGATCAGTCCAATAATTTTTAATTTTCAATATTATGGAAGATTTCCAACAATTAACTAACTTAATCCTAAATCTAACAAATCCGACCATCTAATTAGCACATTCTATTACCTTCCTATACCAGTATAAACCTATTCATAAATCCTAACATTCAAATCTATGTAACAAGTAACTAATCGCATTCATATGATGACGAAAAGTATTTTAATACTTGCACAAACTTCTACTCTAAAACCTTCTTATTCCTAATTATTCCGACCCTATTCTGTAAATTTCTAATTTTAACTTGTTCATTATTCTTACGATTTTTTAACCGTAACTATTTAATAAAATTTAACAATCAATAAATGGGCTACATGTTACTCTACATGGTGATTCAATGTATCAATTCGAGTAGGTATATAATAAAATAATGAAATTTCTACAATAAAAAAAAGGTTAAAATACCTTCGAATTATAATATTACTAATTAATGTTACAGTCATCTTTCAACCTTTTTTGAAGACAACATCAAATTGCTGACCTAAAAAAAAAAGACTCGGTTACAGTCACGTTGTCTTGCTTGATTCTCAAAACTCTCGGTATCATCTTATTGCAACTAACAATAACACCTAGTTACTAACTCGGCAGTAAAATGATGACGGTAGTGAACTCATACTTTAAAAATAACTAATGGCAAGTTTTATTTTATATTTTAATGCAAAGATAATTTTGTTTTACCGACTTGCAAAAAGGAGGAGGTTATCAATTAGATTGTATGTTTTTTTATAAGCATACAGAGCTACATTTCAGAAATCGATTCGGGAATTTATCGTTTATATTTTTATACTATTTGTTCAAATTCGACAAAATTATATTTAAGGACAGACAACTGAGAACAAAACGCCTATTGAGCTTTTTGACATCAACGTTTCAAGAAAATTTTGACTAAGTACCTATTCAAAAAAATACTACTAGACCTACTTCTATAAAAACATTCATTAAGATTTGAAGATTCATTTATAAAAGTAAACTTAATAAACCAAAACTATATCATCCTGATAGGACCTTAACGTAATATTGTTTTAATTTTAATCGATATAAATAAGTATCATTTTATTTACTGGAGTTGTTCTCTGTACACGAAACAGAACTCCCTTACGCTGCAAATTTATGTTCTCAGAACATTCGATAAGGAATATGAAGACTTTGATCTACCTATTTATGTTTGAAATTTATTATTACGTAGAGATTAAAAATACAAGTTAAATAACGTTTGATGTGAACAAAAAAAAAACTAAGAAGTACCTAAAAAACACTTTCATTGCAGAAAAAAATACTGATTTACTGAATAAAATAAATGTTTATCCAATGAAAACTTTAATTACAACAAATTCTAAAGTATTTAAATTCAAGAGCGTATTTTAAATTGATATTGTTTGATAAAAAAGGTTTATGAGGTGTACCTACTTACTATAGTTGTTACTACATACATACTTTTACCTGTTTTGTCAATGCGCTATACTAAATTATTTTACTAAAGATAAATTCTTATTATCTCATTAAAAAAATGTTTAAATGAATTCAAATAATTCAAATTAAAAAGTAAAATGATTACATACTGTAAATATAAAAAAATACTCATTAATCCCGTCACTGAAACCTGATTTTACACACCTAGAGATTTTTAGCACTTAAACTTTTCACGCCACTTTTCACACTCTTTAAACCTCTTCAATTGCTCGGTACCCATCCAGTAGGTACTCCTGCACTGTCCAATCCGGTATTCCATCCATCCGTGCCATCCAGACTCAATCAGCCTTTCTGACTGGTCCAACTCCCAGCACCCAACGTTTTCCAAAGTTGATCCATTACTCCATTGCGCCGACCTTCTCAATCATTATTTTCATTAGTTGTTTGCTTTCATCAAATCTTCAAATAATCGCACATTGTGGTGTACATTCTCCAAAAATTTTCGAGGGATCCATTGCGTGTTTTGAGTTTTTAAGTTTTTTTTTTTTTTATAAAACTAATTTAGAAATTATAATTTTTTTATAAAATTTCTCTGTCTCATGTGCGCAGCGCTGCCGCAAGGCAGCACTGGCAGGGTCGCCATGTGATGTTGGACGACCGGGAGCCAAATAAAAGACGTGTAGTTTAGTTTAAAGATGACACTATATTGAAGTAATATTGATACGTAACGAGGAGGTGCGTCACTCACTACATCTTTATCTTTAAGCATTTTTTTTTCTTTTCCTTTTTTTTGTGTAATTTAAGTAATAGGGATTTATCATTAATTTAAAATAGCATACTAACAGTAAATTTCTCTGTAGTATTTTCATGTATTTATGTAAACAGGGTTCACATCAGGTTGTAGGTGCTGACTGAAAATCAGTGTTGTAGATCTTTTAGATCTGCAGCGGTTGCTGAGTTCCTTTTTCATGGCTGCGGGGTATTATTAAATCATACATTTTACTGTGTGTACTTAAAATTATGTTATTAAAATTTTATTTCTTTGGTGTATAGATTGTGTATTGTCTTGTATATAGATCTGTGTATCCGTGGCTATGAAATAAATGTTCTTTCTTTCTTTCTCATAATTAATGCTTTAACTTTTCGTTAAGTTAACTCAGTAAATTATAAATATTTATTTTTCTACATACATACATACATAACGTCACGCCTGTATCCCTTATGGGGTAGGCAGAACACCAGAGGTTACAAGACCATCTGATGTCACGTTTGACAAATTTGGAGGTATTATAAAGATGGAGAGAGACTATTTATTTTTCTCTTCATGTATAATCTCAAACTAAGAAACTATCATGTGACCCACGAGTCACTCTGTATATTTGATATTCAAGTTGTGGTGTAGGTACTTCCCGGTGAGCGCGACGCGCGAGATCCTCGACGAGGTACTACCGTCGCTGCACCTGTGGGGCGACGCGCACTGCGTGGGGCAGCTGGTGACGTTCGTGCCGGTGGCGCTGCCGCCGAGCCAGGCGCCGCGCGGCCACCAGCTGTGGCTGCCGCAGCTGCTGGCGCTGTGGGACACGGCGCCCACCGCGCAGTGCGGCATCTCTGTGAGTACTGCGTCGCTGCACTGTGGGGCGACGCGCACTGCGTGGGGCAGCTGGTGACGTTCGTGCCGGTGGCGCTGCCGCCGAGCCAGGCGCCGCGCGGCCACCAGCTGTGGCTGCCGCAGCTGCTGGCGCTGTGGGACACGGCGCCCACCGCGCAGTGCGGCATCTCTGTGAGTACTGCGTCGCTGCACTGTGGGGCGACGCGCACTGCGTGGGGCAGCTGGTGACGTTCGTGCCGGTGGCGCTGCCGCCGAGCCAGGCGCCGCGCGGCCACCAGCTGTGGCTGCCGCAGCTGCTGGCGCTGTGGGACACGGCGCCCACCGCGCAGTGCGGCATCTCTGTGAGTACTGCGTCGCTGCACTGTGGGGCGACGCGCACTGCGTGGGGCAGCTGGTGACGTTCGTGCCGGTGGCGCTGCCGCCGAGCCAGGCGCCGCGCGGCCACCAGCTGTGGCTGCCGCAGCTGCTGGCGCTGTGGGACACGGCGCCCACCGCGCAGTGCGGCATCTCTGTGAGTACTGCGTCGCTGCACCTGTGGGGCGACGCGCACTGCGTGGGGCAGCTGGTGACGTTCGTGCCGGTGGCGCTGCCGCCGAGCCAGGCGCCGCGCGGCCACCAGCTGTGGCTGCCGCAGCTGCTGGCGCTGTGGGACACGGCGCCCACCGCGCAGTGCGGCATCTCTGTGAGTACTGCGTCGCTGCACTGTGGGGCGACGCGCACTGCGTGGGGCAGCTGGTGACGTTCGTGCCGGTGGCGCTGCCGCCGAGCCAGGCGCCGCGCGGCCACCAGCTGTGGCTGCCGCAGCTGCTGGCGCTGTGGGACACGGCGCCCACCGCGCAGTGCGGCATCTCTGTGAGTACTGCGTCGCTGCACTGTGGGGCGACGCGCACTGCGTGGGGCAGCTGGTGACGTTCGTGCCGGTGGCGCTGCCGCCGAGCCAGGCGCCGCGCGGCCACCAGCTGTGGCTGCCGCAGCTGCTGGCGCTGTGGGACACGGCGCCCACCGCGCAGTGCGGCATCTCTGTGAGTACTGCGTCGCTGCACTGTGGGGCGACGCGCACTGCGTGGGGCAGCTGGTGACGTTCGTGCCGGTGGCGCTGCCGCCGAGCCAGGCGCCGCGCGGCCACCAGCTGTGGCTGCCGCAGCTGCTGGCGCTGTGGGACACGGCGCCCACCGCGCAGTGCGGCATCTCTGTGAGTACTGCGTCGCTGCACTGTGGGGCGACGCGCACTGCGTGGGGCAGCTGGTGACGTTCGTGCCGGTGGCGCTGCCGCCGAGCCAGGCGCCGCGCGGCCACCAGCTGTGGCTGCCGCAGCTGCTGGCGCTGTGGGACACGGCGCCCACCGCGCAGTGCGGCATCTCTGTGAGTACTGCGTCGCTGCACTGTGGGGCGACGCGCACTGCGTGGGGCAGCTGGTGACGTTCGTGCCGGTGGCGCTGCCGCCGAGCCAGGCGCCGCGCGGCCACCAGCTGTGGCTGCCGCAGCTGCTGGCGCTGTGGGACACGGCGCCCACCGCGCAGTGCGGCATCTCTGTGAGTACTGCGTCGCTGCACTGTGGGGCGACGCGCACTGCGTGGGGCAGCTGGTGACGTTCGTGCCGGTGGCGCTGCCGCCGAGCCAGGCGCCGCGCGGCCACCAGCTGTGGCTGCCGCAGCTGCTGGCGCTGTGGGACACGGCGCCCACCGCGCAGTGCGGCATCTCTGTGAGTACTGCGTCGCTGCACTGTGGGGCGACGCGCACTGCGTGGGGCAGCTGGTGACGTTCGTGCCGGTGGCGCTGCCGCCGAGCCAGGCGCCGCGCGGCCACCAGCTGTGGCTGCCGCAGCTGCTGGCGCTGTGGGACACGGCGCCCACCGCGCAGTGCGGCATCTCTGTGAGTACTGCGTCGCTGCACTGTGGGGCGACGCGCACTGCGTGGGGCAGCTGGTGACGTTCGTGCCGGTGGCGCTGCCGCCGAGCCAGGCGCCGCGCGGCCACCAGCTGTGGCTGCCGCAGCTGCTGGCGCTGTGGGACACGGCGCCCACCGCGCAGTGCGGCATCTCTGTGAGTACTGCGTCGCTGCACTGTGGGGCGACGCGCACTGCGTGGGGCAGCTGGTGACGTTCGTGCCGGTGGCGCTGCCGCCGAGCCAGGCGCCGCGCGGCCACCAGCTGTGGCTGCCGCAGCTGCTGGCGCTGTGGGACACGGCGCCCACCGCGCAGTGCGGCATCTCTGTGAGTACTGCGTCGCTGCACTGTGGGGCGACGCGCACTGCGTGGGGCAGCTGGTGACGTTCGTGCCGGTGGCGCTGCCGCCGAGCCAGGCGCCGCGCGGCCACCAGCTGTGGCTGCCGCAGCTGCTGGCGCTGTGGGACACGGCGCCCACCGCGCAGTGCGGCATCTCTGTGAGTACTGCGTCGCTGCACTGTGGGGCGACGCGCACTGCGTGGGGCAGCTGGTGACGTTCGTGCCGGTGGCGCTGCCGCCGAGCCAGGCGCCGCGCGGCCACCAGCTGTGGCTGCCGCAGCTGCTGGCGCTGTGGGACACGGCGCCCACCGCGCAGTGCGGCATCTCTGTGAGTACTGCGTCGCTGCACTGTGGGGCGACGCGCACTGCGTGGGGCAGCTGGTGACGTTCGTGCCGGTGGCGCTGCCGCCGAGCCAGGCGCCGCGCGGCCACCAGCTGTGGCTGCCGCAGCTGCTGGCGCTGTGGGACACGGCGCCCACCGCGCAGTGCGGCATCTCTGTGAGTACTGCGTCGCTGCACTGTGGGGCGACGCGCACTGCGTGGGGCAGCTGGTGACGTTCGTGCCGGTGGCGCTGCCGCCGAGCCAGGCGCCGCGCGGCCACCAGCTGTGGCTGCCGCAGCTGCTGGCGCTGTGGGACACGGCGCCCACCGCGCAGTGCGGCATCTCTGTGAGTACTGCGTCGCTGCACTGTGGGGCGACGCGCACTGCGTGGGGCAGCTGGTGACGTTCGTGCCGGTGGCGCTGCCGCCGAGCCAGGCGCCGCGCGGCCACCAGCTGTGGCTGCCGCAGCTGCTGGCGCTGTGGGACACGGCGCCCACCGCGCAGTGCGGCATCTCTGTGAGTACTGCGTCGCTGCACTGTGGGGCGACGCGCACTGCGTGGGGCAGCTGGTGACGTTCGTGCCGGTGGCGCTGCCGCCGAGCCAGGCGCCGCGCGGCCACCAGCTGTGGCTGCCGCAGCTGCTGGCGCTGTGGGACACGGCGCCCACCGCGCAGTGCGGCATCTCTGTGAGTACTGCGTCGCTGCACTGTGGGGCGACGCGCACTGCGTGGGGCAGCTGGTGACGTTCGTGCCGGTGGCGCTGCCGCCGAGCCAGGCGCCGCGCGGCCACCAGCTGTGGCTGCCGCAGCTGCTGGCGCTGTGGGACACGGCGCCCACCGCGCAGTGCGGCATCTCTGTGAGTACTGCGTCGCTGCACTGTGGGGCGACGCGCACTGCGTGGGGCAGCTGGTGACGTTCGTGCCGGTGGCGCTGCCGCCGAGCCAGGCGCCGCGCGGCCACCAGCTGTGGCTGCCGCAGCTGCTGGCGCTGTGGGACACGGCGCCCACCGCGCAGTGCGGCATCTCTGTGAGTACTGCGTCGCTGCACTGTGGGGCGACGCGCACTGCGTGGGGCAGCTGGTGACGTTCGTGCCGGTGGCGCTGCCGCCGAGCCAGGCGCCGCGCGGCCACCAGCTGTGGCTGCCGCAGCTGCTGGCGCTGTGGGACACGGCGCCCACCGCGCAGTGCGGCATCTCTGTGAGTACTGCGTCGCTGCACTGTGGGGCGACGCGCACTGCGTGGGGCAGCTGGTGACGTTCGTGCCGGTGGCGCTGCTCCAGATCCCTATACTCCATATGGTGTTTACATCTGTTTTGGTAAAGATTTCTAGCTCTTTTAATCCCACACGACCCTCGCGGCGTGCTCCAAAGAATATTAAAATACGAAAGACATGTTTTCCTTTTGAAAACCGCATATAAAGCTTAACATAGCGTGAAGCGTGATGTTTGAACACAGGAGCTGCTGGGGCTGTTCGCGGGGCTGGCCAAGCGCTCGCCGGGCGCGGTGCAGTGGGCGCCGCACGCCGCCGCCATGTTCTCGCGCTTCCTGCACGCGCTGCACCTGCCCGTCAGCTACCGGGACATGCAGCTGCCCGCCAACCACTCGCTAGGTACCAACCTCTCGCTAGGTACCAACCACTCGCTAGGCACCAACCACTCGCTAGGCACCAACCACTCGCTAGCTAACATACCAACCTTCACTGTCAACTCATTTCAATCTTACCTGATCATAAGTGGAGATGAGGTTGAAGATGGAAGACAGCACACTGGTCGAGAAAAGAAATTGGCTTTTGCCGAAACTCGTCATCATCGGAACGGTTATTTTTAGCGGCAGATTTAAAAAAAATTTAAAAGTTTTATTCAATTTAGGAATTTCACAATTCACTTGACGTCGCCATATACTTCGGCTTTGACTTAACTAGTTGTTGAATAAGATATTACAGTAGACCAAGTTACTAAAGAACCGGGGGAAAAAAACTCTTGGCACTCTTTTTCAGTCAGAATTATCAAATTAATACGAATTAACCGTGTCATGAAAAGCAACAAAAACAAGACAGCTAATTGTGAAAGCCAATGTCATGCCACATCCAAATTGCTTACATACAGTCTGACAAGGCTATTTTGTCGCTGGTATGATGACGTCAGAGGGGCGTGAGGGTGAAATAAGGGTTACCATTCAGTATAATTTCCCTCTTTTCAAGGAAAAAACTAAATGCATAAACTTTTAGTTTTTTCATGTTTGAAAACAGAAATTATTTCACTTTATGTACTACAAAAAGACAATTCGCGTAAACTTTGAGAACAACGTTAGTGGTACAAAAACACAGGGTTGAAGATATATATGCATATATAGAAGATTAAGCATGAAAATATAAGTATTAAAAATAGAGTAACAAGAAAATAATATTATATTTATGATATATAATATATTTATGATGAATTATTTTCCTCGTCATCCTCGTCACCACTACTTTCTTTATTAGGTACCTGCTCTTATCTAGAAATGCTCATATTTTGAAAGGTTTGTAAAAAATCTGCTTATCCTTCTTCACTTTTCATACAGTATTTCTGAAGAGACAATTCTCCTGAAATTGTATATTTTATTGGGATTAAAAAAAATTATGTTCTAAAGTTATGTTCAAAGTATGGCAATCTGTAAACATTGCAGAGGGAACTTGCTTCTTTACTGTTAAAAAGAGATTTATCGAGACGTTAAATGGTATTTCTTTCTGAAAACAACTTTTTCAATTTTATAACTACAATCAGTAAGCCCACATTTTGTAAATTTTGGCGTATTTCATATCTTAATTTTGAATTTAAAAGTACATTAAAAAATATGCTCTTTGAGCGGTAAAAGTCATAAACTGACATATCCCAAGACGGTGGTTAGTTCCAGTTTTTGCCACGCGCCAAAAGATCTTTGTCGGACTATAGTAGGTGCAATGAGCTATGGATGCACAATACGAACATGACAAAGTGGGACCAGAGTATTTAAACAAGAATGGAATAAAGTAGTCATAGTATCATCAGCAAAACTTCTTTTATTCCTTTATTTAAGTCGGGTAGCACTACAGACCCTACTAATTTAAGACCAATTTCAATTCTACCTACATGTAGTAAAATTTATGAAAAAAATATTCTTAATCAACTCTTGGCCCATTTCACCTCTAACAATTTACTTCATAATAAACAATTTGGATTTACAAAGGGCCGTTCAACAACTGATGCTGTTGTTGAATTATTTGAAATAATCACTGGTGCCTGGGAGAGGTCACAGGATGCCCTAGGTGTATTTTGTGACCAATCTAAGGCATTTGACTGTGTTAAGCATGACACTCTCATCAGGAAACTCCACCACTACGGCATCAAAGGCCCTGACCTCAAACTTTTGAATTCAAGTGATAGAATTCAGAAGGTTGAGGTTAACCGGAAAAGGTCGGCTGGGTCGGTTATGAGAATGGGAGTGCCTCAAGGATCAATTCTGGGCGCATTTTTGTTTCTAGTCTATACATATAAATGATCTACCCTATATGGTAGGCAATAATCACGAGATTGTATTGTTTGCTGACACATCATTAATTTTTAAAATGATAAGACAGAAGATAAACTACGACGATGTAAACAATGCTCTCGCAAATGTTGTTCAGTGGTTCAATATAAATAATCTAGCTTTCAATGATAAAAAAACTAAATGTATAAAATTCTCTGCACCAAATGTAAAACAAGTTGAGTCTGATCTGCGGCTGAATCTAGTAGATAACTCTGTTTTTCTTGGAATTACATTAGATTCTAAATTGCAATGGGGCGCCCATATCTCACAACTAGCGAGTAGACTTAGTTCTGCAGCGTTCGCTGTAAAGAAAATTCACTCATTAACTGATGACAATGAGCGAAGCTGGTATATTTTAGTTATTTTCATAGTATAATGTCCTATGGCATCCTACTCTGGGGCAATGCCGCAGATATTGACACGATATTTACACTGCAGAAAAGGGCTAAACTTGGAAACAGAGAATCTCTTCGAGAAAAGTTTAAAGACGTTGGTATCTTGACCCTTGCATCACAATATATTTATGAAAACATTATGTATATTTATAAGAATAGTAATAAATTTAAAACTAGGAAAGATAATCATGATAAAAATTACTCTGTAAGGATTAGGAACGACCATTAGTTAGCGTTTCTCAAAAATTAAGGCTGGCTAAAAGCAGCAAATCATTTATTGGAATGTCAATACGTATATATAACAACATTCCGAAGTCAATTCAATCCCTGCCAATTCAATTCAATCCCATTCGGACCTGGCACCGCTAGTAGCACCCGTTCACGAGTATAACGCAAGCACCATCCATCAACCTCAACCATATTTTAGGGAAGAGGATGATCCGACACACGACTTTACCACTAGCCATGCCTGACAACGCATGCCTGACAACGTTCTTGCTGTTGTCTTGACAAGAAAATAGTGGTTTTAACTTTTAGAAACATCCAATGCCTTTTTATCGGCTAAATAATCTTTAGTTTTATAATAAGCTTTTCGAGGTAGAGTGTCTTTAATCATTGATTTAACTATATTGAATGGCAGGGATTGAATTGAGATCGGAATTTTGATATGTATACGTTTATGCGAAGTACTTCATTTGAACCTTGAAAAGCTTCTATTAATAAGCGGAGGCTACTCAGATATGCGTGTTGTATGACACGCTCAATCAGAGGCGGCGGGGCTATTCGAAGCCGGCCCTATTCAACTAAACTACTAAAAGAGTACCTATAAACTGTATTTAGACACATTCCCAGCAAACAATATATAACTAAATATAGAAGGCAAAAAATAAGTCCCTTATACCTTAGCTATGTCGAAAAACCTCGCTAAAACAATACCTTTTCTAAAATAGAGGAGGTTTACTCTATTGCAATTTTAAAATTTTTGCTGTTCTCCGATATGTTCGCTATTTGTTGTAAATCCATATAACTTCTGATTTGGACTGCTTGGGACCTACCAATCTAAATAAAACACAGAAGAATTGATACCATAACTTTACAAATTGCTTATTATATAATGTTATGTTTCTACGCGCAATATTGAAAATTATTTCAAGCTGAATGTCGTTGAACCCTATAAATATCCGTTCAGATTATCGCGTTGAGACAAACATACGTAACGAATCCCCGGATACGAAATGTTGTATTGTTATATTTCGACGCATAAGATACTATAGTTTAATTTAATTTAATTAATTAATTAATTTAACAATTTATTTACACACAAATTTAGATACAATAAAGAAACACATTGAACAAAAATAAGTACAAAGGTACAGCTTATCTCTATTGATATTTCTTCCAGCAGACCCAAGACTAGAGAGCTTGGTTAAGATGCAATAATACTGTTTACATATCGATAATATCGTAAAAACTACTTAAACACTCATGAATATACATACAAATACATAAAAATAATATAACATCTACTTTTTAACATATAGATATACTTACATAAAATACATATACCAAAAATATTTATATCATAATATTGTTTATATATAGTAGTTAGTTACAAAACTTCCTGTAGAGAAAAGTAGTGATCTTTGACTTTCTTTCAAAACAAGATATAGTTTTAGACTCACGAATTACATGAGGTAAAGAATCCCACAATCTGACTGCATGAACAGAGAAAGAGTAGGAATAATAATCGGTTTTATGTGAAGGCATATGTAGAAAAGTACGCACGTGTGCTCTACATGGCGTATCCTGAGAGTGTGAGTATGAAAACCTAATATTGAAAAGGAGACAAAGGATTCTGGTGCTTCGGCGGTAGCGTGTAGGAAGCCAACGAAGTTGCTTGCGATATTCAGAGACGTGATCGTACTTTCTTAGGCCAAATATGAAGCGAATGCAAAGATTTTGCAGGCGCTCCAATTTGTTGAAAAGTTCCTCTGTGGCATCCAAATAACAAGCGTCGGCATAATCAAGGATGGGCAGAGTAAGTCACTGGGCAAGTGATAGTTTAGTTTTTAAAGGTAAAAATCTTTGCAAGGCTTTTAAGGAGTGCAAGGGAAAG
Organism: Stenoptilia bipunctidactyla; assembly: GCA_944452665.1. Taxonomy (NCBI): domain Eukaryota; kingdom Metazoa; phylum Arthropoda; class Insecta; order Lepidoptera; family Pterophoridae; genus Stenoptilia; species Stenoptilia bipunctidactyla. The sequence goes on from OX101733.1 coordinate 26,846,379, forward strand.
TGGATCTTACGACTGATTTCGCTGACATTCACGTTCCATGAAATATTAGAATCGATTATGACTCCTAAGTTTTTAGCTGTGTCAGCGAAATCAATTGTCACTTTGTCCATGGTGATAGGAGGTATATTAGAAAAGTCAAGTCTACCTATGTTCATGGCTTGTGATATTTTGGGGTTAATATGAAAACCGAAAGACTTTGCCCAGTTACTTATTCGACACAGGTTCGGCATTGATTGCCCTTACAACAGAATCAACATCAGTAACATCGAAATGGCAAAAGATTTGGAGATTACCTGCGTAGAGATGGAATGTGGATGAAATGACATCGGTAACCGAGTTGATGAAAATCGAAAAAAGGAGAGGAGACAGGACCACCTGCGGCACACCTGCAATTAGATCACATCAATGTGAGTGACTCTCATCAAGGCGGACCTGCTGCGAGCGGCCACAGAGATAGGACTCAAACTAAGTCAATACCAAAGGGGATATATTTAGGGATTTAAGGATTCCCAGGAGGATATCGAAATCAACTGCATTGAAGGCATTACTGAATTCGAGAAGGATAAGTAAGGGATTTATTTTCCATGGCTCAGCGAATGTCATCAGCTACGTGAATCAAAGCTGAAGCAGTGCTGTGGCCAGGACGGAAGCCGAACTGGAATGGGGTAATCAAGTTATTGGTGAAATGGAATGCTGACAATTGTTTATGCACAATGTGTTCGAGAACTTTTGAAAGAAAAGGTAGGATCGATATGGGACGGACATGGGTAACAGCAGTAGGATTAGGGTTTTTAGGCAAAGGGATAACGTGTGCACGTTTCCAGGCTACAGGAAAGGTGCCAGAAGAAATGGAGTGGTTAAAATGTATGTGAGGATAGGCAAAAAGACAGGTAACAGGTAGGACAGGTGGTCTCGAACACAAATTGTCATCACCAACCGCAGCCGAGGAATTGGAAAGGATAGATTTCTTGACTTCATCTGACGAAACAGCTGCAAAAGAAAAAGGAGAATGTGTAACTTTCAGTCTCGACAGATGATCCAAAGTGTTGGATTTTATATTTGGAAATGATTGATCACAGCGCTCAATTCGAAATCTTTTAGGAATGAGTTGGGAGATTTGCCTTTACCGACAGATTTGAGGAATTTACCAGACTTGCAAACCACGATTTACCAGAGACTCGTAAAAGTCTTAAATTTTATTTATTTATTTACCCTTTATTATACACAATAAAAAATACAGAACAAAAAACAAAAGTAACAAATAAAAAGAAAACAATGTCTTATCTTAAAGGGCGGCCTTATCGCCAGGAAGCGATTTCTACCAGGCAACCCCAGTAAAAGAAAATGTAATTTGTAGATGGGGCTTGAACAAAGGTAAGATTTTATTATTTTAGAAGAAATTTTAATAGGTATCTATTAATTAACTTTGCTGCAGTGCGATCACAGAACTTTATCGAATCGTTTGTTAACAAATGTTCGTATAGTATGGAGATGGTTTTTAAGAAAAAAATGAAATCTATCCATCGCCGCACGGCCAGCTTAAATAAATGTGTGCCTTGTCAATTTTGAAAGTTTGTAAACATGTTGTACTCATAAATATCTGTAAAATAAAAAATTACAATGTTACTCAAAACTTGCAACCGACTCCATACTATACGAGCATTCGTAAACATTCGTTAATATACGATTCGATAAAGTTCTGTGATCGCACTGCTGTTTAGTTCACGAAAAGATTCATGTATTCGAGTATGATTGTGTCAAAGTATTGTACGAGAATTATTGTGCCAGAAATGTAACAAAAACTCGGCCTAGCAATAATTACAGCGTCGATAGAAACTATTGTATAATTAAATTGCGGACGGTGCTGCCAAATTCCTGCCCGCCGTGACATCGTCATTCCTGATTGATTTCTGTGCTATAAAAATAACTCGGTTCTAAATAATGAAAACAAAATCGAATTATTTTTAATTTCATATTATGATTTTTATTAGTTTTTTTTTAATTGTTGAATAGCCCGTGTGTGACCTTAATCTCAGTATTATATTAAAACACGTACATAAACAAAGTAAAGAGAGTTAAGTACAAATCACACTCAATCTAATAGTCTTTAAGTTATTTTTTTCATAATATTATGAATGTACTAGTTTATTTTGTTTATGCAAAAATGTAAAACTTTCTGAACAATAAAATTATTATTATATTATTATTATTATTAATCATAACAGTACAGGATTTTTTATGCGATAGGTGTTGTATTTAGGTCAGATGACAAATTCTCAAGGGAACGGAGAAGATATACCTATGCACTTAAGGTGAGAGTGTGCTTGTGCATTTCATATATCACTAAATAGGTATTCCAAATCGCGTAAACCAAAATTGGAACGCGGTTTTCTTTCGGTTTTCTGTAAAAAGTAACGGTTTCTCGAAGCTAAAAAATACGATTATTGCTTGCTAGGGGCGCCACTGGTTGACAAAAATAGACAAAAACGAATGACACTTGTATCAAAAACGCTTGCATCGATATGAAAGAGAATTTTTGTAAACGGGTTCAGTGTTTTAAAACGATCTCACCAGGGGGTGCTACAAAATTGAAAAAATATTATTGATAAAACATTTTAAAATAATTTTGATGAATGAATAATTAAGTAGAGCAACAAAAATATTTAATTTTAAAGGCGTCGCGAAACATGTGCCTCCTTACAGTTAAAGCAATAATGACATTTCTGTTGTTGAATATTGCGTCTCTTTAAAAAGTAGGCATAACAAATTAAATAACTAATTTAAAAACCGACTTCACTAGCATTCTTATATCCTTGTCAAAACTTTGAGATATAAGGCCATCAACGTGAATATGCTTCGTTTGCATACAATTAAATAGACTCTAGAGGACCGCCGTTTGATGTTGCTCTGTATTCGTTATTTATTGAGCTGCAAGTATTATTTTATTTTATTCTTAAGGAAAACTTACAGCTAAATTCAGCTAGTTAAATACAAAAATGAATACATATGAGTTATTATCGAGAAAAATGATAGTAAAAATAATACCAAGACTAATTCGGAAGTTTTGAAATAATTTAATACGTTAAGATAGGTATTTCAAATATAAACAGAGAAGCTAATTTATTAAGTTATACTTGATACATACCAAACAATTCGGAAGCAAATGCTCGTCTCAAAGATGCGATACTGTCGGAAAACAAGTCCTTTTCGAAGTCGTCGCGTAATGTATTATACAAACGACAAGTGCGAACAAAGTAACTATTTTGTCGATAGTTTGTGCGAACAAGTGGAATATGCAACTTCGTCTTCTTATTACGTGTATTAGTACTGCGCGGCACAGCAAATCCGACATGCTCTAGTAGTTCAGCCGAGTCTACATTACAGTTCAATATTTTACATAGATATGTCAGATCTGCTACGCCTCTGCGTACTTCAAGAGGAAGGAGATGGTGTCGCGAGCATCGCTCTTTGTAAGTGCTGTCACGAACTGTAGTTTTGAACTCTAAGTATCTCAGAAATTTCTTTTGAATGGATTCCACGCGGTTGATATATAGGTACAGAGTATCGCGGATTCCAGACCTGCGAGTTAATTTCCAAAATAGACCTCACAAGTGAACAATATAAAATCTTGATTGGTTTTACATTTTTAAAGGGTGCACAGGTCCTCATCAAGAATTCCAATGCTCTGGTTGCCTTGTTGACTATATGCTGTATATGTTTATCATAGAGCAATTTGGAATCTTGGAGAATACCAAGGTCTTTAATATGTTCAACCTGTAGAAGCAATTGGCTTTTCAATCGGTAATGGTAAGGTGTTACTATACGCTTTCGCGAAAAACTCATTGAAAAACATTTACTCTTATTTAAATCGAGTTTATTTGCGTCGCAATAGGCCTCAAAGCTGTAAAGGTCGTGTTGCAGCAAAACACAGTCATTTTCACATGTAATTTCTTTAAATTATTTCATATCATCTGCAAATAATAGCACTTTTTAATACTTAACTAGCAGCAACGTTGTTGATAAATAGTACAAATAGTAAAGGACCTAATATTGAGCCTTGAAGTACCCCAGATGATATGGAGCACCATGCGGATACGTATCCATTAATAGCGACAGCTTGAGATCTATTTTGTATATATGAGGAAAGCCATCGATATAAATTTCCATGTATGCCTGAAAAATTGATCAATGATCAATTCGATTGAAACACTTGCGATAATTTGTGAAAATCACATCAACGCGCACCCCGTCATCCATTTTGCTGGTTAAAAAATCGTTGAACAAAATTAAATGAGGTCGTGGATCTTTTCTTAACAAAACCATGCTGAGATGATAATAACGTAGGACTCACAGCTTCGTAAAGTTGATGATGTACTATTTTTTCCATAATTTTAGAAAAGATATACAATTTAGATATCGGACGATTATTACTTACATCACTTTTGCTACCTTTCTTATGGATAGGTGCTATAAATGCACTTTTCTATATGTCAGGCATGACATCTTCTTGAAGTGATTTAGTAAAGATTAAACACAACGGTTTACATTTATTGTGAATAGACTTGAGGCACTATTCACAATAAATGCCAGACAGTCAGTCTCGAGACTTTGTACAACACGCACGCACGCACGTGTCAACTGCGCTCGGTCCGGCTGCTCGTCGATCTTATTATTTTGTTTTGAAATAATTGCCTAAATCATAATATCTAAACATGATGAATAAATGCTCGCGTTGTGACGCTGACGTCAGTGATGGTGTTAATTGCAGTGTTTGCAAACTTTTCTTCGACTTCCCGTGTGCCGGCATAACGGAAGCTGGCTTCCGTAAATTGGGAGAGCGGAAGGCGACCTGGAGATGTGCGGCGTGCAGGACAAATAAAACCCCGAGCCCTGCCTGCAGCCCGAAGCCCGTCGACATGGACAGCATCATGGCGGAGCTTAAAAGAGTCACTCTTCAAACTGCGAGTTTACCATCTTTGTACGAAGATATTAAATCAATAAAAACGGAATTAACTGCAGTTAAATCATCGGTCGAACACTCACACGCATCAATTGAGGCATTAACCAATAGGATCACAACTATTGAATCTACTCTTCAATCATTCGAAAATACCAGAATTGAAGTCCATAGGCTGAAAGAAAAAATCAATTTGTTGGAGAATACAATCCAAGATAATGAACAAAGGTCTAGACTGAACAATTTGGAGATAAAAGGAGTCCCTTATTCTAATACTGAAAATCTTTTTACCATCGCATCGAATATTGGAAACGCCATCGGTTGCAGTATTCATAAAGAACAAATAAGTTATATCGCCAGAGTGCCCACGCGTAATAGCAAAGATACTAAAAACATAATAATGTCATTTAATAACAGGTACCTAAAGGAGAACTTTGTTGCCGCTGCTCGATTAAAAAAGAACGTCAAAGCATCAGACATTGGAATAAAAGGAGAATCCCGAATTTATATTAACGACCATCTCACAATTCAAAATAAGATACTTCTCAATAAAACTAAGGAAGTCGCGAGAGAGAGAGCTTTTTTGTATGTTTGGATAAAAAATTGCAAAATTCTGGTACGGAAAAATTCTACCTCACCAATCCAAATTATAAAATCAGAAGCAGATATCAGAAAAGTTTTTTCTACATAAATAAAATCTCGCATTCTTTTTTACTATTTGTTTACAAGTGGCCGTGCAAAGGTAGCTATAACACTTCGATAACCCGCGCCGTCGACGGTATTACAGGTAACTTTACCGCTACACTATTTCTTTGTTCTATAGACTCGGCCTATGCTCTGCTATCTCGCTCACTCCTGCCTACGCATTACATATCGCTGTCTCGCTCGAGAGGTCATTCCTCTACGCTGCTATATCGTGCTTCAAGGTTCCCGTTAGCTTTGCACATTTTTAGCCAATATTTTGGTTACAATATTATAAACACTTTTGCAATGCTTGTGCGCAATAGCATACTCTTTATGTTACTTTTCTACACTTATATATTTTTTATCACATTTAAATATATTAATTTATTTTGTACTAGTATATCTATTCTAATTAGTAGCAACGTATCTTATAACGCCTTTGAGAGGTTCCAACTCATATTACTTATATTTTGTTTTATATATTTTCATTTTATAAATAGGTATATATTAATATATAAAAATGGTTAGTATATACTACCAAAACGTGAGAGGGCTTCGGACTAAGACAGCGATATTTTTGAGGAGTGTATTGTTGAATTCATTTGATATAATTTGCCTAACGGAAACTTGGCTATTAGAAGGAATTAATGATAGTGAGTTATTTGATGATCGGTATATGATTTGGCGTCATGACAGAGATTACGCTAGCACTCATCAAAAGCTCGGTGGGGGTGTCTTGATAGCGGTAAAACGCCAGTTGGCGGCATCTGCACCCACTCGGTGGACATTGCCTTCGGTAGAACATCAATGGCTGACTATCAAATTGCAGAAGTGCAGTGTTCATATCTGTGTAGTGTATATATGCAACCAACAACTAGGATATTCACAAAACGCACAACTATCTAGGTTTACGGATTCATTGTCAGACATTATTATGCGCTCTCCCAATGATAAGTATTTAGTCTTAGGTGATTTCAACTTACCAAATATTACCTGGATTGAATCTTTGGACTCAACTTCTTACGTTCCGACTAACATACAGGGTGACTTTCAAACAAGTTTTATTGACAATTTAAATATTTGTAACATGAACCAGTATAATTTTGTAAAAAATAATAATGACCGTATCTTAGATCTTGTATTTTCTAATTTTGACATTTCTATTAATGAGTGCTTGCATCCGCTCGTGCCCCTTGACCCCCACCACAAGGCGGTTGTGGTTCATGCGAACCTATCGCCTGTATCGGATCTTCCACCTAACACGCGAATGATTTACCTCTATGATCAAGCTGATTATGACAATATAATGATAAAGTTGAATGAAATTGACTGGTCTCATGAATTTAATTTAAGGACATTCGACGATTCTATTTTATATTTTTATAACACGTTATATAATATTCGTGATACGTATGTGCCTAAGAAAAAAACTTTAGCGAACAATAAATATCCACCTTGGTACAAAAGTCCATTGATCAAAATCTTAAAAGAAAAAAATAAGTTCCATAAAAAGTATAAAAAATATAAGAATTTAACGGACTATCACAGTTTCACTGTACTACGCAGCCGGGCTAAACTGCTCGAAACTGAAATGTATAACGAATACATTAAATCAATAGAAAAATATATCACTACTAACCCGCGAGCTTTTTGGAGCTTCGTCAAACAAAAGAAACAGACCAATTCATTCCCCGCGGTAATGAAGTACGGTGATAAGTGTTCCGACTCGGGCAGTGAAATAACTAACATGTTTAGTGATTTCTTCCATTCTACTTTCCGGCAACCTACAGCTGACTCTACAGCAGGTATCGACGATTCCCCCAATGACGAACAACTCTCTTCAACTGACATTTTTAATATTGAAATTTTATCTGACGAAGTTTTCAAATTACTTACCTCTCTTGACATAAAAAAAACTGCTGGACCGGACTATATATCCCCAATCTTTGTTGTAAAATGTGCTAGATGTCTCACTATACCCCTAACCCTACTTTATAAAAAGTCCCTTGACTTAGGTCATATACCTAAAATATGGAAAACAGCTTTTATTACACCTATTTACAAAAAAGGTCCCAAAGATGACATAACCAATTACCGCCCAATATCTAAACTCTGTATATTTTAAAAAATTTTAGAAAAAATAATTCACACTCAAGTTTATTCCGCACTAAAATACTATTTTATAAGGGAACAGCATGGTTTTTTAAAAGGGAAATCCACAGAATCGAATCTTTTGGTTTGTACAGAATACATAACCAAACATATGTCAACTCCCTCACAGGTTGACATTATATACACTGATTATCACAAATGTTTTGATCGTATTGATCATGTAATCCTATTACAAAAACTACAAAAAATAGGAATACGAGGAAATTTACACCGTTGGTTCGCTTCATATGTGGATAATAGGAGTCAAATCGTAGCTCTCAATGGTTACACGTCGCAGGCTAAGCAGGTGCCTTCCGGTCTACCGCAAGGCAGTTTGCTCTCGCCTCTTTTATTCTCAATATTTATTAATGACATTCGTAATTGCTTTATCTATTCTGACATTCTACTATACGCCGATGATATGAAAATTTTATGTACAATTAATAACCCCCTGGACTCAACTAAACTCGAACATGATCTCAATAACTTTTTCAACTACTGTCAGCAAAACAAACTAGAACTAAACATTGCCAAGTGCCATGTATGCTCATTCACTAGAAAAAATAAAGTTTTAATTTATGATTATAAAATTAATAATATTTTAATACCTAGGGTCAATTCTATAAGTGATTTAGGAGTTATTTTTGACGCGAAGCTTATCTTTGATAAACACATTGATAATATTATTAATAAAGCGACTAAGGCTCTAGGCTTTGTATTAAGATTATCATCTGAATTCAACAATATAAAAACCTTAAAAATATTATATTGCGCTTTTGTCCGAAGTCATCTGGAATATGCCTCCTCAGTTTGGAACCCCTCATATAATACATATATATTAAGAATAGAAAGAATTCAAAGAAAATTTCTTAAACTTTTACAGTACAAAAGCAAAGTGTACGATAGGGACTATGAAGCGCGATGTAGGCGCCATCACATGCTCCCGTTGCACCTGCGCAGAGAGATGGCAGATATCTGCAATATCATGAAAATTGCCAATAATAAAATGGATGTACCGGAGCTTCTGTCTATGATAGGTATATGCGCGCACACAAAAGCGTTCCGACACCCTACACTTATCCACATTCCCATCGCTACTACCAACTATAGGCAAAACTCATTCATGGCACGCTCGAGCAATCTAGTGAACAAAGTTAATCGCGACGTGAACGACTTTGATCTTTTTTACACCAGCATTCCAAGTGTTAGGGCGACCCTAGCTAAAGGTTTTCTTAAAAATGGTTAAAAGTGATCTATTATTATATAGTTATTATTTATTCTCCCTATTAAATGTAAATATAAGGATATATAAAAAAAAAAAAAAATGTTTTATGTTTGTGTTTGTGTTTATCTAATGTAAGTAATATAGTATATATATATCTTGGTAGTATATTCTATGTAAATTTCTCGTGTTGTATAAATTTTGTGACTGTTTATTCGTTATTATATTGTTATTGTGTTAAATGTGAAAACTTCTTGTGGCTGTCTTCTTTTCTAAAAAAAAATCTAACTGTATTTCCTAGCTGTAAGTTTTCTTGTAGTTGAAAATAAATAAAATAAATAAATAAATGTAGGGTGAACACCATCTGGTCCAGCACCTTTGTTAACATTCACACCTTTCAATAGTCGAACAACTGTAGATGGGTCAATGTAGATGGGTTAATGTAAGATGGTCAAGTATAGTCGATTGAGTTTACGAGAGCCGTTGTGTTGTCGGCGCAGACATGAAGCACGTGGCGGCGTGGATCGTGTGGGCGCTGGCGCCCGACGGCGCCGTGCTGCGCCAGCTGCGCGCCTTCCTCGCCGCGCTCGACAGCTTCCTGCACAGCGCCAACGCCGGCCGCTGGTCGCCGCGCCTGCGCGACCTGCTGCGCCGCCTGGCGCGCGAGCTGCACGGCCGCGTGCGCCGCGAGCGCGAGCCGCGCTTCCAGGCCGGCTGGGAGAACCAGGTGCCGGAGCAGTACAAGCTGAGCGACGACGCCGTCACGGAGGTCGTGGAGCTGCTGCTGCCCGTGACGCTGCGCGCGGTGTACGGGCGCGGCGCGGGCGCCGAGGTGGGCGCGGCGCTGGCGGCGCTGGCGGCGCTGCGGCCCGCGCTGGTGCTGCCGCCGCTGCTGGACGCGCTGCGCGACGCGCTGGACGCGCCCGCCGCGCCGCTGCGCGCGCCCGCCGCGTTGGCCGCCGTGGCCGCCGCCGCGCGCCCGCTGCTGCGCTGCCCCGCCACGCGCGCGCTGGCGCCCGAGCTGCTGCTGGCCGCGCTGCCGCACATCGACGCCAACGACCTGCGCAAGACGCTCGTGGCGCTGCACTTCGTGCTCGTGTTCGCCGCCATGATGCCGCTGGCGGACTGCAGCAGCGCGGCCGGCGACGGCGACGCGCAGGCCTGCGCCGCCAGCGCCGCGCTGCAGGACTTCGTGCCGCTGTTCCTGGCGCGCGTGTTCGCCGCGGCCGAGTGCAGCGAGCTGGAGGCGGCGCGGCCCGACGCGCGCGACGCGGCGCCGCGCTCCCGCAGCGACGCCGCGCTCGACGCCAGCCTGGCGTCCGCCGCCACGGCCGTGCTCATGCAGTGCGAGCCGGCCGTGTTCCGCGCCGCGCTGCGCAAGGTGCGCGCCTTCGCGCTGGGCAGCGTGTTCGAGCCCGCCGTGGCCGGCGCCATCGTGGGCGCGCTGGTGGGCGCGCTGGCGCGGGTGGACGCCGCCGCCGCGCTGGCCGCCTTCATGGACGACCTGAGCGCCGAGCTGCAGGAGCTGCTGCGCGGCGAGGAGGCGCTGCGCGAGGAGCGGCCGCCGCGCGAGCTGCTGTACAAGCTGGTGCTGCTGCGGCACCTGGTGGCGAGCAGCGGCGGCGAGCTGGCGGCGCACGCGGCGGCGCTGACGGGCGTGCTGGACCGTGCGCTGCGGCTGCACTGCGCGGCGGCGCGGCTGCGCGCGTGCGAGGTGCTGGAGGCGGCGCTGCGCGCGCTGGGCGGCGTGGAGCCGGCGGAGTGGCGCAGCAGCGCGCGGCCGTACGGCGACGCGGCGCGCGGCTGGGCGGCGGCGCGCGAGTGGGGCGCGGGCGTGCCGCTGCGCGCGGCGGCGCTGCGCTGGCGCGTGCCGGGCGCGCGCGATGCGGCCTGTGCGCAGGCGCTGCTGGACCGCTACCTGGGCCCGGCGATGGCGCGGCTGCAGGCGTGGCTGGACGGCTCGCGCGCGCTGTGCCGCGAACGGCGGCTGCGCGCGCTGCAGGTGCTGCACGCGGCGCTGGCGGCGGGCGCGCTGCTGCCGCTGCCGGACGAGGACGCGGCGCCGCTGTGAGTGCCGCGCCTACATTACTAACTTTACTTTTCACATCAATAGTAGATTGCTAACTGTATGTACTGTAAGCTGTATGACATCAATTGCATACGAGGTTTTTGGCCGAGTATACAATTCCGAGGTAAACACCCTGCTTTATATATCGACTGAGAGGTAAGTAAAAAACCAATATAGCAGATTTCTACTAAAGATAAACATGTGTATTTTACTAAAATTAAAAGTAAAATTAGAACAATTTGTAAAATAAATGGTAAAGTTCATTTTAGGAATATTTATGGTTTGACAACTATATGAAATTGAATAACTTGAGGCTCTTGCGTCGTAAATGGCGGTAGTTGACTGGTACAATTTTCTTCAGTAAAAAATGGCTCAGATGATGTGTTTTGACGAGGCGATTTCGAGTTTATATTTTCTATTATTTTAGAAACAATTTTCCTTTTGTTTTCCACCGAATCTTCAATATAACCCTCGGCCACTTTGCTGGACTTCCAGCCGCCATGTCTTTTTCACAGAGTGAGGTTGGCGCCAGAATCAACCAATAAAGTCGAATATGTTCCGCGAAAGCTATGTCCGGTGTATAACTATACGTTACTCAGTTTTAAATATGTGGCTATTTGCTTGGGCACGCCTGCAAATTTGTTTTTTCCTATTACTTATCTGTGGCATTTTCCTTTACTGCAATTAAGAAAAAAACGATTTGAATCCGTGTTTTTAGGCCGAAGAGCTTGACATATTTCAACATAATTTGCAAATTGTTCTTGCACAACAAATGACCGGTCAATTTTAGTTTTCGTGTCAGGCAGTTTTGTGAGTAGTAATTTGTAATATTTTTCTACACTTTCTCTAGTCAAGTTTGTCAATTCCACGGTTCTGCAGACACCCGATATCCCAAGAATTAGAACAACCTGTAAAAAAAGACATAAGTTGTATAATATGCACCAACTCAGTATAGTATTTTTATGAAATATTTTGGTAACTTATTAAAAAGGGCAAGTAAATACGTAACTTTATTGCTAAATAAATTTCATCCGGAGCTTCGTTTAAAAATTTTTGTACTTCTTCTGCAGTGAAGCGTCTTTCCATTCTATACAACGCCAGAACGCAGTCATAGGAAACTGCTCGCGTATATATTGTAATGCACGACACGAGCAGTACGGCGTCGTTGCGTACTGCTCTTGTATGGATTGCAAGAACTTAAGAATGGAAAGACTCTGCAGTGAATACCTTCGATTTCTTGTTTTGAAAGTCGTCAGACTGCCTTTTCAAGAAAGCAGTAAGGTTAGAAAAATCTGGGGCACCCCACTTGGGATAGTGACCCATCCAGAAATATAATTATTGATATCTACAGCCTGTGTTCTTTTCTCAATGTATGAGGTTAACCACCTCAGTAGATCGCCATTGATACCAATATTTTTAAGTTTCAAAAAAAAATTTATTATGCTGATTTCGGTCGAATGCCTTGCTATAATCAGTGTAAATAACATCCACCTGCTGCCCGCACATGTTAAAACGTCGTTTAATACACGGTTTATGGTTGGTAACGGGCGGTGTAGCGACCCTTAAGAAATCCAAGTTGGAAAGAACTAAACGATTATTTAATAGCAGGATACAGTTGGTTGTAAATCATTATTTCGAACACTTTAGAGACAATACACGGCTCTAGATCGGTGATGTTGCTCTAGACAACATGAATTCACATGACGCTTTAACATCAGCAATCTCGTCCTTGATGCTTCTTACATCTTTAATTAGATTTGGCGGAATTAAAAGCTGATTCTTGACGTCGCGTATTTCCTGAATAATTCTATTGTGACCTGAGCTATCGGTGTTACTCGCCGACTGTGGTGAGGCGGATAGTTTACACTGTGGACACTTCCATGAAGCCCTCCTATCAGGGCCAAGTTTGCTTTATCTTATTTTATAATACCCTGCTTCGCTTATATTGGCACAACCAAAGTCCAACTTTATAAATTCATATGCCAGTGCAATGGCGAATCATGGCTGCACATCATTATTATTTTTACCAAAGTCAAAGTCAAAAGAATCTTTATTTCGTAAGTACTTGAATACATTTGAAATAAGTCACAAAATTTACAAATTGAACTGAATTTACCACGCCATTTGTTATGTTTTTACCCGTGATTATGAATGGAATGATTTGCGATTATCATTTATGATTACAGGTCAAATTAAGTACATGTCTTATCTCACAAACTGTAATTTCCCCGCAGCGTCCCGTCGGTGGTGCCGGCGACGCGGCTGGCGCTGCACACCGGCATGCGCCACGCGCTCACGCTGGCCGGCGGCAACGTGCGCGCCGCCGTCGGCCGCCTGCTGCTGGCCCTGCAGCGCCGCCTGCTGGCCGCGCGCAGCCACGACACGCGCGCGCTGCAGCTGCTGGCGCAGGTGAGTGACCTCGCGGTCTGCTGCTGGCCCTGCAGCGCCGCCTGCTGGCCGCGCGCAGCCACGACACGCGCGCGCTGCAGCTGCTGGCGCAGGTGAGTGACCTCGCGGTCTGCTGCTGGCCCTGCAGCGCCGCCTGCTGGCCGCGCGCAGCCACGACACGCGCGCGCTGCAGCTGCTGGCGCAGGTGAGTGACCTCGCGGTCTGCTGCTGGCCCTGCAGCGCCGCCTGCTGGCCGCGCGCAGCCACGACACGCGCGCGCTGCAGCTGCTGGCGCAGGTGAGTGACCTCGCGGTCTGCTGCTGGCCCTGCAGCGCCGCCTGCTGGCCGCGCGCAGCCACGACACGCGCGCGCTGCAGCTGCTGGCGCAGGTGAGTGACCTCGCGGTCTGCTGCTGGCCCTGCAGCGCCGCCTGCTGGCCGCGCGCAGCCACGACACGCGCGCGCTGCAGCTGCTGGCGCAGGTGAGTGACCTCGCGGTCTGCTGCTGGCCCTGCAGCGCCGCCTGCTGGCCGCGCGCAGCCACGACACGCGCGCGCTGCAGCTGCTGGCGCAGGTGAGTGACCTCGCGGTCTGCTGCTGGCCCTGCAGCGCCGCCTGCTGGCCGCGCGCAGCCACGACACGCGCGCGCTGCAGCTGCTGGCGCAGGTGAGTGACCTCGCGGTCTGCTGCTGGCCCTGCAGCGCCGCCTGCTGGCCGCGCGCAGCCACGACACGCGCGCGCTGCAGCTGCTGGCGCAGGTGAGTGACCTCGCGGTCTGCTGCTGGCCCTGCAGCGCCGCCTGCTGGCCGCGCGCAGCCACGACACGCGCGCGCTGCAGCTGCTGGCGCAGGTGAGTGACCTCGCGGTCTGCTGCTGGCCCTGCAGCGCCGCCTGCTGGCCGCGCGCAGCCACGACACGCGCGCGCTGCAGCTGCTGGCGCAGGTGAGTGACCTCGCGGTCTGCTGCTGGCCCTGCAGCGCCGCCTGCTGGCCGCGCGCAGCCACGACACGCGCGCGCTGCAGCTGCTGGCGCAGGTGAGTGACCTCGCGGTCTGCTGCTGGCCCTGTATATTTATTTATTTATTTCAAAACATAATAACAAATTGCAAAAACTTTTACACAATAACATTAAACTAAAGTTAGAAATTAACATTTCTGGTTTACAATTCAATTACAACCATGCACAAATAATATAGAAAACATTTAAATAACACTTTTCATTTTAGTATGGACGTCTGGCCAGCAACTGTGCCAAAAAAAATAGTTGTGGAATACCATTATGAAAACACTTAAAATAACTGTTAATTAAATTGTTTGTTACTTTTCTTGTACCTACATTAAGAAAAACTACTTGAATCGACAAAGACCGCATGATGATTTCAATAAAAAAAAACTAGAAAAACAAACTGAAATAAAAGTAAACATAATATAATAAATATTGTATATTTTTGATATATAAGTAGTAGTAGTGGTGAAATGTCACTTCCGTTCATTATGTTGACCTTTCACGAGCATCTTTCATTGACCGTTTATAACTTTAAAAAGTCGTACATATGCTTCGAAGTATATATTTTTAAGTTCTTGTGTTATTTTTTAATACATTCTAAGAACAAAAGACAAACTTCTAAAGGTTTGTTACACATTTTATTGATAGACTGAGTACGTGCAATATAGTATGTACCTACGGCCATTTTGTAAAAACTGTGGAGATTTATGGCAATACCGTCATTTTGTTTTTTCATTTGTACACGTAAATTACTGATTCAACTTTACATTTGGTATTTTTGTTTCATTTGTGAATAATTTCCACGATCCCAAAATTTGGCACAGGTTGCGGCCAAGAATGCAACGGAACCTTTGAAATGGCTAGAAAACAATATTTAAGAAAAAACCAAAGAACAAAAACTAGTCGACGACCGGCTGGTGTAGCGGTAACATACCTTGCCTTCTATGCCAGAGGCCCTGGGTTCGAATCCCGGCGGCGGCGGATATTTGTGTGATGAACACAGATATTAGTCGTCAAGTCATGGATGTTTATATGTTAATTTAAGTTTATTCTAATAAAAAATATGTATTTCTTCAATATGTATGTTTATATATTTCTTAAGTATATCAGTTATCTAGTATCCGTAATACAAGTTCTTTAAGAAACTTAATTTGGGCTAGATAATGATGTGTGAGTGTCAAAAATATTATTATTTATTTATCGACGACGGGGGATTTGACAAAATAGTCACTTATAATTTATTTTTAAATGTTTTGTTTTTAAAAGAGGGTAGTGAATCGTTAAACAAATCAATATCATCAGTTAAACTATTGTATAGTCGACACATTCTGTGAGGGGGATTGTTGGAAGATACATTGTTGTTTGTTTTGGGTAAATCAAATAGTTTTTAATGTCTCACTGATCTCCTAGGGACTCTAAAACAAAATTGTGAATAATATTTCCATCAATGTGATTATTTACAATTTTATATAAATTAACTAGATATTTTTTTTATTTTTTTTATAGGTGACTAAACCCGCGTTTGACCTCAATCTCACCTGATTGTAAGTGACGATGAGGTCGAAGATGAAAGCACACGGGTTTAGGAAGGAACTGGCTCTTTATACAATATTGCCGGAACACATTACCGCCGGGGCGGTAACATTTGGCGGCAGACTTTATATAAAGGGTGGTCGCTAGCCAGGCGGACCCAGAAGGGATCCTACCACCAAGCATAAAATTTATATATGCTATCGACCGCCGTGAACATAAAGAGACCAGGTGGAAATGTTGTAATCTATCATCGTATTCGGGAAGAGCAATTCTTTGCTTAGTTCTAGTACAAAGGAAACGGACAAACTTCACCTGAACGGATTCTATTCGGTTTTGATGTACAGCGTATATGGGATCCCAGATTGGACTACAATATTCTAATGTGCTGCGCATTAGTGTAAAGCATACTTAAGCTACTAATATTCTTAGAAGGTTTTGCTGTCCTGATTATGAATCCGAGGAGTTTATTTGCATTTTTCACAATATTTTCATAGTGTAAACGAAATGATAATTCACTGTCAAAAGTGATTCCTAGGTCTTTGATTATGCTTACTTTATGTGACTTAGTATTTTTGATTTTTTAAGTATAATCAAGATTATTTTTCTTTCTAGGTCATAAACCTTGCATTTTTCAGCACAAAGCTTCATTGAGTTTTGCTCACACCAGTCATTAATTAAGTTTAACTCATTTTCCAAAAGCTGACAATCTTCTGTTGTTTTGATGACTGAAAATTTTTGTATCGTCTGCGTAAGCTAGACATTCACATTTAATTTTTAAAATCAAATCGTTCAAAAAAAAAAAAAACAAAAACCATAGACGCTTACTAGTTGTGTACGGTGAGACAAATATTACAGTAGCCATCGAAGTAAAGTTCCATGTGTAACCATACCTAAGTGTTGCAGTTTTTTTATTAATATACCGTTGTTGACCCGATCAATTTTTTTTGCAAAATTTGTATATATGGCATCTGTTTGCATTTTATCTTGAAATGATTCTGAAAAATGGTTAGTGTACAAGAGAAGATTAGAAAGAGTTGATCTATTTTTTGTAAACCCATGCTGTCTTGAGCTAAGTAAATGTTGAAAATGATTGCTTAGATATGAATAAACAAGGCTTTCAAATATCTTTGAAAAAGTACATAAAATGCTTATGGTAGTAGTACTCATAGAAGTACGAGAAATGGCAGTTTCTTTTTTTTCTTCAAAAATATGGCCAATATTATACCTTTCTGAAATCTTTATTAGATGCGTAATTTATTTGTTAAATGTGCAGAGACAGCCCAGTACATTTTTTTTCACCACTGAATGCCTAAGCTGAGGTAAATAGTTTTTGTAGAAAAACATAATGAGAATAATATTTTTTTCTCAAAGATACCTAATGAAATTTAGCAAAATGATATTTAAATATGATAGATCTACTATTCTAAAATATTTACAAAAAAAAAAAGACGTGTGGCACTCGGAGACTGCCGCGGTAAAGCTATTGCATAGCATTTTTTATCAACTTATGAAATTATAATTATTTATTTACTTATTAATGCAGTAATGTTTGATCTGATATGAAGTCCACAAGTTCCTAGTAGATGGCGCTGATTTTTTATTAAAGCCCGCATGTAAAGTTATGAATCAATCAATCAATCATTTATTTGCATAAAATATGGTACAGATTTGGGACTTAAAATTAAAAAATAGGTCATACATATTTTACCTTTTTAGGGCATGCATATATAAATTACTATTGTTAAATTTAACAAAAGTCTCAAAGTAGGCACATTCGGCATATTGTGATTTTTCCGTAATTCATTTAAGGTAATTTCCAACAAGTTAGTTTTAGACAAAAGACCCGCAATATTTTGTTGAAATATTTTTAGTTGATTTGAGTTGCTATCATTATTATTATTTAAATTTACTTTATTTACGAAAAAAATTTAATTCATTATTTTCCAAGTTATTTTTTGTCTTTTTAAGAAAGTAGAACGAAATCGTCCCCTTTTTAATTATATTCTGAGTAGTATTCGGATGAGATTTATAGTTTGCATTTGAATGTCCAATTTTTATGTCTATTTTATTTTCAGTCATTTTTAAAAAGTATTACGGAATTGTTCCCTTTTTAGTTACACCCTGAGTAGTAGTTGAATTATATTTATAATCTGCACTTGAATGTATATTTTTTTAACCTTTGAATGTTTATTCTTAATATGATACTTAGTAAATGATTAATAATAATAATAATTTATTATTTTGTCCTTTTCTTTCTTTGGTTCTTAAGCATCGTCAATATTTCTTCAGTGCTTGCGTAAGGTATAGTAAAAGATATAACTTCATATTTTTCGTAAGGATTATTAAATCTTGATCTTACTAATCTGTTACCTTTACATTGCTGTCCACCAATTACAAAGATTCTGTGTTCTTCATGTCTATTTTTCTTAGATGTCACCAATACCTTATCCTCTTCCACTGCCTGGAGATTTTTTTTTGTTTTTAGTAGTGAGGACTCCGGTTCCACTCGTAGACAATCCTTGTTACTCTCCTTCAATGGTGATGATAGTGAGTACGATGGTGATGGTGGCAATGATTGTAATTACTCTACGTTTTCATTGTGTGTATTAGCTATTGTCTGCCGACGACTTTTTTGTCTTTTTGTTTTGTTTCGTAGAGTTTTTAGTTTCAAGCGTTTTGGTGCACATATTTTTGAGTAAGTGCACTTGTCGAGATAATTGACTAACTTCTTTTTTTAAGCCAATGTTTTCAATTATAATATTCTCCATTTCCATGTACGTGCTTTCAAACTGCCTCTGTAAATTAATTATTTCAAGTTTGGTCTGCACTTATATCAGTCGATAAATTAAAACTTTTTGAAGCTGTGTCAAGACTCAAGATCAATAGTGTCTATAGTCGGCGCGGCGAACCTTGATCCCTATGACACTGACAGTAATTTCCACAACATAACCTTGTAGTGCCGTCACCGTTACATTAGAATCGTATTGGAGGCTTCTAAAAATGGCATTTATTTATTTTACGTAGCTATATTCCAATAAAATGATATTCCGTTGGAATTATAACAATTCATAACATTTGCAAGAAATTATCTCAATCTCAATCACACTTTACGTTTACGTTGTGCAAAAGTTACTAATTCTTTGATTATTCGAGATAATTCGAGATAATTTCTTGCAAATGTTATGAATTGTTGTAATTCCAACGGAATATCATTTTATTGGAATATAGCTACGTAAAATAAATAAATGCCATTTTTAGAAGCCTCCAATACGATTCTAATGTAACGGTGACGGCACTACAAGGTTATGTTGTGAAAATTACTGTTAGTGTCATAGGGATCAAGGTTCGCCGCGCCGGGTATAGAGACAAATTGTGATCCAGGGATTCACATGAATGTGTGTGCGTGATGCTAGGCGACTTGGCTGCCGGAGGTTTTAAGCCTTTTTCCTCCTAGTAGTGACGGTACTTATCTGGCTATTTGATGTACCCGGCTTATTTTTAGCTTTATCTTTTTTTTCTTGGCTTGGAGCACTTCCGTATACATTTAATGCACTGCCATTTTTTTGTGCTCAGCTGTTATGGTATTATAAAACCTTTGAGTCGAAATATTTTCGCATTCTTTGTGATAAATTAATTTACAATTTGTACATGTCAGGTTTTCATTACCTATTCAATATATTCTTTTTACATTTGTTAAATTTTTTAATGTCGTTTTTTGGTGTCATCATTTCTGTTTACTTAGTCAATCAATCAATTTGTTTGTAACTGCCTTTTATTTTATTTAATCCAAAGATTGGATTTAAATCTTTGATTTAATCCTCTTAAAACAAAGTAAGTTTCCAATATAAAAAACTTAAAAAAAAATATTTATAATTTTAAAAGGAGAAAAGAAAAACATAAAAAAGAATTCATGTCAATGCGATTATCAGGGCTTGAACTCGTAACTCTTGATCGGGAAAAAATTATCAGTTTTTTTTGTGCTCAGCTGTTAAGGTATTATAAAAACCTTTGAGTCGAAATATTTTCGCATTCTATGTGATAAATTAATTTACAATTTCAGGTTAGGTTTTCATTATTTTATTCATTATACATTTCAGGTTTTCATTATTCAATATATTCTTTTTACATTTGTCAAATTTTTTAATGTCGTATTTTGGTGTCATCATTTCTGTTTAACTTAGTCATTCAATCAATTAGTTTGGAACTGCCTTTTCTTTTATTTAATCCTCTTAGAACAAAGTAAGCTTCCAATATAAAAAACTTAAAAAAAAATGTATTTATAATTTTAAAAGGAGAAAAGAAAACATAAAAAAAAGGATTCATGTCAATGCGATTTATCAGGGCTTGAACTCGTAACTCTTGACCGGGAACCTTTTGACGTTACCACTCGACCACTCATCGATTTACTCAGATTAGCGAAATAAAGGATTTGTTATGAAAGCCAACTATTGTTTATTTACCTGTCAACTCTAAAAATTGTCATGTTGCCTAGAATGGATGCCTCTCGATAGATGGCGCTGATTGTTTATTAAAGCCCGCATAAAAGCGCAGATTTTTTCGTTACGGAATTTCTGGATTCGGTCCCCACGCTCAAGGCCCGCGATAGAATCTATGCAATAGCTTAAAAATAAAGAGATATCTGTTAGTTTGTACACACAGCAACAAAAAAACTGACCAAAAGCGGCATTTTTCGAAAAAAAATTAAAGTCGGGAATATCTCGAAAACGGTGACACTTTTACTGAGGTCATTTTTTTATCTGGTAGAGCACACCTCAATCTTTCTTTCATTTCAGTTTGTCGTGCAAGTTACGGGACACCCTGTATATTATTCATTTTCAGTAACTAAAAAAAGTTTGATAAAAAAGAAAATAGTTGATGTGACAGGTACTCATTTGACATGAGATTTCCTTTGCGTTTCTTCTGTTAGGTATCGCCGATGCTGCTGTCGAAGACGGCGACTCTGTTGTGGTTATCATCTATCCTATTACATTCACATGAAGCTTTAATATTATTCTTGACATCGCGTATATCTTGAATGATTGTATCGTGACCTGTGTTATTAGTTTTTTTCGCCAAGTCTGTTGAGGCAGATAATTAATAGCAGCCCTATTGGCATGAAAATAAGTAAATGTTGGTTTCTGCAGCTGTGGGAACGCGTGGTGGTGCCTAAAGGTCTCCGCACGGGTCCGGGGCTGGAAGCGCGGCTGCGGTCGTACGCGGCGCTGGAGCGCGCGCTGGACGGCCGCAGCGACGCCGGCGGCAGCGCAGCCACGCCTTCTAAGCTGAGGTTACTCATTTCTTAGTTTGTATAATTAATTAGATAGTAGCTTTTGTAAAATTTGCTGATATCTTCAACTAAAATTTAGTCAATGTGGATTTTTAGGCTGCAAACTAGATGGCAGTGACAGCGATGAGCGACACCGGTGCGGGCAGCGACGCGGGGAATCTGGGCCGTTCTCGACGCCAGCGAGCGCTCGAGCGATTTGTCGCGGTTTCATACAAATTCAATACTTCTATCATGTCGCGGAAATAGCTGCACGCTCCGCTGTCGCTGTCGCTGCCGTCCAGTTTGCAGCCTTAGTGCCGTAGCTTGGACCTATAAGTATTTGTATGTTAAATGTGTATTGACATGAGTGAATGTTCTCGCAACTCGTATGTGAGCGCTAACTTCAATATGTTCGGGCAGGATGCTCATAGCTAAAGCGGCGCGGCTGCAGCACGAGGCGCGGCTGGAGCTGTCGTGCGACGCGCTGCTGACGCCGAGCGCGCTGCAAGCACTGCACGCGCTGCTCGACCTCTCCGTGCACACCTACAGCTCGGTGAGTACAATGTGTTCGGGCAGGATGCTGGTCGCCAAGGCGGCGCGGCTGCAGCACGAGGCGCGGCTGGAGCTGTCGTGCGACGCGCTGCTGACGCCGAGCGCGCTGCAAGCACTGCACGCGCTGCTCGACCTCTCCGTGCACACCTACAGCTCGGTGAGTACAATGTGTTCGGGCAGGATGCTGGTCGCCAAGGCGGCGCGGCTGCAGCACGAGGCGCGGCTGGAGCTGTCGTGCGACGCGCTGCTGACGCCGAGCGCGCTGCAAGCACTGCACGCGCTGCTCGACCTCTCCGTGCACACCTACAGCTCGGTGAGTACAATGTGTTCGGGCAGGATGCTGGTCGCCAAGGCGGCGCGGCTGCAGCACGAGGCGCGGCTGGAGCTGTCGTGCGACGCGCTGCTGACGCCGAGCGCGCTGCAAGCACTGCACGCGCTGCTCGACCTCTCCGTGCACACCTACAGCTCGGTGAGTACAATGTGTTCGGGCAGGATGCTGGTCGCCAAGGCGGCGCGGCTGCAGCACGAGGCGCGGCTGGAGCTGTCGTGCGACGCGCTGCTGACGCCGAGCGCGCTGCAAGCACTGCACGCGCTGCTCGACCTCTCCGTGCACACCTACAGCTCGGTGAGTACAATGTGTTCGGGCAGGATGCTGGTCGCCAAGGCGGCGCGGCTGCAGCACGAGGCGCGGCTGGAGCTGTCGTGCGACGCGCTGCTGACGCCGAGCGCGCTGCAAGCACTGCACGCGCTGCTCGACCTCTCCGTGCACACCTACAGCTCGGTGAGTACAATGTGTTCGGGCAGGATGCTGGTCGCCAAGGCGGCGCGGCTGCAGCACGAGGCGCGGCTGGAGCTGTCGTGCGACGCGCTGCTGACGCCGAGCGCGCTGCAAGCACTGCACGCGCTGCTCGACCTCTCCGTGCACACCTACAGCTCGGTGAGTACAATGTGTTCGGGCAGGATGCTGGTCGCCAAGGCGGCGCGGCTGCAGCACGAGGCGCGGCTGGAGCTGTCGTGCGACGCGCTGCTGACGCCGAGCGCGCTGCAAGCACTGCACGCGCTGCTCGACCTCTCCGTGCACACCTACAGCTCGGTGAGTACAATGTGTTCGGGCAGGATGCTGGTCGCCAAGGCGGCGCGGCTGCAGCACGAGGCGCGGCTGGAGCTGTCGTGCGACGCGCTGCTGACGCCGAGCGCGCTGCAAGCACTGCACGCGCTGCTCGACCTCTCCGTGCACACCTACAGCTCGGTGAGTACAATGTGTTCGGGCAGGATGCTGGTCGCCAAGGCGGCGCGGCTGCAGCACGAGGCGCGGCTGGAGCTGTCGTGCGACGCGCTGCTGACGCCGAGCGCGCTGCAAGCACTGCACGCGCTGCTCGACCTCTCCGTGCACACCTACAGCTCGGTGAGTACAATGTGTTCGGGCAGGATGCTGGTCGCCAAGGCGGCGCGGCTGCAGCACGAGGCGCGGCTGGAGCTGTCGTGCGACGCGCTGCTGACGCCGAGCGCGCTGCAAGCACTGCACGCGCTGCTCGACCTCTCCGTGCACACCTACAGCTCGGTGAGTACAATGTGTTCGGGCAGGATGCTGGTCGCCAAGGCGGCGCGGCTGCAGCACGAGGCGCGGCTGGAGCTGTCGTGCGACGCGCTGCTGACGCCGAGCGCGCTGCAAGCACTGCACGCGCTGCTCGACCTCTCCGTGCACACCTACAGCTCGGTGAGTACAATGTGTTCGGGCAGGATGCTGGTCGCCAAGGCGGCACGCTTTTGACTAGAAGAATTACTCGAGCTTCTGATCCAGAACTACTATAGTTCGGCCGTTCAGAGAATGCGTTCCTGACACCTATCAGTTAGTCACGACTAGTGATGGGCACAACATAACACTGAGTTCGTTACCGTTCCTCCAAAATGAAACGCCGCGTTATTTTTAAGATTATTTTCGTTTTAAATTGGCGGAATCATTGAAATTTGTATTTTAGTAATTTAAGTGGAAACCAAGAAAAGGTAATATTAATATAATAACATTGTTTTATTTATTTTTTGTTACAAAGTTACAATCTGTATTTCTATCCAATAAAGTATATTGAATTGAATGTGCGTACAGAATATTAATCAGACTCCGATTCGCTTGAGGGGGTAGTTTCTTCATCATCATCTTCGCCTGCATGTATAATTATATTTATATAATTATGTATAGTTATCAATAACAGTTTCAATCCTAATATCTCGGTCAAAATGTTCCATAATCAGGTTTTTAGTCTTTCAACAACCTTTGTTATCTTATAGTCCATCATTTTTAAATTCTTAAAAAGAAAAACGAAACGTATTATTTCATAAAGTATACCTGTTTAAGAACAGATTACGATACTGTTATTATTAGCACAGCACTACAAATATAAAGCTTTGACATAACCTTGTAATAGCGCAGTATAGATTTTGAAAAATATTGTTTGCCAAGTTATTTGACACTCAGTTTGGCACAAAATTATAAAATTCATTGATTATTGATATAATAATGTTGTTTTAATGCTCATCAATTGTTAAAACGGTACACAACCAGCAAAAATATTTTTTATCGTAACTGCAACGCCATTACAAGGTTACGTCGTCAGTTCAATCGCGATGTGTCAGGAACGCATTCTCTGAACGGCCGAACTATAGACGAAGAACTACTCAAATTCGTCGTCCTTGAGATAGTTTGTACATATGAAGTACTAGTACTACATTGTTTTGATCACTTATTTTTAAACCACGATGCAAATAATAAATTTCGCTTACCAAAGGAAACTAAAAGGTAGATAAAAAAACAATTCTAAAACGAACTGTTATACGTGGTTTTAGAATTAGCTTTTTAAAAAAAACTATTTTTAACACTAGAACACTTTTATTTCAAAAGGATTTTAACAAAGGATAATTATTAGGATTAATCTTTAAGCAACCGCTCTGAACTGTACGAGGACGCAGACTGACTCTACCACCGGTGGTCAAGAAAGCTTCGAACCGTTATCGCTAAACTAATACTGCTGAGTTAGCTCAGCAGTGCCTAGGAAAGCACTTATGGTAACAATCCCGGGATATAACACCTCCCCCTTTAAGAGGAGACTTTGGGGTTAATTTAATCAAAGTCTTCGTTAGACTTTAGTCCTTAAGGGAACGACTGGGGTTGCATGTTCTATTTCGGAGATTTCAATATCGGGTTGTTTAGATTTTGAGCGTGAAAGGATATTTAATTTAAAATTGAATTGAAAAGGTCGGTTGCTTTCAGATTTACAAAACTTCTTATAAGTAAAATATAGTACAAAGGAAAATATTACAATAACTATTAATATAGTAATGACAGAATAGTGTGTCCCATATTTAATAATGTGTGGATCATTGGAATGATCGATGTCCTTTAATTTGTTTAAGAGATTTTTCATTTTTATCTGATTATTTGTAGTAAAATCATCTAAATCTATATCTTGTAGATCAATATGAGACACATTATTTTCAGGTTTAACAAAAATGTCTTTGTTACAGCAAGTATCATTAATAAGGTTAAATTCGGGTACATGATTGATAGGAGAAGTGATATTTAAGACACTGTACTTAGATATTAGTTTAGTACTTCTACAGTACGCGGTACAATCATTGGGAATTGTAAGTATGCCAGTTCCCATAATACTTTTTTCATAAAGTTCAGAATTTGGACAGTCAATAGAAATCTTATTTGGTAAGGATTGTACAAAAATCCACTTATTATTCGTTAACGGTTTCCAGATATCTAGTTTTCCACTAATAGTTTTACTTTCGCACTGTGGTGGTTTTACACTTATCACTTTAGCCAATAGTTCACTTTCACAAGTAGGCTTTGCGTCTGTAGAATAGACACTATCGATGTCGCAAACATAACCGCCGGCGCCGATGTGATGACAGATATTCATACTATCGAAGACGCAGAAGTGAGATTTGTCTTTGGTCATTGCTATATATTTGTTATTTGGCATAATAAGGCTAAATGTATCTGGTTCTTTAGTATCATATGGAGTAGGAAGAGCAATATTATGAAACAATGAATATTCTTCTATATTGACTAACGGAACTTGTAATACAAAAATAATTTTATTGTTTATGTAAAAACAGACTAACTTAGAAATACTTAATAATAAATGTATAGATCTTATGTCTAGTGCTACAGGTAATTCTAAATCACTTGGTAAGTGTCTATAGTTATCGGCGAGCTCTCGGTACAACTGAGCAGGTGTCATTATAGTGGGGTGCAAAATATTTTGACCGCTAAATAATATTGCATTCGTAATATCCTCTAGTTGAAATGATAATGTTAGTATTGCCGATTCGAGGCTATCTAAAAGTACATTAATATTAGTCAATTTAACCAGACCGTTGGTTATTTCTGAAATGTTCTTAATGGTGAACGAGAGTTCGTCGATAGCATTAGTAATTTTAATTTCATTTTCTTTTATTATATCCAGAGTACTATTATAACGAGTAAGTATAGAATTAGTAACTAAGATGTTTTCTTTCATCAGTGAAGCCAACTGTTTTTCATCTTCCTGTAAGGTTGATATCGCGTTATCGTATCTCAATCCATCCTCTTCATCTAAAGTACCGAATATGTGTTTGAGGATTGTTCCACCACCACCTAGCCAAGCATTCCGCTTTGATCTATTATCTACTAAATGCGAGATTGAATTGAATTCCTTATTCATATCTAGATATCTAGCTTTTAACGGTTGTAATAGACTGCTACATTCCGGATCTAATTCTATAATTCGAGTTTGTTTACATAGTTGTTTTGTGGTTTCTAAGGCAATCTCAATGTTTTGAATATGAAAACTAAAATGTGAAATATCTACAGGTATAAGTATTTTTAATTGTACATCATTAATTTTAAGTTGTCCTAAATAATCATAATAGAGTCCTGGGCCGGAGGTGATTGTCTGGATGAAATCTCGATCAGTTTGACCTCGAACGGAACTGTAAATAATATTGCAATTACATCTAAGTGGAACTAAACTAAAAATATATCTTTATGAAAATATCCTAACACTAAAAAGAGTTGTATTATTATTTGAAAAGTATAGATGTTCTTATATCGGGATCAAGTTAGTTTAGTTTCAGCTGGTTTTACTTCATCGAAATGATGCTTAACGTGACGTCTACCAATGAGCAAAGTAAGCGTATTATTTCCATTTACCTTCACGACTTTGTAGGGCCCTTTCCACAGAGGTGAGAGAGCCTTTCGTAACCTTAAGTGGTTTCGAAGGTATACAAAGTCGCCAGTTTTGTATGAGGTCGGGCGAGAACGGTTATCATAGTAGGTTTTGGAATTTTCCTTGGATTTCCTAATGAAATCCAGGGCTTTTTCGCGAGAATATTTAAGGCGGTTTTGTAGCATACGTACATAGTCTGGATACGTTGCTCCTAGGGATTCATCATAAACGGAATTTGGGATAAATGGTTTATTGCCAAACATAAGCTCATAGGGTGTATAATGAGTTGTGCTATGGACGGATGTGTTGTACGTTAACATTGCTGTGTAAACATAGCGGGGCCAATTACTTTGGTCTTCATTGATGTATGATTTGAGGTATTCCTTAAGAGTCGAATGACTTCGCTCTAAGGCACCTTGTGTCTGCGGATGATACGGAGAGGCCCAAAGGTTTTTGATTTTAAGGAAGTCACAAGTCTTCCTGAACAAATCGGATGTAAAATTTGTTCCTTGATCCGTCAAAATCATTTTGGGGATACCGAATATAGAAATATAATGAATCAAACATTCACTAGTTTCTTCGGCAGTTGTACTGCGTATAGGGTAAGCTGAGGAAAACTTAGTGAGGTCGTCCTGAATAGTTAATATATATTTTAGTTTTGCAATCCCGGCTTCTGGAAGGGGTCCAACAATATCAAGTGATATCCGTTGACGTGGTTCCGTCGATGTACTGGTAATCTGCATCGGGGCACGGTTAATTTTCCTAAGTGCCTTGTTTTCTTGGCAAGATTGGCATTGTTTCACGTAGGACTCTATATCACCACGCATTCCTTTCCAGTAATACAATTGTTTAATCCTGTTATACATGCGGTTGGATCCCAGATGGCCAGCTATAGGGATATCATGGTTATCGGAAAGTATCTTTTTAATTTCTGTCGGAACTGGGAATGTCAAATTATTATGGTATATTCTGACTTTGATTTGAGTGTTATGGAAAAGATAATTTAACATATTATAGATTTTGACAAAAGAATGTTTTTCAAAGGGGTTGTTGAAGTCTGAAATTCCAATTTCGGTAGTTTCTGACAAAACTACTAATTCGTCTCTTACTGTCCTTAAAGTTATAAATATTTCGGGATAAGATGCTTCGTCGAAGTGATGTACCTTCGTAAAGAGTAAATAATAGGTTTTGCCATTACCTTTGATCTTATGAAAGGAAAATAGTTGTCTTTCTGAATCAACTACAGAGGCATTTATTTCAGGGTCGGATAGGAGTTCCTGCATGTATAAATTAGATTCATCCAGATCAATAGAAGTAGGGATTAAAATGATTTTGCATGGACACTTCAAGAGGCTGTCATTATATTCCTCGATATTAGTATTAAAAGATGTGTTTCTGTCTGCCAATGATTTTAGAAACGTAGGGTAGTCGTCGACAGGTATGTCTGGGCATGAACTTGTAGAGGGCTTTGGATCAGCATTAACTTGTATTTCAAGTGGGTCGGTATTTGGTAAATCATTACTATCTATATCAAGAGGACTAGGAGGAAGGTTCATTTCAATGCCAAGGTCATCAACAGTAAGAGGGCTAAAAGGAACTTCGTTAGATTCTAAAGGTAGGTTGTTGGATACTTCTGGGACTGGTTCTAAACGATCTGGGATTACATGGGGTTCAGTTGAGGAATTTTGAGTATTGATTGGATTGACGGGAAATCGAGAAAGGGCGTCAGCATTGGCGTTTATTTTGCCTTTCTTATACTGGATATCATACTCAAACTCTTCGAGTTTGAGCCTCCAACGGACAAGTCTCGACCCAGGATCTTTACAGTTAAATAACCACTGAAGTGGTTTATGGTCCGTAAGGATCTTGAAGCGATATCCGTATAAGTAAGGTCGAAATACTTTAGTTCCGAAAACAATCGCAAGGCATTCTTTCTCCGTGACACTATAATTGCATTCTGCCTTATTTAGGGTGCGAGATGCATAGGCAATCGGCCGGTCTTGGCCTATGGGCCCTTGGGACAGAATGGCTGAGATTGCGTAATTTGATGCGTCACATGTTAAGAGAAATGTTTGGGTGAAATCAGGGTAGGCTAATATTGGGGCTGATACGAGTTTGGCTTTTAGAGATTCGAAGGCTAGTTGCTGTTCATTTTCCCATTTAAATGGAGTATCCTTTTTTAGCAATACTGTAAGGGCTTTAGCTAGTTTGGCAAAATTGGGTATGAACCTCCTATAGTATGATACTAATCCTAAGAACGATTTAATGTCTTTCGGTGACTTGGGAACTGGGAATTCTGTTACTGCCTTGGTTTTGTCTGGATTAGGTTTGACACCATCCTCTCCAATGATGTGCCCTAAATACGCAACTTCCTTCCGCAGAAATTCACATTTCTCCGGTTGGAGCTTTAGGTTAAAGTTGCGAATTCTACTAAAAACGGCTTCGAGGTTGGTAATTTGAGAAGCTAGGTCTGGAGAATAGATTACGATGTCATCTAAATAGACAAAGCATCGGGAGCCTTGTAATCCTGAAAGGCAGTTGTTCATCAGTTTTTGAAAAGTTGATGGGGCATTTTTAAGCCCAAAAGGCATTCTATTGAACTGGAAATGCCCCTGAGGAACGGAGAAAGCTGTTTTGGGTGCGTCTTCGGGAGAAATTAGGATCTGATGGAAACCGGAAGTGAGATCTAAAGTGGAAAAGTATTTGCTGTTTCCTAATTGATCGAGGATTTCAGATATTTGTGGAATAGGATATGTTTCTCCGATAGTGATATTGTTGAGTGACCTATAATCAATCACTATTCGCCACTTTCGTTGCCCTTGAGAGTCCAATTTTTTTGGTACAATCCAAATTGGTGAGCTCCAAGGCGAGGATGAGGCTTCTATGATTCCTTGATCGAGCATTTTGCCTATCTGAGATTCCACTTCTTTTTTGTGGAATTCAGGGAATCTGTAGGATTTTGTGTGGACTGGAGTATCGGTACTTGTTTTAATTTCATGTTTAAGGGTTTGAGTATATGTTAATTGATCATTTGGAAGATAGAAAATATCTGAATACTGGGAGCAGAGGTCTAAAAGGGCGTTACTTTCTTCTGAGTTTAAATGATCTATTCTAAGAGAATTTATTACTTCCTGAGTTCGTTTAGGAGTTCCCGAAAAGGTTCGTTGAATTTGAAAGGCGGTTGGGTACAGTGGTTCTAGTTTAAGGTTTAAATTTGAGTTTATATTTACAGGGTTTTCAGAGATATTGGCTATGGTTAAATTAATTCGGTTGTTATCTTTAACTTTAACAATACAGTTTGAAATTAATAATTCGTCGGATAGGTGTTGATCAACAATTATGCCTTGTTTGAGATTAGGATTTTCAATTGAGCACTCGATAACTGCTTCTGAGCGAGGTGGAATGAGATAAGATGGCTCAGAAAATTCGAGTTTGATACTAGTGTTACCTATCCTTAGAACGTCTTCGGTGTAGTCTATTTTACACCCGTGAGATGTCAGGAAATCTGTTCCTATTATGCCGTCATAGGGTAGATTTATATTTTTTATAACATGAAATTTGAATGTGGAAGATTTATTGTTGTCGAATTTAAGTTTTAGCTGAAAATGGCCCTCGGTTGAAGTAGGTTCATCACCAGGATCTATTCCCTTGAGTTTTATGGATTCTTTAATTAGTTTCGGATATTGTTGGATACATGATTCTTTTATGAGGCATATAGCCGAACCAGAGTCGACTAACAGGGATATAGGATTTTTGGATATTTGTGAGTCTAATAGTACGTGTGGTAGAAGACGTTTGGATGTGTCGAGATTGATTTCGTAAATCTTGTTTTCTGAGTTAGAATTTGGTAGGATATTTTGGATTTTACTGGATGACTTTAAAGAAGATTTTAAAACTTGTAGTTTCTTAGGATTTGTCGATTGGGCGCTTATTTGGGGCTGGTTACCCGAGTGGTCCCTTGGATTTTGAATAGATTGGACACTTATTGGGGGCTGGTTACCCGAGTGGTCCCTTGGATTTTGAATAGTTTGGGCGCTTATTTGGGGCTGGTTACCCGAGTGGTCCCTTGGATATT
The DNA here is from genome assembly GCA_944452665.1 of Stenoptilia bipunctidactyla. Taxonomy (NCBI): domain Eukaryota; kingdom Metazoa; phylum Arthropoda; class Insecta; order Lepidoptera; family Pterophoridae; genus Stenoptilia; species Stenoptilia bipunctidactyla. Next base: position 26,877,492 of record OX101733.1, read on the forward strand.
GAATAGATCGGGCGCTTATTTGGGGCTGGTTACCCGAGTGGTCCCTTGGATATTGAATAGATTGGGCGCTTATTTGGGGCTGGTTACCCGAGTGGTCCCTTGGATTTTGAATAGACTGGACACTTATTGGGGGCTGGTTACCCGAGTGGTTCCAGGATTTTAAAGGATGGGTGTCGACTTTATGTTTAAGTCTCGAGCGACACCTTTTCGAGACCTTTACATGTTTAAATGTGCAGGTGAGGCATCTACTTCGTCCCGACCCACATCATCTTGATTATGTTCAACAGGTTGTTCAAGATAGTGAATACGAGGAGGTGGTTTAAAAGAAGTAGAAGCTTGGTTTTGTGTATATTTGTACCGGTTGCTATTGTATTCTCGTTTTCTGCATGATGAAATATCGTGACCGGTCGATTTACAATACCGGCAGAAAGGAATAGATGCACCTTGGGGTGCATAGTTAGACGGTCTTTGAACAGGAGGTGCTCGGTTAAACGATCTCTGAACAGGGGGTGTTTGGTTATTTCTATAGGTATTTGGTTTGAATTTAATATTATTATTATTAGGCTGCTGTTCAGGGTGTGAACGCTTATATAAAGTTTGCTGTATGCGTTCCTCGGATACTGCTAGGTTAATTGCTTCGTTTAAGTTTCTTGGAGCCCTACATCTAACAATATTAGATATTTGGGGATGTAACCCCATAAGGAAATGGTGCAGGGCAAGATCCTCCATAGCCGCCGTGCGACCGTACATTTCTTTAACTTTAGTGCTAGACAAGGATATTTCTGTTAACAATTGCGAAAGATAGGTCTCTACTCTAAGTGCATATTGTCCCACGGTTTCTAGTGAACCTTGCCTGCTCTCTTGAAGGTCGGTTAAAAGGTGTGAGTAGTGTTTGCGTTCACTAAATTGGGTTTTAAGGAAGTCCTTCAGCTGTTCCCAAGACGCAAACTCCTTTATGGAGCAGGCAATATCCGCTTTTCCACTAAGTTGACTCAAAATAAATTTAAATAAAATGGGTTTTTGTGACTCGGATGCAAGACTATATGCATTTTCGCAGTTTATTAAAAACGAATTTAGGGTTTCCCTACTACCATCATAGGATTTGATAAATTTAAAAAGGGTATTTAATTCTAATTCCGCCATCGGAATGGATGCAGCCGTTTTCCTAGTTACGCGAGGAGAGTTAACAGGTGACTTCACTTCTGAGTCGCTTAAAATTAATTCAGGCTCGGGAATATTCAATGTTAACTTGTTATCTTCAGATTTAGTCACTTTTGGCATAATTTATATTTCAGACAGGTTAAACTATAACTAGAATCATTAAACAAAAGAAAAATAAGAAATGTAAAAGTTAAAACGGTATTATAAAATGAACTATGTAAATCGAACGAGTTTCTTAAATCTAAAAATAGTTCCGTGACTATCAAATAATATTCAAAACTCTTAAACTAAACAAAGCAATGACCAAAGACTTACAGTACAAGTATTGTGTAGGCGACGACGGATACGAACGAGACTGCTGAGTAGGACATTCCGACGGGCGATAAGCCGCCTGGGTGCTGCGAGTAGATCGTTTGTTACGGGATAATTATTTGTTCTTGATTTCGGCTTCTTGATTATTATTCACATATGGTATGGAAACGTGAATGATTTCTGGTAGTATGATTGAAGTTTGACTCGAAGAATAGCGTCGAGGAAATTGCAGTTCACGATGCAATTTTCTGTATGATGTAATTTCGAAGTATGATTTCAGGATACAGTTGACCACTTAGGACACTGGGGTTTTATTAAGTTATAAAGGATCTGCACCCCTGGATTCACTTTTCACTATATTATATACTTAGTTGATATTATATACTGATTTTATTTAGTTATCAGCGTTGTATAACTGATATTTAGCACAAGTTTTATGCACTTTTACACTGGATGCTGGATTTTTCACTGGGTATCGAATATAGATAATATGAGGTTACTGGATATTTAAAAGTACGCACTGGATACGACACTGAGTTTTATTTTATTTATTTTACACTGGATTCATAGACAGGATAGGGACCCGGCGCGAGTCTGCGAGTCGGTTGCTTAGGCACTTGGAATTTTCCGGATCCCACCGCTGCCACCAAAATGTTATACGTGGTTTTAGAATTAGCTTTTTAAAAAAAACTATTTTTAACACTAGAACACTTTTATTTCAAAAGGATTTTAACAAAGGATAATTATTAGGATTAATCTTTAAGCAACCGCTCTGAACTGTACGAGGACGCAGACTGACTCTACCACCGGTGGTCAAGAAAGCTTCGAACCGTTATCGCTAAACTAATACTGCTGAGTTAGCTCAGCAGTGCCTAGGAAAGCACTTATGGTAACAATCCCGGGATATAACAGAACGTTAACAACGTTAAACTTATTTTGGAGCAGGTATAACATTTTATAAAAATTTAATTGTAAATTATAACACGTTGCATTATAAATAACAATAGCCGTGCGAAATTTATCAACGAAAACACTTAGGCAAGTAAAATAATTAAGATAAAATGAACTCACCAATGTCAGCTTTAATCCGAAACAAGTTTTAGAAAGATAAATATGTACCTTCAGTGTGGGGGATAGCTCCAGTGGACTGTATAGTCTATGAATTCGATTACGATTTAGTCAAATGATGCGCTATCCACCCACTCTATTAGCTGGAATCGATGCGAGGGGCAAAAGGAAAATGCGAATTCACCACTTAACACGGTCGTGAAAGTCCAGCCGCGCGGCACTATTACACTCGCGAATACGCCACAAGCACACTCTTTTTCCCGCGCTCTTCTGTCACTGTATTCTGCCTTCAGTCTTCTGTATTCTGTCTTCTATATTGACTTCAGGCTTCTATATGAGTCTTCGGGCTTGAGAGATTCACTGTACTGTTGCTTGAGGCTTCTTTCGGAGGCTTCTTTCTTCCGGAGATCTTCACTCTTCGGGATCTTTTCGGCGAATCCGTCGCTAGTGGAGTGTGGCGCATCCTTAAGTGATTCGGTGCAGGCGCGCAAGGGTACCGCACAAGAGAGAGTAATGCAAGCGTGCGAGCGGGACACACATATGTCTGTCTCGCTCGAATCTAATTCGAACTTTCTAGATTTTTCTAATAAGATTCTGACTAGATTCGACTATTCTTATTAGATCTTTACTATATTCTAATAGGAAAACTATTTATGAAATCTATTTAGATCTCTCTATGTGCGGAAATGACAAGACTTTCAAAACCATTTCTTTATTTCCAAATCAACCCTAATACAAATCGAGCTATTTTAAGCTATAATCACGTAAGTTTCATTTCATTGTTAGCTGTTAGCTATGCGTAAATTCATTATCATAGCGGTTATTAATTAATCAAATTCCAATCAAATTACAAAGATACAAACGATTAAGCAAACACTTTCTCAAGCTAATAAAAACTGTTATGAACTTCTTACAAACTAACACTTGTATGGGACACTTATTCACTATAAACACTATAAAAACACTATGAAACACTATTTTAAACGTTCTTAGCTCTTTAAGAGTCTTATAAAACACTATAACACTATCTATCTACACTGTTTTAAGTTTATATAACTGTCTTTTACGTTTTGTTGTCACTGTCCTGCACATTCAGTAAACACTGTGTCTTCTCTGATATAGACAAGTTGTCAGGACAAGAACAACGACGTCAATGAGTCAAAATCCTAACGCATTCAGCATAGCTGCTACCTGTGTGGTGGTGGGGTAAAGAAAGAGAAGGCAATAGAGTAGGTATATGAAGGAAAGAACGTGCGAAAAAAGGACAGAACGATGGTATCTCTCAAGTATTATTAGGCTTCAAATTAACGGTCAAGTTATTTAATTCTCCATTAGTGAAAATTTGTTCTACACACGTATTTATATTGTTCGTAAAATTTTATTTAAACAAGATATCAAATTGAAAATTCGCGGGCTGACAATTGAATAATGTCAGTTCAAAATGACGGCAGAAAAAATAACAAAAGTTCTTTTTTTAATGGCCAGGCCGCGAACTTTTCAACCAATGTAGTATAAAGATTCAGTAAAAATAATAAAGCGTGCAGGGAGCATTTCGAAATGTAAATAGTATATTTTATAAGAGATCGAACTGCGAAAAAGTTGGCAGCAACATCAATGAGTAGAATGAATAGAAAAAACCCAAACCGATGAACACAAAAGCGACCCGAGCGAGAACAAAAGAGCGGTCCAAGCGCAGGTAAAATGGAAGCGCAGAGATTGTCAAACATACGTTCGAAAAATAAATTAAAATTACAAAGTCTACTTCATGAGAAATATGGAACTTAAGAAATATACAATAATTTATTAAACAGTTATATAGGCATTGATCCTAAATTTAATGTTACAAATCGATTGCGAGATTGCGTTTGCGCGATTGCGAGAAATTCTTCATTAATATATCTGTTGATGAAACTCACCACAATCGACTTGTCTGAAGAATTACGAAGAGGTACTCTAGGTAGGTATTTAATTTGACTTTTTGGAAAACTATACCCAACAGCCAGACTTATCTTATTGACAACAGAGAATAAATCTTCTTCCTTCTTAGTAGGTACACCCTTAATTTCGATGTTGTTAAGTCTAACTCGACGTTCTGCAGATAGAATGTCAAATTCAAAGGCAGCTTATTTTTAAAGACGACGACTTCTTCCTGGTTCTTTTCAAGAGTCTTGATCTTCAGCTCTGTGGTTTCTATTCTCTAATGGCGGGTTTCAATATTCAACTGACTGCTATGCGTAACCGGTACAGGTACAAAACTGGTAGGAAAAAAGTAGCGTTTCACAATATCTACTAGCTACGGGCTGTAAGTTCTCAAATTTGGCATGGGCCCTCCTTGCGTGACGTTCTTCCAAGAAAATAGGTGATATGTGATTTATAGAATATTACGCATTCGCAACTTATTTGTATGATATTTGAACTAAATAAATATATAAACTTATTCAATTTATGTTTGCTATGTTTTAGTATTCGATTAATATATTATAGTATGTTTTTAGAGCTTTTTATTAATAATTGAGTTTAACTGCTTACGTAAAACGAAACGCCAATCCTTCGACTAATTTTGCCATTGGTTGAATCACATTTTTATGACGTCAAAGTAAATATTTAAGAGAAAAATTATGTAATTCAATAATATCCGTCCTTTTTTTCAAAAACAGTTATGGATAAGTTAGAAAGAGAAAACTGGATTATTGATATGTTGACAGATATTTGATAGGACATTTCGTTAAATGAATAAATTGTTACGTCGTTGGCTAGATAAAATGACCTATTCTTTAATTGGTCATACGTAATGAAAACATAACTCCTTATTGGCCGCAGCAGACTGCCATGCTACCTTTACCTCATTGGTTAAAATTAATAACTTGTTACGTCGTCTTTGGCTAGATATAATGACTTATTTTGTAAATGGTCAAATGTAACCTAGCAACCCATTACAGTCAAACAGTTCGTAAGCAGTGGTTTAGATGTCAAGATTTTGAATATAGAAAGGCATTTTGGTAGTGAATTCTATTTTTCGTAGGCAAAACGAATAGTTTTCATAATATTGAAACCCGCCATTAGAGAGATCATCTACTTTATCACTAATAAATTGACTCGTGGCTTTTAATTCGGATACTTCATCTTTTATCGTTCGGATGTCTTGTGCCAGAGTAGGAAGGCATAGCAACTGCGTTTTCATGTCCCGTATTTCTTGCATTATTGTTTCAAGAGTAGCATCCGAGGAAATTGGAGAAGGTGAATGTGGGGATGTTTTGCAAGAATTGCATCTCCAGTGGCCTCTGCTTTTAGTCCCCAGTTTTCTGAATCCAGCCTCAGTGATACCGGCACACGCAAAGTCAAATTTTTTTTGCAAACCGTAAATTTTACACTGTCCTTGAAATCAGATTCACAGATTGCGCACTTGAACATATCGTTTTTTTTTTCAAAAAATTTTTCCCGAAAAATTTTAATGCGGTAAAAGAGATACGCGTATTGCTCAAACGAATGGTCACGGCGAACTGAATCTCAATAATTTTACATTTCTTATCGGGTTCTCATGATAGAGATCTTGTAAATGCGTATTTCTAACACAAACTTGCCAGTGCTATATATCTGCAACAATATATCGTAAATTATTAATTTTATTTATTTACTTCGCAGGTGCGGATCCTCGCGCAAAGCCGGCTGAGCTGGATGCTGAGCCACTACCCGTACTCGTACCGCGCGCTGCTGCCGCGCCTCACGCGCCTGCTGGCCAGCGCCGGCCGCGACGCGGGGGACGACGCGGGGGACGCGGGGAGCGCGGGGGGCGAGGCGGGCGAGGGGGGCGAGGCGGGCGAGGGGGAGGGGGACGACGCGCACGCGCGGCACAAGGTGAACTTGTCATCTGTCATGTAGCACCCACATGATGATAGAGAATGAATAATCGAATTGGTCGTTGTCTCAGGGCGCGCTGTTCGTGGCGCTGGGCCCGCGCGCGGCGCCGCTGCTGGCCAAGCAGGACTGGGAAGCGGCGCGCGCGCTGTGGCCCGCGCTGCTCGCGGCGCCGTGCTCCGACAAGCCTAGCGTCATCAGGTGAGTGCCGCGCGGCGCCGTGCTCCGACAAGCCTAGCGTCATCAGGTGAGTGCCGCGCGGCGCCGTGCTCCGACAAGCCTAGCGTCATCAGGTGAGTGCCGCGCGGCGCCGTGCTCCGACAAGCCTAGCGTCATCAGGTGAGTGCCGCGCGGCGCCGTGCTCCGACAAGCCTAGCGTCATCAGGTGAGTGCCGCGCGGCGCCGTGCTCCGACAAGCCTAGCGTCATCAGGTGAGTGCCGCGCGGCGCCGTGCTCCGACAAGCCTAGCGTCATCAGGTGAGTGCCGCGCGGCGCCGTGCTCCGACAAGCCTAGCGTCATCAGGTGAGTGCCGCGCGGCGCCGTGCTCCGACAAGCCTAGCGTCATCAGGTGAGTGCCGCGCGGCGCCGTGCTCCGACAAGCCTAGCGTCATCAGGTGAGTGCCGCGCGGCGCCGTGCTCCGACAAGCCTAGCGTCATCAGGTGAGTGCCGCGCGGCGCCGTGCTCCGACAAGCCTAGCGTCATCAGGTGAGTGCCGCGCGGCGCCGTGCTCCGACAAGCCTAGCGTCATCAGGTGAGTGCCGCGCGGCGCCGTGCTCCGACAAGCCTAGCGTCATCAGGTGAGTGCCGCGCGGCGCCGTGCTCCGACAAGCCTAGCGTCATCAGGTGAGTGCCGCGCGGCGCCGTGCTCCGACAAGCCTAGCGTCATCAGGTGAGTGCCGCGCGGCGCCGTGCTCCGACAAGCCTAGCGTCATCATGTGAGTGCCGCGCGGCGCCGTGCTCCGAGAAGCCTAGCGTCATCAGGTGAGTGCCGCGCGGCGCCGTGCTCCGACAAGCCTAGCGTCATCAGGTGAGTGCCGCGCGGCGCCGTGCTCCGACAAGCCTAGCGTCATCAGGTGAGTGCCGCGCGGCGCCGTGCTCCGACAAGCCTAGCGTCATCAGGTGAGTGCCGCGCGGCGCCGTGCTCCGACAAGCCTAGCGTCATCAGGTGAGTGCCGCGCGGCGCCGTGCTCCGACAAGCCTAGCGTCATCAGGTGAGTGCCGCGCGGCGCCGTGCTCCGACAAGCCTAGCGTCATCAGGTGAGTGCCGCGCGGCGCCGTGCTCCGACAAGCCTAGCATCATCAGGTGAGTGCCGCGCGGCGCCGTGCTCCGACAAGCCTAGAGTCATCAGGTGAGTGCCGCGCGGTGCCGTGCTCCGACAAGCCTAGCGTCATCAGGTGAGTGCCGCGCGGCGCCGTGCTCCGACAAGCCTAGCATCATCAGGTGAGTGCCGCGCGGCGCCGTGCTCCGACAAGCCTAGCGTCATCAGGTGAGTGCCGCGCGGCGCCGTGCTCCGACAAGCCTAGCATCATCAGGTGAGTGCCGCGCGGCGCCGTGCTCCGACAAGCCTAGAGTCATCAGGTGAGTGCCGCGCGGCGCCGCTGCTGGCCAAGCACGACTGGGCGGCGGCGCGCGCGTTGCGACTGCAAGCATTTAAGATCGCAATGTAACCAATATGTACGCTGTAAAGACTTATTTCAAACCTTTATTACTTTGAAATTTAAGAAAATAAAACCTGGAACCAACAATGCCTTCTATGACGAACGATATCTACAGAGATCGCTATAAAACGACATGATAAAATCATAATCATAACCGACGATTTATCTCCTGCGGTATGGGTAAAATCTTGCGAATCACTTCTAGCTCTTAAAGATTTTTTTTTTTTTTTACTAAGCATTATTACGTATTTAATAGATTTCTCATGACTTCGTTAAGTATTTACTATCAAAACTGTCGGAGTATCCGTGGCAAATTATCCAGTCTATATTTAAATAGTCTAAACTGTGATCATGAAATTATAGTACTCACTGAAACATGGTTAAACAACAGTGTCTCTGATACAGAGGTGCTAAATGATTACTACAGATTATATAGAGCAGATCGTAGTTCCTCAAATAGTGATAAATCTGAAGGCGGAGGTGTCTTGATCGCCGTTTCAAATAAAATCAATTCATATGCCTCCACGTCGTGTTTTCACGAAAACAGAAATTTTGTGGGTTACAATAACACCATTATCAAGTAAAAGGAATTGTAAAAGATTAAACATATGTGCTACTTACCTTCCTCCTCCGGTATCTACCGAAAAACTCGACCTCCTTTTCTCCAAAATACCTGATCAAATAGCCTTGTTCGAAGAGTGTGACGAGACTCTGCTGATCGGAGACTTTAATATAAGTCACCTAAATTGGTATCTTGATCCTGAGCGCGAGTGTGGCTCCACTAGGGCTGCTCCGGTTACTTGTAGTAGGGCTTTAAGCCAAATATTGTTCGACTTTCAAGCTCTTAATAACCTTTCTCAGTTCAACCTGATCACTAATCATAATGGTAGGCTACTTGACTTGGTTTTCAGCACTAAACAAAATACCAAAGTAGAACAAACTCATAATCTTTTAACTAAATTAGATCCCCACCACCCTGCCTTGCAGATAATTCAAAGTTTTCCTTCGTTTAAGGTTTTGACAAAGAATATACCCAATAAGCCTTTTTGCAGCAGACTATGCTAAGATTAACGATGAGTTGCGAGATATCGATTGGGCCACCGTTTTCAAAGATTCGTCAGATATTAATAGTATGGCCAGTAAATTTTATGCCGTCATTAAAAATTTTGTAGAAAAATTTGTTCCGAAATGTAAAAACTCTCGAAAGAAATATCCAGTGTGGTATACTTATGATTTAATAAAATTAATAAAAGAGAAAGTTAGATATCGCATCAAATATAAAACATATAAAAACCCCTTAGACGAATTTGAATTTAATGAGGCTCGCAGTAGATGCCATTTCAAAATTAAAGCCTGCTATCAACAGTGTCTGAAAACTATTGAACTCTCAATTGCTGATAAAAACATGAAATTATTCTGGTCATACATTGCAACCAAAAGAAAAAACAAATCTTCGATGCCACATGACATGCATTTAGGATCTTATCATTACTCAACACCAGTCGATATATGTAATACTTTTGCCCGTCAATTCTCCACTGTTTACTCAAGTAATAGCTCAACGCCAACATTTAATGATGATTCCCTAGATTTGAACGAAAGTACTGTTAATTTTGGTCATCTGCACATTACGGAAGACAGTATCGCTCGGGCAATTAAAAACTTAAAAAAGATCAAAGTGCAGGTCCTGATCAGATTCCCGCAGTTTTCGTCATAAACTGTGCAGATGGCCTTTTACGTCCTCTCAGTTTCTTATTTAATGCATCCTTGTGTGAAGGTAGTTTTCCAAGTGTTTGGAAAGTGGCTCATGTTGTTCCGATTCCAATGGGCAGCTCTAATATTAATGACATATCGTCTTACAGGCCAATCTCTAAATTATCAACTTTAGGAAAAATATTTGAGTCCATAATTTGCTCCGTATTTACTAGTCATTTTAAATCTATTTTGACAGATGAGCAGCACGGATTCCGATCCAGTATGTCAACAACCACCAACCTTATCTGCTACTTAAATGAGATCTCCATATCCATTGATAACAGGCAACAAGTTGATGCTATTTACACAGATATAAGTAAGGCTTTCGATAGAGCCGATCATGAGTTACTTATATTGAAATTGGGTAGCTTTGGAATACATGGCAAGCTGCTGTCATGGGTACGCTCCTACTTGAGCCCACAAAAGGTAGTTGTGTGTGGGCACGAATAAAACCTTTATGAAGCAACGTCTGGTGTCCCACAGGGTTCCCACCTATGGCCGCTCTTGTTCCTAGTCTTTATTAATGATTTAGCCAAAGAAATCTATCACTCAAAATTCTACCTTTTTGCTGATGATTTAAATTTGTAAAATAATAAAAAACGAGGCTGATTCGAGGCTTTTACAAGACGACCTAAATCGTATATCCACGTGGACTTTGAGAAACCGGTTACCGTTGAACATAAGCAAATGTAAGCATATCAAATTCACAAAAAAGAGAAGTTATCTGCATAGTTCGAACTACATCGATGGCGTTGTACTCGAAGAAGTCTCAACAATCAGAGATCTAGGGGTTATCTTAGACTCGAAACTCACATTTTAGCCTCACCGTGAACTTATCATTAGCAAATCGCTTAAAATGCTTGGGTTTATATGGAGAAACTACAAACAGTTCAAAAGTATCGTTCTGTTTAAAACCCCGTATATATCATAGATACCATATAGCGAACTAGGGGGAACCTAGAATATAAATACATAAATGGATAAACACCCAGACAGGGAACATTTTTTTTTTCTTGTTCCGTGCGTTGATCGAACCCGCAACCACTGGCGTCTGAGGCAGATAGGTTTACCCCATCGCCAAAGTGGTCGCCAAGTGGTAGCCCTCATTTCAAATGTGATATCAACAGGTTAGAGCGGGTCCAAAAACGTTTCCTCTTTCTAGCATCAGTCCACCAAAATAGGCTTCGACAGTTGGACACCTATGAATTACGGTTGGCATACTTCAAATGCGTAACACTAACTGAAAGACGCTGGTTAGCTGACCAAATTTTTCTTTTTAAAGTCCTACGAAACTTCATCAATTGCCCACAGTTACTGAGTGAGATAGGTTTCTTGGTCCCTAGGTGGAACAAGAGACTTGATAACGTTCAACCGCTTGCCGTTAGCAGATTTAAAATTAACGTGGGTCAGTTTTAAATCTGTTCAATTCCTCGAATATGTCGCGATCATAATAAATTGTTCACGGATACTAAAATCGACATTTTGATGGGCTCTCTAGATAGTTACAAAAACTAATTATTCCAGTATTTACATAGCAAAAGAGTTTAGTAGTTAAATAAGTTAGAATGTAATTATAGCATACCTACCATTGTAATATTTTTTTCTTTTAAGTTTTACAGTTTATTTTAGTTATTTGTTTAATTACTTAGTTTTTCCTTAGTTTTTACTTATTTATAAAAGTAAATTATAGTAATATTTTGAGTTAGGATTTACTTTATATGTTTGCACAATAAGTTGATATTTAATAGATAATTATGATGTTATTGCCTATAATTGGGTTTACACCCGACCATGTTTTTAATTTTAAGTTTATTTTTATATCATGTATAGTGTAGTACCTGTTGGCAATTTATAAATAAATAAATAACTGAAATTGTAGACTGGAGCAGGCGGTGGGCGAGGTGATACATCGGCACTTCCCCACCGTCAACACGCGGCTGGTGCTGCCGGCGGCCGCGGCCGACTGCGCGCGCGCGCTGCTCGCGCCGGGCGAGCGCGCCGCGCCAGACCTCGCGCGCCGCGAGGCCGACGCCGTGGCCGCGGAGGCCGCGCGCAACCAGGCCACCGAGAAGCTCTACATCGACCTCGTCGAGGAGATCGTCGCCATCGCCGAGGCGCCCAACGTGTGAGACATTACCCTCCTTCCGCTCATTCGCTTCATATCATCATACATCGAAATGTATCACCGGATCAAACAGCTTCGATTACTTTCGACTATCATTGCATGAAATGGTCATATGGCGCAGGGCGTGGCGGCGGCTGGCGCTGGCGCTGCAGCTGCTGGCGCGCGCGGCGTCCCCGCAGACGCGGCTGCCGGCGGCGGCGGGCGGTGTAGTGACGTGTGTGTGTGTGCAGGGCGTGGCGGCGGCTGGCGCTGGCGCTGCAGCTGCTGGCGCGCGCGGCGTCCCCGCAGACGCGGCTGCCGGCGGCGGCGGGCGGTGTAGTGACGTGTGTGTGTGTGCAGGGCGTGGCGGCGGCTGGCGCTGGCGCTGCAGCTGCTGGCGCGCGCGGCGTCCCCGCAGACGCGGCTGCCGGCGGCGGCGGGCGGTGTAGTGACGTGTGTGTGTGTGCAGGGCGTGGCGGCGGCTGGCGCTGGCGCTGCAGCTGCTGGCGCGCGCGGCGTCCCCGCAGACGCGGCTGCCGGCGGCGGCGGGCGGTGTAGTGACGTGTGTGTGTGTGCAGGGCGTGGCGGCGGCTGGCGCTGGCGCTGCAGCTGCTGGCGCGCGCGGCGTCCCCGCAGACGCGGCTGCCGGCGGCGGCGGGCGGTGTAGTGACGTGTGTGTGTGTGCAGGGCGTGGCGGCGGCTGGCGCTGGCGCTGCAGCTGCTGGCGCGCGCGGCGTCCCCGCAGACGCGGCTGCCGGCGGGCGCGGCGCGGCTGGCAGCACGCAGCCTGGCGCACGAGGCGGCGGGCGCGCGGCGCGCGGCGCTGCGGCTGGCGCACTACGCGCTGAAGCAGCGCAAGCGGCCGAAGCTCACGCGGCGGGTGGACCCCTACGACGTGGCGGGGGAGCCGCGCCCGGCCGTGCACACGCCAGGTACTTATTTCCTTGGAAAAACATATAGTGTTATACAGGGTTGTTTTTAGTACGCAGCCAAATTTCAGTGGTATTTTATTGATACGATGTAACCGTACCTGCAAATTTATTTTAGTATTTTTTGTTCAGTAAATAAAGATATGGCACCAAAACATTTTTACAAATAGTCGCTGTTGATGATCGTGGCTACTACGACGCGGCATTTCATTGATTATACTACGATGTTGTACTGCAAGATGTTTTGCAAGAATTCATTAATAATTTAGAGTGACCATGTTTTTCTCAATATATTACCTAATATATTTATTTCCTTGTCAAAAATACACACCTTTTTTTTGGAACAATCGTTGCTATACCTGGTATTCATTGTGTAAAAAAATTTTACTGGTGACTAAAAAACAACCCTGTATAAACCTATCTTAAGACGAATTATACGACTGAACACCAGCTGATAGTTTCCACATTCAAATGAGAGATAGTACGAGCAAAAAATACGGTACAAGAAACAAATTCCAAGAGCGTGATACATAGGAAACATTACCAAAACTGCCTGAAAATCATATTAGGGTCAGCGTTTATCGAACGATGAACGTATGTCGAACATTTCTCCGCGGCCCCTTAGCCTATGACATAGGTGAACGAATGACGTCGTCTAAGTATCCAATGCGCGGTGCAAGAGCAAGTGGCCGTCGTTGTTGTGCTAACACAAGCCGCCTCCAGCATTAGTCGCGTCCCGCCGTGTCGCATCGCGGCGCGTGAACCCGATCGCTCCCCTAGGACAACATCTTAGCTGCAACTAATATCCGTCTTTGTTTCGTCCGAGCCATCTGGTCTGAAATATTGCTTCGAATTACGTCTAGAAGACATACCTACTGGCAATAATTTACAAGAAACTGATTCTTCAAATTAAATGTTTTTAACCCAATTCAATCACTCCCTAAAGGCTGTTGTCCAATGTTCTTAATAGGCGACGAAAAGCTTAAATTAATCCGGTGAAACATTTTGACTTAAAACTAGACGGAACTAGACGCGGCCTTACTTACGTGAACTTTATAAAATGATATTGATGAAACAAAACTTGCCTTTATTATACAGGGTACAGGAAAGACCTGGAGTGGGCTTTGTACTCCGAAGAGCGAATACCCAAAAATGACGAGGAATGGGACAGACCCTGGCTGAGAAGCCCCACGCATGGGTTCTACATGTGGCCTGAAAAACTTGTGGTAAGTCACAAATTATGCTGATAAATATTCTAATACAATATTACCATAAATAGTCTGCTCTTGCTAATGCCTAATGTCAGTTCAGATTATACTGGATTGTGATAAAAAAATATTTCTTGAACGGAATATTATATATTAATTATATATTACATAAATATACAAATATAAAAGTCGTCGTGGCGCCATGGTTAATGTGTGTATCATACGATATCACATGTTAAGCAACGTTCGGCGCGGTCGGTACTTGGATGGGTGACCGCCGACCATTCATTTCTCACGACGACTTCCGTGCTTTGGAGGGCACGTTAAGCAGTCGGTCCCGGGTGCTGTATACTTGTATACAGTGGTCGTTAGGATTTGTCAGAAGCCATCTAGGTGCTTTGAAAATTCTGGCATCCACCACCCAACACTGGGCCAGCTTGTTGGATTATGGATGGATATATTGCTTGGTGGTAGGATCCCTTCTGGGTCCGCCTGGCTAGCGACCACCCTTTATATAAAGTCTGCCGCCAAATGTTACCGCTCCGGCGGTAATGTGTTCCGGCAATATTGTTTAAAGAGCCAGTTCCTTCCTAAACCCGTGTGCTTTCATCTTCGACCTCATCGTCACTTACCATCAGGTGAGATTGAGGTCAAACGCGGGTTTGACACTTATAAAAAAAAAAAAAAAAAAAACCTTCTCGTCACCCAAGGGAGAGACTCATGCCCTGCAGTGGGCTCATTACAATGAGTTGTGATGATGATGATGAATATACTAATTGTTTGAAAATTTAAACTGTATAGTATTCAAATCTATGAATTGTTAATTTTGTAGTAAAGTGGTTTAGAATTATGACATAATAATTATTAAATGTTTAGTACCGAGTGGACTATGGTATAACTTAAACTTTATCTATGACGGAATCTGTATACTTTACTTAAGTGTTTCACCAACTGCGTTTCAGCTATAGGTGGAATTCCTAATTATTTAATCCCGAGGAAATATTATCAGTCAATTTTAAGGTCATCCACGCGTCTAGCCATTCTAACCGAATCTGTATCACTTGCGAGATTTACCTATATTTAAATTCAAAATTAAAAACCCAGCGATGTAATCGTTTGTCACTCAGTATGGTATATTTCATTACGAGTGCGGGAAGCCTGTCATTGCAAAGAGTTCCGACAAATGTCTACACGAGCCGAGGCGCAGCCGAAGGTGAGGGTTGACAGTCGGAACAAGTTGCAATGACGGTTCCGCACGTGTACTGAACGACTATTTTTAATACAGTTGCGAAAAAATTAAGCAATTTTATAAAATATACAAAATGGCGCCAGCCGTGAAAGATTATAAACGGAGATTTTTTTTTGTTTACCCATTCTGGGTAGGCAAAGGGAACTATGCCCATACAGCCAAGTCTTTACTAGATTTTTTGCATTGACATGAAATGAAAATGAATTTAATGAGATAAAATAAAATGTAACCTAACCTAACTCATTATATCAAATCATTTTACCTGATATTGAAACAAATTAGTAGCTTCTTTTCAGAAATATTTGCGTGAATCGTAAAAACTTCTATGAATTTTTTTTTAGTAAAAACTTCGTGGTTGGTTTTTTCTTTTTAATAGACATTATTTTGACATTTGGGAAAGAGAACGCACGAGTGCGGAAAAGGTAAAGAAAAAGCACAAGTGTGTAATAGCCCACATCCCGAACGCTAAAAGTTCCTGCAATACGCCACTTTTTGAGCAACTGTATTAAAAAATAATTTACCTACTCACTGTCTTCTATAATATCGTAATTTTACATTTTTTGAGGTCATTTTTCGCGTATGATTATTTGATATTGTAAGTGAACATTTCGTTGCGGGGTGCAGGTGGCGGCGCCGGGTGCCGCGGACAGCACGGAGCTGCCGCCGGAGCAGATGGAGGCGGGCGAGCGCGCGCTGTTCGAGTGCTTCAGCGACGCGCGGCTCGTGGACCGCCTCGCCGCCTTCCTCACCGTCGACGACAAGAAGGGCCGCGACAAGTTCAGCGCCGTGCGCTGCGCCGTGTTCCGGGTCAGTCACACTACTGTATTATGCGATTTGCGATGTCACATTCAAACTGTTGGGTACAAACGCAAATAGAAACAGTTTAGAAGGTACCTCGAATTCGACTTGTTTTAAAAAAGGTGTTCGATTCTACACCGACAAGTGTTTATGGTTTGATTTGTGTTCGGTAGAAACTACTTTAAATGTCTGTGAATTGTAAGATTTATTGGACGGGAATACTTACTTCAAATACAACTCGTAAAATGGATATATGGTGATAGATGAGTGCGCGCGACTGTCTTGTTAGCCGATGACGACCTGACTTTAAATTATTGATTTGGAAATGACGTGAATTGTGTAAATACTGATCTTAGCATATATATGTGCGGTGCATTGCCCGTACATGCTCCCGGGCCAAATATTAGAAATGGGCTTAACCTAAACAAGGTGCAAAAAACAATCTTGATTAAATTTAGTGTTAGTAAACGATAATGATAACTACATAAACATGATAATTATTTCATGGTAAGTCCGGAATGCTATACACGCGACGTGCTACGATCTGTATTCACTCGCGCACTACACTAATTGGCGGCGCCGCGCGACCGGCAGCGCCTGCTCTCCCGTATGCCCCTATTGAAGTTTTATCCACGCGTATATTATCGCTATTAAAGCAACAATCGCGAAAAGTACGTAGATTGCTGCATAGTGGTGGATATCATGTTGATTGATCCGACCCACTAAGGGAGGACTTTCCTTTCTGATATCCGGTTGCTTTTGGATAGTAGAGAGTGCTTTCGTCTGTCACCAACTTCCACGCTGTCATTTTGTATGGTAGTACTCGGTAAGGTTAAGTTCATTAAACTATTGACTGGAGAAATGTCAGGCGCGATAATTTCTGGATTTGTATTAATTCTGCTTCTCTCTTGAGTATGAGTATAATCAGCTGTTTTGAAGACGCATGCTTGACAGACCGACAATAAACCAGCGCTAGTCAAAAGTACGGCGGTTATTTGATCCTTGCACAGTAAAAGTATTATTAACTTTATTCAATTCAGAGCATTCGTCTTCACAGTATTCTTGAGAAGTTTTGCATGACCTTGATGCCGGTTTTGTTTCACAGAAGCTTTGATCATCTTTAATTTGAAAAATTGTTTTTTTAAGATTACATAAAATTAATTCTGGTTTCTGACGTATGCACTGTTCACAAATCTACTTAAATCATCCTGTAACATTAAACAGTCGGTCTCAGGTTTTATTTCTTTGTATATTTTCATGTCATCCGCAAATAGGAGTACTTTTGAATGTTGGAAGCAAATAGTGACGTCATTAATTAATATATTAAATAAGAGCGGCCCTAAAATGGAGCCTTGTGGCACCCCGGAAAGTATTATATTCCATGACGACATGTACCCATTTAATGCTACAGACTGAGAGCGATTTAGAATGTATGAAGCAAACCATCTGACTAAACTGCCATGCACTCCTGCATAAAAAAGTTTTTGAAGAAGTATTGAATGATCAATTAATATAATAATAATATAATAATAATATATTTATTTACCAGAAATAGATACAAAAACAGACAAAAATACATAACAGACAAGTGAAATCAAGGTTTACGGACTTATTCTAGAAGGGCTTTAATTATAGTAATATGATGTTCTCTTATAAATCTATTACAGTAAAGTTTATCTACATTGAAATAAACAAAAGAGACAACAACATTACTATGCGATAATATTTTTTTTTTTTCCTTTATTAAGAGGGTAGTTTTCTGCTTATATTACTGGCGGTCCCCGCACTAGGCAAACCTGTATCGCGGGGTCCCAGGGCCGATTTCCATTGATAGCTATACGGAAGCGAAGCGATAACATCTTTAAAGCTATTGCTAAACCGGATTTGTGATTACATTTTTTTCAATATTTTATTGCTTACAATAGGTATATTATGTTATATTGCCATTAAGTTGGTTGATATTAATATTATTATGAATAAAACCACTTTAATAAACAAAAGAAAAAATAAGTTTTACAAAATTAATAAGTTAAAAATTATGAAATTAACAAATTATAAGTAACTACTGAAATTACTTTTACAGTTAAGTTTAATATTTATTGTTTGTCTTTTTGGAATGTGTATTTTTTTTAATATAACGTAATGAAAAGTTTTTTTTTTTTTTTTTTTTTTTGCTTTTTTTTTTTTTTGCACGTCTGCGTTTAAGTACTTAATTAATTAATTGTTTAACGTAAAGTAAAATAGAAATAAATATACAAAGATAATAAATAGATAAATGAATAAGATAGCGTAAACATATAATAAATAAATAAGGAAGTAAAAACAATTATATACCAAATATGACGTATGATGACTATGAAGTGACATATTATTTGTTTTAGTATGTATAGGTTTATTTTGAAAATTTATTATTTTCTTGTTTAACTAAACGACCACTGATAACAGGGCTTCCGTGTCTAGGTAGCCAAGGTTAGTAAGCCATTCAAAGACTAATATTTTAACTTTGTTTGTTGGAAGCCCACGAATATTGCATTTCTCTGCCACTTTGTTGTACAGCCGTGGGTGCAAAAACTCACTGTGCCTTCGTGCAAAAGAGGATTTTATGATCGGAACCGGCGCTTTGTATACTCTTTTATTTAAAACTGAAGGAAAGTCGGAAGAATAAATGAAGTAGTTGTGGAATTTTATAATACTGCGCAAGATAAAAAGTCTACGGACACTTAGTATATGGCATTCTCTATAAAGAAGGTCGGTAGGATATCTATAGTTCTTGCCAAACATCGTTTTTAGGACTGCGCGTTGGCTTCTCTCAACTTTTAGCATTTCTGTTTTAGCGACTCCTCCCCAAATGGTCAAACAGTAGAGAAGGATATTCTGACATAAAGCCACGTATATTTTAATTAGCAGGGTCCTTTCAACGCAGTGTCTCAACAATTTCATTATGTGTGATAATTTGCGAAGTCTCCCCGAGACATGCTCAATGTGCACTTTAAAGGAAAGTCTTTCATCTAAGTGAATACCTAGGTATTTAATGTTGGAAGTTCGGTTTATAAATGGACAGTTGCACGAAGCTCTTGTGGAGTCCATACAAGAGTGGATTTGAAGACCAGATGAGTTTGGAGGGGCGGTTGCAATGGTTTTAAAGAAATAAAGACATTTTGTTTTGTCAGTGTTCAAGGTTAAAAGATTTTCTTTTAACCAGTTACTTAAAAGTGCCAATCCAGTTTCGGCGTAAGTTTTAACATGGTTCCATGTACAACCATGGAACACTACTGCAGTATCATCAGCGTAACAGAAGATTTCGGCACTTTCAAGGTTAATTGTCTGAATGTCATTTAAATAAATCAAGAACAAAGTCGGGCCGAGAATACTGCCTTGTGGTACCCCGTACTTTATTGCGTTTACATCACTCATCAGTCCTTCAACCCTAGAAAGTTGTCTTCTATCTGTGAGATATGATGTAAACCATTTGAGCGCAACACCTCGAATCCCCATCAGTTCTAACTTCCTCAACAGAATTGTTGTGGAAACGGAGTCGAACGCTTTTGCGAGGTCGAGGAACACGCCCATACAGCAGTTTCCCTCGTCAAGACGTCTAGCAACTGATTTTGCTAAAGCACTGACTGCATCCTCCGTGGACAAGCCTTGTCGAAACCCAAATTGCCGGTCAAAAAGTAAATTATTTGTGTCAAGATACTTTGTTAAGCGTAAATTTACAAGTTTTTCCAGTATTTTCGAAATGGATGTTAATAATGAGATAGGCCTGTAATTCGAAGCATCACTTTTAGTGCCACTTTTGTATATGGGACACACGACGGCTGTCTTCCAAATATAAGGAAAGTCTCCGGAAGAGAGACTCAGATTAAAAATATGCGTCAAGGGGGCAAGAATGAGGTTAGATATAGCTTTTAACAATAAATTATTTATTCCATCATGTCCAGAACTACTAGAATTCTTTAGCTGTTTAATTAAGAATCCAACCTCGTTTTCGTTGGTAGGAGACATAAAAAAACTAGTGCTGGGGGATTTATTTACTTTTGCTTTTTTAGCAAGGGAGGATTCTGTTTCTGTCAGTTGAGATAGAATGTTGTCTGCCAATTGGCTGCCTACTGTGGAAAAGTATTTGTTGACATCATTGATTGATTCCTGCGCAGATGAACGTGATGATAACAATTCTAAATTACAGCTTTTGATTTTTTCTTGATGACTAATTGTTTTAATGGTTTTCCACAATTTCTTTGGGTCATGTTTGGTCTCTTCGATAAGTCCCCTTTGGTACTCTTTTTTAAGGTTATGGAGTAAGTTTGAAAGAAAATTTCTATATCTTTTGTATGATATTTGGGTTATACTGTCCTCTGGATTTTTATTAACTTTAGCATGCAATGCATCACGATGTTTCATACATCTGATTAAACCTGGTGTTATCCAGGGTTTGAGGCTAAATTTCGAACGGCTGACCTTCACATATCTTTTATTTTGCTCAAGTATAGAAGAAACAGTGTTTGAGAATAGCCTGGCTGACTCTGAAGCAGTGGAAGCCTTGAAAACAGGTGTCCAGTCTTTTTTGGAAAGATCAGCATGAACTCCAGCCTGGTTGATTTTACACACTGTTCTCGATGGCCTAGGTGATTTAGAAGATGTGGTATTTAAACACGCCATCACAATGTCGTGATCAGTTGTGGAATTTTGACAGACATTTGCTATGTGTTCGAAAAAGGGTCTAATGAAAATGTGATCGAGGCAGTTATTTTTACGTGTAGGCTGGTTAACAATGGTGTGGAGACCGTGAATTGACATCAGGCTTAGCAATTCGTCTCTGTCTGGTGATTCCACTGTAGGAATTATATTAATATTTAGGTCCCCTGCAAGTACAATATCTTTATTGTCTAAATCACTGAAGACAGAGTCGAGGTCCTCTAGAAATGGTGAGATATCTCTAAAAGCCGGGGAACGATAAACGCCGATTACGGTTAATTTATCAGGAATATCGATTAGGATACAGTTGCATTGCCTGAATATAGGTTCTTTAAATGAAGCATTCCAATACGATTTTACATAGACTACTACACCGCCCGCTTTATTAAGGTACGATGTCGATCTAAACGATGAATATCCATCCAGTAAGGGAATTATAGTGTAATCATCCAGCCAGCATTCTGTGAGTACAATCACGTCGAAATCGATTTTTGCACGTTTAAGGACTAACAAAAATTGATCAAAATTACATTTGATACTTCTTATATTAAATGTTAGGATACTAAAGTTATAATCCTTCCAAGAAGCAATACAGCTCTCAAATTTATCTACAGAATCTAGTAAATTGCAGTTTATAGCAAAAGTATTATCTATTTCTTCAGTAATTTGAAAGTTATCCATAAAAGAAATAATAAAACGTGTAAAAAATATAATTATGCAGATGTATTTTACATGTGAAAATTGAATTTGGAATTTTATGATTGTCAATTAAGTAAGAGAGCTGTATCGCAATGATTCTATAAATAAGCCAAGATATATGGGTTACTTTGATGTTATGTTTATATGGCAGAGTGCAATAAATAAATATGATTATATAAGTGCTATAGATAAATATATATCTGATTATAAAAATATGACTGTAGAGTGTAAGTAAAACATTGCAAGGTTTTACCGGTAAAAAATATAAATTAAGCCTTTTCTTCTTGTGCAAGAGGTGTTTGCAGTCCCACGTGCTGGTCCAGGTCGAATTCCGATTTAATCTGTATGACAGGTTTCTTTTCAGCTTTACGAACAAAAATGTTTCCACCTGAAGTCCAGTAGAAGCGAAATCCATGTTGTTTACAACGAGATCTTGTGTTCCAGAATAACGATCTATTCTTTTTTGTAAGCCGTTCATTAATATAAATATTTTTGATGGGACCAGAAGTAACCTGGTCTGTTGTTAATGGTTTTCTGGTTTTGACCTCTTTTAAAATTTGTTCTTTTTTGTGCCGGCGGAGTAACCGCACAACTACAGGCCGGGGTCTTGAAGGTCCTTCGTCATTAGGCCCTCGACGAGAGGAGCCAACACGGTAAATATCATCGATATCTTCGTCTTTAATAGTTACCCCTACCTTCTTAGCTAGCAAGGTGGTAATGTGGAAAAGGTTCTCGGTATTATTTTCTGGGAAACCTATAATTTCGATTTCATTTCGAATCTGGAATTGCCCTTGTCTGTCCAATTCGTTTTCAAGATAACTCACTTGGGCTTTCAGCTCCATAATCACGTTATCTTTTTCTAACAGCTTGTGCTCGAAAAGTTGTAGGCGAGATACAGAATCACTCACTGATGATAGTTTTTCGTTCAGATGATTGATATCTTGTCTAATAGCTTTTATTTCTGTAAGCAATGTCGAGAATTTATTATCATCTACCAATACCTCCGGTGGTGTGATGGCGGAACCCCCTCTAGTTTTTGTGTTGATGTTACGCGAGGGTGTAGACGTCTCATTTGGTTCATTATGGTTTTTGCGTACAGGCGTGTTGCTATTATTAGACTTCGGGAGTGTCGATTTGCATTTCGGGCATACCCAGGATGCTTTGTATGATTCGTTGTAACTTTGAAATTTTGTTTTTTCAATATTAGTACAAAATAGATCGTATGTTTGTTTGCAGGTCGAACACTCCATGTATTCCAAATTATTGATGTTGCTCTTGCAGCCGCTGCATTTTATTGACGTCGACATAGCAATCACTAAAACAGGAACTTATAGCTTCACTGATCTGTAGTATAGCTTCCGCTGGTTAGCGATCCTTATTTTGCACGTGCAACTCGAATGAAGTCGGCACTAATTTGGAAGAATATGTTGTTGAACTAAATTGAACTTTAAGTTTCAGTACTATTAGGGTGGAATTTCGAAAAACCAACTTTAAAATTTTATTTTACGGAATAGATAAGACGTCCGTTCGCGACGGCATCCGATCGAAAAAAGTCCAAAACACTTAGAATAGTCTGTAAATATTGTGTAAATATTGTGTGCAGCGCCATGAGAACTTATTTTTTCCCAGCTTTCGGTAATTGGATTCGGAGATACCGGCGCAGGGCAAATCAAAATGCTGTTTACAACCACAACCAATAGCACCTTCACTCATCATAGAGTCACATCTTCCACATTTGAACATGGTTAAATAGATAATTGGACTAGCGGGCCAAAACTTGAGCAACAGTGTGATACTTCGTGCGTGTCAATAATAGTGATGCGTGCGTGCGTCTCGTTCAACCCGATCTCGCGAATTTCTAAGTCTCGCGACCTATGAGTGGGATATTGTGATTCGTTATTTTTGTGACATCTTGGCGCGAACTTGTATGAGATTGTATATATTAGATAACTCGTAGGAATTAATCGGCGATAACAGTTCTTTAGGTAATCATGCTGAAATCGTATTTTCAACACACTTGCTCGTAAAGTGAGCGTTATTCTATTGAATTTAGAACTATAAACTGGGCTATAAGTCACGCGTGCAATAATATATTATACCCTAGTGCATAATATAATGAATCCTACAAAGTTGAATTGTACCTTTGTGCAAATTACATGCGAGTAAACAGAGCATATTTTATTGGTCCGGGTTATACATTAAATATTTTCAGAAACAACAAAGAGGTTTTATACCACTTCAAATCCATATACATTTTTAGATGTTTGCGCCTTATATTAGTAAAACAAATTTGTATATCAAACAAATTATTCACAATTTACAATAATTTGTTATAAAATATTAAAATATTTGCATTTACCACTCCAAATTAAACATTTTCACTTAAAATAGGCTGTATATGCTATACAGACATTGACACATTTGGCAGAAAAAAAAACCTACGCGCATGCGCGAGGTTCGGCGCCATTTTTTATCACAATTCACAGCTTTGTTATCAAATGTATTTGTTATTTTATGACCTCGTATGTCTGTCTTTTACTCACAAGTGTGTTGAAAAACGTCGTATGTAACTCGTGAGCGTTGCTAATTACAGTCTCGGCTCATTATTAAGCCTCGACTGTAATTAGCAACTTCGCTCACTTGTTACATAATATACTATTAATTTACGTTTAAGCTGTTTCGGTGTTAATAAATGAAGGTTAAATTTACCACTGTCAATATTCATATAAATAATATAAATATTATATGGTTAGAGTATGTAAATATGTTCGTGTGGTGAATAATTAAAATACAACTTACAGTTTTATAACGGTATAATTCCACACACACACACAAACAATAGATTTAGAAGGCTCAGCGAAGATAGTTTATACAGAAAGATAGACAGTAATAATCACAGCACAGGATAGACAGAAAGCACAGGCACAAGCACAAGGTAATTAAAGTTCAGGATACAAATATAAAACAGCGGAAACAAAGAAAACGTAAGCGGCGGCAAGCGATAGCGCGGCGCGGGTATTGCGTCTGAGGTCAAATTTCGACTGCCGGCGACGGCCGGCTCATTGCGTCATGCGATGCGCTCGCGTCGTTTCGGTTGCCGTCGGAACCTAACGGTCCGCTAGCTATCACTAGGTTCTAGCGTGCTGAGGATTCTCCGTTTCCAATATACTCGGCGAACAAGCAATACGCCGTGTATGAATAAATATGATTATATCAATATCAGCATATCACATTGATATGTGATATGCTGATATTGATATAATATATTTAGATATGAGTAAATATATTGATAAATAGATACTTATGCTTATTATGTATTAATAATAAATATTATAAATACAATATATAAGTAATTAATAAATAATGAGTAATTGTGAGTATGTATGTGGAAGTGTAATATAATAATATTAATAGATAATACTTATGATATTAAATATGTGAATATATATAAATAATTATAGTGGGTTCCCCACAAGTATAAAGTATTAATTTTTAAACTGTTGCAAGGCATTTAATTACTGCTCTTCTCGGCTTGCAGAAATTTATATATAGGGAACCTTGGTCATAGGTAGAGAAAAATAAGAGTTTCCTTTGATTGATACCAAGTTTTATTTAGTTGGCTGTCACACTAAATGGCTACAGTTGTTACTAGGAGTTAAGGATTACAAGTTATAACGTTATCTGTACCAATCTCAAGGAAACAGGGTCGTGATTTAAAAAAGAAAGGTTCGCGTGGTGATATTATTGCTACTTGAAATTTCTTACACTTAGTCTTGAAGAGACAAAGTTACCATCGCTTGTGATAACTACTCGTGTGGCTTCTGCCTGGTGGGTTGCAAGATGCTCCTATGGTTAAGATAGAATAGGTGGTACCTCTATGGCTGTCTTGTTCCTTGTGGCAGTTACCAGACCAAGCTTGTATGATGTTGCAGACGAGCAGCTCCAAGCGATGTAGACTAGTAAAAAGGGATATCATGTTCATCGTGGGTCATTAACTGGATCGAATCCGAAATGACATCTCAATCCTCCAGAACACAAAATTTAAAAGAACAAAACCCGCTGAAGGCCTCTCGCTTCATAGTTTTTTTTATTTGCTCAAAGCCTCAGAACTCCCACCCGCCGTAATAAAATATGTTTATCTACTCTCATATCATAATATTCAAAATATAAAACTCAGAACGAATTTATATTGACATACTTTTTAAAATAGTATAACGAAATGAAATTAATATATAACACACTACCTCGAACAATACAATTTTATAATAATTTTTTTTTTCATTTCGATACAGATAACAGACCATAGATTTCATTTTTTTATCTGTGTCCTGCGAGCGCCGCGCTACGTTACATTCTGTGGCCGCGCGGCGCGTTTTGGCGCATGCGCGATAATGGTGGGAATAAATATCTTCAGTGTATGAGATTAGATAAAGTAGTGTATGAAACTGCACATAACTAGGTATTATGTGACAGTTTCATAAACTACTATTATGTGTCAAGAATTATTGAAAACAACAGACATCGACATGACCAGGCTAACCTGTAATATGGAAATCATCATAATTCCGAAATAGACCAATAATCCTCTTGAACTCACCTCATGCTGTTGTGCTGTATTAATTTAATGATTTATCATTTAATGATGTCTAAAT
Source organism: Stenoptilia bipunctidactyla (assembly GCA_944452665.1). NCBI lineage: Eukaryota > Metazoa > Arthropoda > Insecta > Lepidoptera > Pterophoridae > Stenoptilia > Stenoptilia bipunctidactyla. The sequence goes on from OX101733.1 coordinate 26,903,638, forward strand.
TCATGAGCACTACTTTCAGCTCCTCCAAATTCTGTTCCCTTAACCAATTCTCGACCTCCGACAAAGAAAAAAAATGACACCTCGTTCACTCGGAACTCTCACTCGCGGCCACAGATCACACGCTCCCGTTCAGCCACTCCGATCCTCCGGTCAGCATACTACTTTATCTTCCGAAATGTCCATTATTAAGATATTAACTAATCTGATAATTTTTGAATAAGGAATAAATCCTGAATTATTATTTTAATAATTATAATATCGATAAAAGTAGCATTTGAAATGAGAAATTCTAAACGACCCCGATAGATGGCGTTACACTACTTTTGCTATAGAAATCAATAAGATTTCATGTTATTTCGATAGGTGTCGCAATAAATACAAAATCTCGGCTATAAAATGTACGAGATAAAGGAAGAAACTGGAATTGCACCGTTACACTGTATAAAATGTTATCAATCAATATATATAAAACTGTTCCGTTACTGACTGAGTGACTGAGGTACTGAGTGACTGACAGACAACGTACAGCCGTAACTATTGGGCGTACAGAGCTGAAATTTGAAACATACATTCTTTAGGGGATGTAGGGGTGCACTAAGGAAGGAATTCCCGAAATTCCCACTGGAACGGGAAATATAGGACTTTTTAGTTTGTATGAAAAATCTTATTCCTTGAGTGCACCGATGTGAAACTTGGCGTGAAGGTTTTTCAATGTGTGTCTGGTTGTGCTATGAAAGGAATTCCCGAAATTCCAACGGGAAATATATGATGTTTTAGTTTGTATGAAAAAATCCCATCCCTTGAGTGCTTGGATGTGATACTTGATATAAAGGTTCCTCAATAAGTGTCTGTTTGTATTATGGACGGAATTCCCGAAATTCCCACAGGAAGTGGTTGGACTTTTTAGTTTGTATGAAAAATCTTATTCCTTGAGTGTACGGATGTGATACGTGGCATGAAGGTTCTTCAAAGAGTGACTGGTTGTGCTACGAAAAAAATTCCCAAAATTCCTACGGGCACGGGAAATATATGATTTTTAGTTTTCACCTTGAGTGCATGGGTGTGATACTTGGTATAAAAGTTCTCTCAGTATAAAGGTTCTTTCAAATTTCCACGAGAAGGGTAGTTAAGCGCATACGAAGTTGCGGGATAAAGCTAGTTTGCTATAAGTGCTGATGAAAGGAAATCTGTAGATAGCGCTATTTCTGAGTTAATTGTTTCTAGGTAATATTGAAGGTCATTTAATCTTCTGTTTACTGATTTATGGTGTTTTTCCATTACATTCTCCATATGATTTAATGTATTTACGGGATTCTTACCACGATTTTCGACTTTATTTTCGCACGTCCGATATTTCGATGCTGTTACAAGCACCATGATCGCGGACTGCCAGATGTAGGTAAGTGGCGATGACAGCTAGAGGCAGATAAATCGATCTACCCCCTTTCTTATTCGTTTTGATCTGCTACTACTGGAACTCACGTTAATGTCACTTTTGCAAAACACGCTCACAGTATCACTGGGTTTTTGACCGGACACACCACTTTCGCTGTTTTTTGGTTTAGTAAAAGTCCTAACCACTGGGTTCCACGTACTAGACAATTTAAAACCGTCTTCTCGATTAAAGTTATTTTCGCACTTGTTTATTTCTAACGCTTCTTTAACGATTCGCGGTATGTAGTGTCGTTCCGTAGATAAGATCCGAGTATTATGGAACTCAACCCAATGATTAGGGCCCGATTCTAACAGATGTTCGGGGATGGCTGACTTGTTTGTGTCTGAGTTTTTTATGGCTTTGATGTGTTCCTTAAGACGGCATGAAATAGTTCTCTTCGTTTGGCCAATGTAGGAGCTGCCACAACTGCAGTCAATTTTATAAACACCCGGTGTCTCAAGCGGCATGTGATGTTTTGGAGAGCGCAGACATTGATTGATTTTCTTGTAGGGACTGAAAATCGTGTCGATAGAGTTCTTATTTAATATCCTTCCTATTTTATCTGTGACTCCTTTTAAGTATGGCATGAAGGAGGGCTGGCGCTTCACCTTGGGTGTATTCGGTTTGGTTCTCGTTCTTCTCTTTACATTTGGCACATTCACGGTGTAGCCATTGTTTATTAAGACTTGTTGCACATGCTGTAGTTCGCTTTGCATATGGTCCTTATCGCAAAGATCATAAGCGCGATTAGTAAGTGACGACACTACTGCATTGAGATGACGGGGGCGGTGGTGAGAGGATGCGTGAAGGTATCTGTCAGTGTGTGTTGGTTTCCTGTATACTGAGTAGTTTAAATAGCCATCGTAAATCAGAATCCCGTAAATACATTAAATCATAGTGAAAATAACCGCTATAGTTTAAAACAATTATTACATTCTCCATGTTTTTCATGAAGTTGAATTCAGCTTCCACTATCGAAGTTTGATTGCCCCACAGCGACGCCAGGTGGTTCTGATTAGTCCTGATAAAATCTATATCCTCCATCATATTTTTCTGCAAATCGTTCATCCAGTACACCGAATAGGGAATTCGTTATGTATCCATCACCGTTTATTAAGCCGCGGCGGCGCCTCGGCTTAATAAACGCGACCGCTCGATAGGAAATGCGAGGGTGTGAGAAAGTTTAAATCCTCCGGGCCCTCTGTAAGTGTACAGAGCGGTCTTGAATTTAAACATGCTTCTAGCTGTGATAGTAAGGTGCTATACTCTTGAATTTAAACATGCTTCTAGCTGTGATAGTAAGGTGCTATACTCTTCGTGTGAGACGCTGCTCGCTAACAACTCGTTTGAGATGATGTTTCAAACTTTTAACGGCAGCCTCCCAGAGGGCGCGTTGAAGTGCCAATTGATCTTCATTTCCACTACTTCCGCCATAAATTCTTGATTAAAAGTTTGTTGTATTTCATGGTATTCCTGTTGTAATATTTTATTTGCACCAATAAAATTAGTGCCCTGGTCACTGTAGATGTAAGCTGGAAGCCCTCTTCTCGCGGACATACGGATAGTGCGGCTATCAGGTGGCATGGAAGACAAACGTCCTATCCTTACAATATAAAAAAAAAGAAAGATTATGATGTGAGGTCCGACACGAGTTCAAAGTGCAGGGCCTTGGTTGTCATGCACACAAATACGGCGACGTAACCTTTTGTGGTTTTGATATCACGCCCCTTGTTAGCTTTAATAAAAACGTGGCCAGTGTAGTCAATCCCCGTGTGGTAAAATGGACGCGGCGGGTTCGTCCTTGATGTTGGTAAATCTCCCATGATCTGATGCTGTTGCAAAGGATTTTGTTTCTTACACTTGATACAGAATCGTAATCTATTTTTATCACCATATTGCCACCAATAAGCCAGTATCTTTGTCTTATGAATGACGTAGTAAGCCTCGCTCCTCCATGAAAAACGAGCTCATGAGACTGATCGATGGTAAGGTCGGCTAATCTGCTCTTGTTTGGGATGATCTAACTCGTAATATCCCAGCTTGGTCTAGTATCGGAATGAAAAAAAGAAATTTTATTATTATTGATTAATTTTAAATGTTGTTGTAAACTACATATCTCCTCCGCAAATGCTCTAAACTGTGTATCTTTAATGACCATTTCTCTTGATTGGTTTAGTTCTTTTAATGTTAAAAATGTTAGTTTATTTTTTGTTTTTATAAATCTAAGTATCCACGCTAATATCCTAACTGCTTTGTTTCATGATCTAAATTTGCTTAGTAAGTATACTATTATATTTTTTTTTTCTGATATATGTGAAGGAAATAAATAAATTTATTATTATTATTTATTTATATCGCTGTTTTTATATGTATTATATTGCGTAACGTTAACTTGTTTGTTTTTCTTGGTTTCTTGATCTGTAATATACTCATGAGATTCTCTATTTTCTAAAATATTATAAGTAGACAGCCAGGAAGGCCCTTGCCACCATATAGTTTGATCAATTAACTGTGTGACTGATAAACCGCGACTTGCACAGTCAGCTGGGTTCTCTTTTGTATTGATATAATACCAACTATCGGGTATGGCTACCATTTATTTGTAGGTACTTGTTCATCCCACTCCTAAGTTGTCTTGCCAAATATCTTGAAATATTTTTTTTACTTTTGATGTGACTGGTAGGAGCCATCCTAAAGGATCATATAACTGTGACATTTCTGAGAGTAGCGTTCGCTTGGTTGATTTTGAGGACGATTGTGAAAAGGGTGTTGATTGAAAGTTGAAAGTATCTTCTCCAGGATTTCATCGAAGACCTAGGGGTTTAGATGATTCTTGTTGTTTAAAATCAAAGCTATCTTGATTATTGTTGTTTTCTACAAGGGAAGGTTAGTTTTTGTTCCACTTTATTAAATTAAATTGATAAGATCTTTTTTCAGGTCTAGTGCAGGTTTTGGCGAAAGAGGTCCGTGGACTGCGTCATCCATATAGAAAGACTTCTCCAGGACTTCCGGTGCCAAGCTGCCTTGATAGTTTGACCTTTTATCCTGAGCCAAACGTTTTAAAATCATCGTAGCGAGGAAAGGCGCGGCTTTTGTACCGTATGTGACTGTAGCTAGTTGATATTCTTTCAAACAATTTGGTTTTAACGGGAATCTTACTACGTATTTACCATCATTCCGTCTTGTAGTGGTTGACTGGTAAAAGTTCTCGCATTCTTGGTCTTCGGAAGACATATCCGACTGTTCTGATAAGTCTTCAGTCTCCCAAAATCTGCTTATTTGGTCTATGTTATTAAGTACCACGTTGCATTGAAATGTTTTTGTATGGCCCCTAAGAATCCAACCCAATTGAGTCTGCTGAGCTATAGGGAGTGTTGGACTTGATCTGCAAATGCTATCCATTAAGATATTTGAACAGATATCGGCTCCTAGTGAAACTTGGGATCTGCTAATTTAATATTTTTTATATAAGGCCAATCTGGGTATGAAAATCAGTAGCTGGGAAAGTTTTTCATTAAACTTTTCATGATAAAAGCTTCCGTTTCAAACGAAAATTCGCTAACAGTTGATAAAATATTCAAATTGATTATGCCCTTACAACTATTTTCTTTATCCCCTATCCCTGATATGACTCCGTTACATCTTTGTCGCGGAATCTTAAGAAGCTGAGCCGCGTTCTCAGTAATTAACGACGTTTGCGAGCCTTGATCGAGAAGGACGCGTATCTCGTGGTATGTGCCATCTGCTGCTTGGACCTTGACGACTGCGGTCGCTAGCAGTATTCCAGAAGGCTGCCGTTCCTGGTGTAGAGTTGGCGCTGCCCTGCACGAGCTGTGAGGTTGTTGGCTCAGTAAAAGTAGAGGGCTCGTCCGGTGTCGAGTTACGTGAAAACGCATAATGCAATAATGTATTATGGTATTTTTTGCAATCTCGGCATCTATTATTTGAAATACATGGCCTTCCATAATGATAGTGCAAACAATTTATACAAATATTTAATTTTGTTATAACTTTTCTGCTGGCAAAAAGAAGGCATGTCTAAAAACTTTTTACAATAATATATGCCGTGGCCATTACTATTGCAAACTGTACACTTATATTTCATATTTGAAAGTGTCTTATCTTGGTTTTGCGAATGATTTTGTGTACTAGAGAACGTATTCTTATAAAAAATTGGTTTTTGATAATTTTGATTACTCCGATGTTTTGTAGGCTGGTTAACATTTAAATTTGTATTGGGCTTAGGATGGAAATATTCTTGTTTTCTACGCCCTGATTCTAACGTAGTAAATTTAGTTTTTTTTTTATATTGTAAGGATAGGACGTTTGTCTTCCATGCCACCTGATGGAAAGTGCGCATGAAGACTATGGTGTTACACGTCCATCCACGAGAAACCTATTCACTCGACACTTAAAAGTTCCAGGACTGTAGTGGTCAGGAAAAACAGACGCAGGCAGATTGTTCCACTCCTTGGCAATCCGTACCAAAAAGGAACTATCGAAGCGTTTTGTTCCACTTCTTGGTAAATCCACTATATAGGGATGGAAGTTCTGTCTGCGTCTGGTAGTCCGGTGGTAAAAAGGGGTGGGTTCAATTTGGTTAAAAAGAGCACTCGCACACTCACCAAAATGTAGGCGATAAAATACTGTCAAACAAGCAACCTTACGACGATGCTCCAGCGTCTACAATTTTTTATTTGTAAGGTTGTTGTTGTTTATGATTTTACGGGCTCTTCGGTCAACAGAGTCTAGCGCTTCGAGCTGGTATTTGGCAGAACCATCCCAAAGGTGACTACAGTACTCCATGCACGACCTCACTTGGGCTGTGTATAAGTTGAGCAGCCGTTCAGGGCTGCAGTACCGCCGGACCTTCGAGATGATACCCAATTTTTTTGAAGCCGTTTTTGCCATAGACTCAATTTGTTGTCCGAAGTTTAATTTGGACGTTATAGTGACGCCCAAAAGCCCTAGTTGGTCGGTGATGGGAACAGATACATTCTGGAAAGTGGGCGTAAAAGTAAAGGTGCTCTTTTTTGCGGAGAATAGACACGCTTGTGTTTTGGAGGCGTTGAATTTGACCAGGTTAGATTCGCCCCAATCGGACACATTCCGCAAGGTCGAATCAACGTGCTCAATCATAGACTTTCTCAAAACCTGGATTTCATGGGCGCTCGTTCGCGCATTGGATATATATCTCTCAACAACAGTGCTGTCATCAGCATATCCAATAATGCCTGGTGTTAGGAGGTCATTAATGTGCAGGAAGAATAAAGTTGCAGAGAGAACAGATCCTTGAGGTACCCCGGCATTAATCGCCATTAGGTCAGAGGAGTAGCCGTCTAAGACTACTCGAATCGACCGTTCCCTCATAAAATCAGATATCCAGTCGCAGAGCTCGGTCGGTATGCCATATGCTGGAAGCTTTCTTAAGAGACCATCATGCCAGACCCTGTCAAAGCCCTTGGATATGTCTAAGGAAACAGCTATTGCTTCACCATGACCCTCCAAGGCCTCACTCCATAAGTGTGTGGCATACACGAGAAGATTGCCGGTCGAGCGTCCACTGCGGAAACCATATTGGCTATCGCTTAGGAGCTCGTTGGTCTCGAGGTATGCCAGGAGTCGATTGTTCAATACACGTTCCATGACTTTGCAAAGTATGGAAGTGATTGAGATTGGTCGATAGTTGACAGGATCGGCACGGCTTCCCTTCTTCGGTACTGGTTGTACGTTAGCCAGCTTCCAGGATTTTGGGACTTTACCAGATTCCAAAGAAAGTCTATAGAGACGCGTCAAAACGGGAGACAACTCAGCTGCGCAGCGTTTCAACACCACTGCAGGAATACCATCTGGACCGCTAGCCTTATTCTCGTCTAGGTGCAGCAAGAATTTTCCGCAAAGATACTGGCAAATAAATCCGCCTTTTCCTTAGCGGTGTGGGCTTGAGTACCGTCAGGTTTCCGCAGTGGTGGCAGCGATGGGCGACAAAAGTTCGTTTCGACCGACTTGGCGAGGGACCAGAAAGCTTTGCTTCCCGAATGGTATGACGCTATTCTGTCTCCAATACAGCCTATGTGGGCGAAACGAGCTCTTTTGATCACCTTCTTGCAGGACTTGGCAGCAGCATTGTACCTCTTCTTGTGTTCATGCGAATCCACGGCTTTGCTTCTGCGAGCGGTTGCCCAGGCCTTGTACGCTTCTCGCTTACGCTTTTCAGCGGAAAAGCATTCAGCACTAAACCATGGGCGAGCTTTGGTTTCAAGGGATAGATCAGCGTAGGGAATGAAGAACTCCATTGCTTGACCTATCACACTTGAGACTGCATCAGCGCAGCACGATGGATCGGTTGATTTAAAACAAGCTTTCCGCCACGGATAAGATGCGAAGAAATGTCGCATTTCATCCCAATCTGCCGACTTGTAACGCCATACTCGCCTAGAACCACTTGGTCGGGTGTCAGGTGGCGAGTACTGCGATACAGATTTCACCAGACAGTGATCGGATGTCCCTAAGGGTGCAGTGACGGACACGGAATATCTGTCGGGATCGGTTGTCAGCAGAAGGTCCAGGCAGTAAGCAGTGTGGCCAGCAACGTCTGGGATGCGCGTAGGCTCGTCAACAAGCTGAGAGAGGCCATGAGTGAGCGAAAACTTAAAAGCCTCTCTACCAGCATGGTCAGTGTCCTGTAACGGGTATAACCACTGTCCGTGGTGTGCGTTAAAATCCCCCAGGAACACCAACTGCGCTGTGGGAAAACGTTGGTGAACCTTGTCCGCTGTACTGCTGAGATAGTCCATATCAAATCAAATCAAATCAAATCAGCGTATACCATTTGGTTTAGGCCGGTATCTATGTGAACCCACATGACTAAAAGGTCCGGCACTTCTTAGTAACGGAGACGCTGACAACAGATCTTGTCACTGGCATACACGAACACCCCGGCGTGCGGGTGGAATTTGGACTCCAGGATGTAACCTGGGTAACAAAGGTATGCCGAGTCAGACGGATCACAGATCTCTGTCTCCGTTAGGAAGAGTAGGTGGGGTCTCTCCGTCTCGAGGTGGTGGTAGACATCATTGAGATTGGAGTGCTACCTGTGTTACCTTACTCTTCTTTGGACCTTACATTAGTTTTGGAGTGGAGTGAATAGGGAGGAGAACAGAAGTTGAGTGAAGTGCTGCAAATGGAACCAAGCAACTCGATAGGGGTAACGCACCTTTGGGAAACTCGCTTGGAGACTGCGGGGACGCCCGAACCCCCCCGAGTTCGCCATCGGGTCCTCTCAAACCGGTCGCCAGCCGGCACGATGGAGCCTCCCGGGATTTTTCGCGAGGTGGCGGGGCAGCCTTTTGCATGTGGCTGGCATGCTACTTGGGCCCCCTACTACCTGCGGTCGGCCAGCGGTGCACCGTGTTTCGGATCCCGCTACACTCCAAAACGAGTCACCCGGTGAGTCATTATCCTACGAGTTGAAAAGAGTTCTCCGATGCAGCACGATTACTCAGACCTATCCTCCTCAATGGCTACACTAGACATCATGCCGGAACGCAACTAGGTTACTTGGCGGCATGGTTTTGTCTAGTGGGTGGTGACTAGCCACGGCCGAAGCCTACCACCAGATTTTACTGCGCTTTAGCACCACCCAGGAACCACGTACAAGGCATCGAGGGCTAAACCTTGCGGACGCGAGCAGCTTTCAGTCCCCAAATGAATATTCTAAATGAATATTCTGAACTGTCCTGACGAACGCTTTAAAATTGACGGCCTGTTTTTTTAACATCTCCTCTAATTTACTATTATTGCTTTGATCAATACGAATCCTGCTAGCGTTTCCGAATTCCACCTCGGTTGTTGTGCTGTGTAGCCTTTTCCTTTTCTGAGAGGTTGCAATGAAACAAAGGGAATCAAATTAACGGTTTAATTTTGTGGTTAATTAGTAAGGTTACATTAAGGAAATGAACACTGTAATTCCTACTTAATTTACTGTCAGGCTATCACAGTATCTAACCCTGCACTCAGCTAGCTCGAGCAGTTAGGGATGGGTTGCTTGAGGCAGAAAAAAACTACGCTACTCCCCATCACTTTCTTTCAATTCTGTCACAAAGACACAATCCTACAATTTCCAACGGCCAGGCCAGATGTTTTCCTATTCTACACTTACCTTGTGGGGCCGGGCAATATAAATTTACAAGACATCAACTCCCTTTTAAACTCCTGACATGCCATGCTCCTAATGGCTTACTATCGGCAACACGAATTAAATCATACACCAGGGGACTGATTACACGTACGACCCTACACTTTTCAAATTTGGGAGCTAACTTGGCTATAAAGAACTTATTAGCATCACTTAAAGGAAAAGTTCTCTTCCACACAATCTCACCAACCTTAAAAGAAACCGCACGGCGCGACTTGTTGTAGTAAAGAGCATTCTTAGCATGCGCTTTAGCAATAGCGTTCTTCACTTTAACATAAACATCACCCAAACACCCCAGCTTAGACGCAAAATCTAAACGCGAAGCGCACTCAAAAGTGGGTACGGCAGCGTCAGCTTCACCAAACGTAGACCCACAAATCACAGCCTCCCTTCCATGAACCAAGAAAAACGGAGTAAACCGAGTGGTTTCGTTCACTGCGGAGTTTAGAGCAAACTGTATTCTTGACAAAGATAAATCCCAGGAACGATGGTCATCCTTAACTAAAACAGATATCGCCGTCACGATCGTCCGATTATAACGTTCGACAGTGTTAACTTGGGGACAGTATTTAGGAGTGAAATGTACTTGCGGAACCTTATACTTGTTAAAAAGGGCACGCATCTCGCTACCAGTAAATTGTGTACCGTTATCCATAATCACCGTTCGAGGGACACCATGAACCAGAAACACACCCTCCTCAACTCGCGCGGCTATTGTCTTGCCTACGGCACGACGTAAAGGAAAAATAAAACAATACTTGGAAAAACAACAAACCACAGTCAAAATATAAGTATAACCAGCACGCGACCGAGGAAAAGGGCCTACCAAATCAATGCTTAGCATCTCAAACGGACGAGAACATAGTTTTGGACTACCCATAAGACCAAACTTGGCATCAGGAAGATGCTTATAAGCCGAACAAACATTACATTCCTTAACAAAACGAGCCACATCAAAATACATACCTGGCCAAAAATAACGCAAGGCTATCCTTTTATAGGTTTTAAATACTCCAAAATGAGGTGCCGTGCCACTACCATGGTTGCACGTTAAAATAGCAGTTCTGCCAGAAACTGGAACTACTTCCTTCCAATCAAAAACGCCATCCAGACTAAATTTATTTTTAGTATAACGAAACAACTTATTATTATGAATGGAAAAATTAGGACAAGAGGTCGGATATCGCCTACATTTATCAAGAAGTTTATCATACCAAGGATCATCCGAGGCGATGTCAAGTTCGACTACAGGAACAGTCCTAGACAACGCGTCAGGGATTACATTGTCTTTTCCTTTACGATGTTCTATAACAAAATCGAAGGGCGATAAACGACAACCCCAGCGGGCCAAGCGTCCGGTAGGATTACTTAAATTAAAGAACCACTTTAAACTAGAGTGATCTGTAACAACCTTGAATGGTTTTCCTCCCTCAATAAAAGGGCGAAAATGTTCAACGGCAAACACGACAGCAAGAGCTTCCCTCTCGGTGGCAGAGTAGTTACGTTCGGCATTGTTAAGAGAGCGACTGGCGAACGCCACTGGATGCTCTTCGCCGATTTCGTTCACCTGAGTGAGAGCACCAGCAATCCCAAATGCCGAAGCATCGCAATGCACACTAAAAGGCTCAGCAAAATTAGGACAAGCTAATACAGGAGCGGAAACTAAAGCCATCTTCAACTCAACGAAGGACTTCTCAGCTTCATCAGACCAAAGAAAAGGGGGAGAATTCTTCCGCGCACTGGTCAGAGCGTTCAGGGGGGCGGCGATAGTACTAAAGTTTCGAATAAAGCGTCGGTAATAGGAAGCAGTTCCCAGAAACATTTTTACCTCTTTGCGAGAAGTCGGTCTCGGGTAATCGACGATCGCCTGAACTTTCTCTGGGTCAGTGCGTAAACCTTTGACGTCTACGACAAATCCTAAATATTTCAAACTATTTCTAAAAAAGTGTGATTTTTTCAAGTTTATTGATAATTTAGCAGACTTTAGTTTGTCAAAGACTTTATTTAATAAACAAATGTGTTCTTCAAAGGTAGTACTTACAACAATAATATCATCCAAGTAACAAAAAACTTTATTTTCAAACTCTGGACCAAACAACTTATCCATAAGACGCTGTTGGGTGGCAGGAGCTCCTTTCAAACCAAAACACATCACTTTAAAGTGAAAAAGACCACGGCCAGGAACCGTGAAAGCAGTTTTTTCACACGAAGAAGTCGAATTTAAGGGAATCTGCCAAAAAGAAAATTTTAAATCGATGGAGGAAAGAAATTTCGCTTGACCCAATTAATTTAAAATCTGGGAAATGTAAGGAAGTGGGTAGGCATCTGCTTTACTCACTAAATTTAACTTACGACTATCGACGCAAAACCTCCACTCACCGTTAGACTTCGGGGCAAGCAATGTCGGGTTATTCCAGGCACTAGAGCTTGGCTCCACCACTCCTAACTCTAACATCTCATCCAACTGACGGTTAAGCTCCTTCAAACGGTCGGGCGACAAACATTAGAAACGCTGCTTAATAGGCGGAGTGTCACCAGTGTCGATGGAATGAGTAAGAAGGTCGGTACGTCCAAGACCTATTTTTTCAAAAGATATACCCTCAAAATTATCAATAATTTCCCTAGCACGTAATCGCTGATCCAAAGAAAGATCACTAAAGTCGTGCAGGTGTTTGACTTCACAAACTTCTACCGAAGAAATATTATCAACGAAATTTAACTTTCCAAAAAGATTTGGAGCCAAATTAAAATCTTTCCTAAAGTTAACTCCAAAAATCATGGGGGTAGACACATCCAGAATAACATAGAACTTAATAGTAATTAAACGATCGCCAAGTGTGACGGGCAACAATAAATATCCCTCCACACGAGCACGAGATCCATTAGCGGTAACAATATTATTAATATTATCCGGCCGATGCAAAAGAAAACCTAAACCTACAAAATGGTTCCCCATAGTACCACCAAGAACAGAAATACTTGAACCCGAATCTAAGAGGCCATAATAATCCTCATTAGAAATCCGAACCGTTAAATGAGGCCTTATATCCGCATCAGCAGGTTTAAAAATATGAACACTAGCAACACTAGTACGATAGGAACAAAAAAATAAAGACAACTGTTTTAAATAAGCTTGCCAATCGTCACGATCATAATGGTTGCGATTGGCAGAGCCATTTAGTTTTTTGAAACGTTTAAATCAACCTTACCAACACAACGTGGGCAAGATATACTCTTGGAACCTTGCAAACCACACTTGAAACAGACTATCTGTTTGGAAGGGCAATCCTTAAGAATATGACCTGCAACACGACAACGAACACAAAAATCACTCGATATGGCGGAATTCATAGCTGCAACACGAGGCTCAGTTTTTCTTCCCACATACGCAAGGTCAGGCGCTAACGTATGGGCGTTGGGCCTAGGTGGTTCGTGAAAACAGGTCGACCTAGCCTCACATACATCTAACAACTTACACTTGGCCTTAAGTTCACTAATACTGTTTATGTCAGACAGGGCAAGCGCGTTCACAAATCGAGGTCGTAAATTATAGCGGATAATATGCAGTTTTTCGTCTTCAGAAATAGGTATATATAATCTATTAAAGTAATTAAGCATATAGGAAATATAAATAGAGGTAGACTCCTCGGCACCTTGTGTTCGACGTTTAATCTCATCTAAGAGACGGCTATCAAAATCTACAGGTGTAAACTCGGCTAAGAGGGCCTGTTTTAATGATGACCAATCTGACAATGAAGAAACAGCACCACGGTACCAGGTCAAGGCTTGATCTGTAAATAACTCTGCTGCAGAATCAAACAATAGCTGGTCAGAGATTCTACGGGACCGGCACAGCTCATCTAAACGTTGTAAATAGGCACGAGCACAGCTCCTTCCATCATAAGAATGGTTCAGCTTTGCCACCTCTTTACTATGAGCACAAACAGCAATTGGTGCCGCTTGAACAAAGGCACCATCTGAAGAAGATTCATCAAAAGACTTTTTAAAAGAAGAAAAAAGTGAATCAATTTGTTTCAAATAATTATCTAGCCTAACTTGAATAGAATCCTTCAGTTCGGTTAGTTCACCTTCAGTATTAATCCTACTCATACGATGAAAAAGATGGTGAGAAATGGCCCTAATCCGATTAAACTGTTTAAATGGGGGGGGAGCTTTTCGATAAGAATGATCCAACTTCAGCTAACTTAGACTCCACAATGGATAACTCCGACCTAGGATCATAGGGGCTATCAACAATTTCATCGGCAGGGACCGTTCGAGAAAGTTCCCTGACTTGAGCACGAAGCACCTCAACAGTAGTGGCTGGTTTACCGTCACGGATTTCATTTTCATAAGTTAACTCATCTTTTCGTAAAAGATTGTATGTTATTGGTCTCTCCATTCCTAATAATTCGAGCTAGCTTTAACAAATATTAAGACAATCAATAAATATTAAAATGAAAAAGATTTTCATTCAATTAAACTAGTAAGTAAACACAGTTATACTATATGTCTCTGCAGGGAAAATTTCATTAAGATCTAAACTGTAAAAATCAGTATCTACAAAACAAGGTGTAAATACAACAAAATATCTTACAGCTCAGTAAAATAAATTGTTACTATTACTGTCCATCATATCAAAATAACCATTTGTCAACAACTAAAACTAGTATTATGTTGACAATATTAACAACAAGCCAACATTAATTGATTAACCTAACTAAAAACAAAATAAAAACTTTAAATAGATAAGTTTAAGAAGTTAACACAACATAAAAAAACTCTTGTCAGCCAAGATTAACCCCATAAAATTTTATGTGTAGTTGTAAACCAGTAAAAGGTATAACTAAACAGTATTTTCTTATGTTGAATTGCAGTATAGTACAGTATATCTAAAATTGTAAACAAAGTAAGTTGTAAGACATTAAAGTATTGAATTGGTATTTAGACAATAAAAATGTAGTATGTAAGTTCTTATAATAAAATCTTAACAGTTCAAATTTATATTAAATGCACAAATTACACTAAAAACAAACCTATTGTCATAAACAAAGTTAAATGAATTTAAAATAGTTAATAGTTTTTTCAAAGATTTATAATTAACTGCTTGTTGTAGCTTATGACACAACAATTACCTCAAGCAAAGCCCCACGTTGGGTGCCACTGTAGCCTTTTTCTTTTCTGAGAGGTTGCAATGAAACAAAGGGAATCAAATTAACGGATTAATTTTGTGGTTAATTAGTAAGGTTACATTAAGGAAATGAACACTGTTATTCCTACTTAATTTACTGTCAGGCTATCACAGTATCTAACCCTGCACTCAGCTAGCTCGAGCAGTTAGGGATGGGTTGCTTGAGGAACTGCAGTGAGTTTATAAGAATATTTAGAAAGTTAAATGGGCGCCACTGGTAATGACGGATACCAGACCGTTATGATTTAATTTACTGAGTAAGTCAATCGGAAAGCTACATCACCAACTCCAGTCCTGCATCAATAGTATGGGTTCTCAGCAGTCGGACCTTCCCTTGGTTTCAAAGCAGGGTAAGCAAGCAATGGGTAGCACACCTGCCGGGCTCGGGGGAAACTGTCAGCCGACCAAAAAACTCCTGGAAATAAAACCAGTTTAGTAAGCTACAATATTCTACAAACGCTGTACGAACCAGTTCAGGCAAATGAAGGGGTTTAGACCAAAATAACGGAAAATCTCACCTGTCGGAGCTATAATATCAAACAAACATCACCAATAAGGGGCTGCAAAATAAAATTCCTTTAATCGACCACGTGCAAATAACGCCATTCAAGGCGGCGTGGCGAAAAAAATCAAGTCACGCAATCCAGACAACAATCTGTAAAATAAATATTCACTATCATCGTAACGTCTAAGGAATCCGACAAATTCAACCCAAGGCTCACGGCGCTTACCAAAATCTTCAAAAATTAAATTATACAAATTCGGCGCAGGCACCGCCGCGGAGGTTGGAAAAGATCCCCTGACGCGACCGTGACACCGGCTGTCAAAAAGACATTACTGTGACGTTGACAGTCGACATTTCGGGTGCGTTCCAAAAATAAGCGGTTACAGCTGTGTGCATCATACGATATCACAGGTTACGCAACGTTCGGTGCGGTTGGTACTTGGATGGGTGACCGCCGACCATTCATATCTCACGAGGACTTCCGTGCTTCGGAGGGCACGTTAAGCAGTCGGCCCCGGGTGCTGTATACAAGTAGTCGTTAGGGTTTGTCAGAAGTCATCTGGGCGCCCTGAAAATTCTGGCATCCACCACCCAGCACTGGGCCAGCTTGGTGGATTATGGCCTATACCTCCTCGTCACCCAGGGAGAGACTCATGTCCTGCAGTGGGCTCATTACAAAGAGTTGCGATGATGATGATGATGTTGTGCTACCTTGTTGTAGCTGGTCTGCAGACCCTGACGCCTCCCCTAAACCTTGAGGCTGGTTGTGGCACCAAAGTGTAATATTGTTGCTCAAGAGTACCTTTATTGACTTATAGTAGTTCCTTGTTTTTCGTAGCAGTTTTCTACGAAGTAGGGATGATTTTTGCTTTGCTCCGTGTTGAAACCATCGTTGTTATACTCATACTCAATCCAGTAATTTTTTAAAGTTTCTAGACGTCTTTTATAATAGTCTACTATTTTCCTATCTGCGCTATCTTTTTTTAAATTAGTGATATAACTTAACCACACTATCGTAAATGACAGATTGAGTTTAAAATAAATTTTCCGTGGTGAACAAAAAATTCTTGAGTAGTAAGAAAAGGAAAGATCTTACTTGTAAGGAAACGGACTGCCACTCGTGTACTCTGCTATGATATCGACCTCAAAGGATTTTTGCTAAACCCCCTGTATGTGACCTATTTCTTGCTCGTTGAATGCTGCTGGAGGGCCTGTACGTCTTGTTTACACAGGATTTTCTAAGTTCACACCTTTCGTGTGATCTTGTTTCGCACAAAAGATCCAAAAAGTCCAGATTTTTGTGGATTATCAACGTGGTTTTTTTTAACAGTCGTGTTTTTTACACTAACAAGTGTTTATGGTTTGATTTGTGTTTGGTAGAAACAACTTTAAATGTCTGTGAATTGTAAGATTTATTGGACGGGAATACTTAATTCAAATACAACTCGTAAAATGAATAAATGGTGATAGATGAGTACGCGCGACTGTCTTGTTAGATTGTTGAAATTATTGATTTGGAAATGACGTGAATTGTGTAAATGCTGATCTTAGCATGTGTGCGGTGCATTGCCCGTATTGGTATTGAGAACCGATACAGGGTGATTGGTTCTGTTACTGGTTGAGCTATTTTTTTTACAAGTTTAATGAGATCTTTTGAATCTATGTAACGGCTGCGATTTCGAAGGAATTCCTTAAAAATAAATAGATGCGTTTTTCCTCAGATGGCGTTCGCACATTTCGGGATGCGTGTAGCGGAACGCTTTTTGCAACACGCAGAGCGCAGCGCTGCTAGCGCGCACGAGGCGCCGCAGCGATTTGCCGCTGAGGTGCTGTGCGCCGCCGTGCGCGCCCCGCGCTACTGGCGCCGCGAGCCCGCGCAGCGCATGCACGCCCGCGCGCTGCAGCTGCTGGCGACAGGTAGGTGCCGCGCTACTGGCGCCGCCCCGCGCTACTGGCGCCGCGCCCGCGCTACTGGCGCCGCCCCCGCGCTGCGCATGCACGCTTTTATGACAGAGATATTTAAAAAGAAAGTTCCTCTTAGTCCTAAAATTAGAACTAAATTGGTGAAATGATTATGATTTTTTCCTTTTAATTTTATAACGAAATACCTAGTATATTCTGCGCAAAATCTGTTCTTAAGTCTTTTGTAAATTAGCAATAATAAATATTTTAGTAAATAGTGTTTTGTAACGCTGGCAGGGCTGAACAGCGTGACGCCGGAGACGGTGGAGGACTGGGCCACGGCGCTGGCGCTGGGCTGCGACAAGCTGTGCCCCGCGCGCGGCGGCGCGCTGCTGGCCGGCCTCCTGCAGCTGTGCGCGCCCGCGCCCGACCCGTGCGCGCCGCCCGCCGCCGCCTTCGCCGCCAGCGCGCGGCTACACGTGCTGCAGGTGTGTGCACCGATTTTTCCAAAGCGTTTGATAAAATTAGCCATTCCATTCTTTTTAATAAACTTCTGGGAATCGGTATACACGGTGACCTCCTGCGATGGGTTAAGTCCTCTGTGACCGATCGCAGTCAAGCCGTTGCATTGAAAGGCTACCAATCTTCATTCCTGCTTACATCATCTGGAATTCCGCAAGGATCTATTCTTGGTCCTTTCCTCTTCGTGCTGTACATTAATGACATAAGAAAATGTTTTAACACCTCTTCTCACCTCCTCTATGCAGATGATACGAAAATATATAAAATTATTTAGACTGTAGTTGATTGTATGGCCTTACAAAATGATCTGAATAGATTCGATTGGTATTGCAATTCAAATCAATTATTTTTAAATACAGTAAATGTCAAGCCATAACATTCACACGAAAGAGAAATCCAATCACACATGACTACAACATTGGAGGACGGACCCTTAATCGAGTCTCTTAGGTACGGGATCTTGGGATTGTTCTAGACGCCAAGCTTAATTTTAATGAGCACATCAACTGCATAGTTGCCAAAGCGCTTAAACAACTAGGTATGATTATCCGAATAGGAAAACCTTTTAAACGTGCCAAAACCCTAATGCTACTTTATAATGCCTACGTTCGTAGTACCTTAGAGTTCGGAAGTGTAATTTGGAGCCCAGAGTACGCTGTTCATATCAGTCGTATTGAAATAGTGCAAAAGAAATTGTTGAGAACTCTCGATTATAGGTCTGCCGTTAAGTATGTAAGCTATGAAGAAAGCGCTGCAAGATATAATATTCATCGGTTGGACCTCAGACGTAAATTTCTAGATAGTGTTTTCTTCTCTAAAATATTGCATTCAAAAATTAATTCACCTGCCCTATTACATAGGATTTATTTTAAAATACCGCGAGCATCCCCACGCTCTTTAGATACCTTTCACATTCCCGCCTATCATACGAACTACGCTAGAAATACCTTCTTCAGGCGGTCCTGCCATTATTACAACACCCTTCTTAAAAAAATCGATATATTTTCACGAAACTTGAGAACATACAAAATAGATTTAGCAAAAAAGATATTCGGTTAAATATTTGGTTATTAGGTTGTGACTTGTTTTGTTCGGGTTGTGGTTTACCAATTAGTAAATGTTATTTATTAAGTTTATGAATGTTAGTTTATATTGTATTTTTTATGGTACTGTAAGTCTATTCGTGTTATAGCTTGTATTTTTTTGTCACCTGAACGAATAATTAAAAAAAAATATTTTAGTTAAACTCAACGACGCAAAGAAAAAAACAAAAAAAAAATAACAAAAGAAATACGGTTTTCGAGACATAAATTGATCAGTAAATAGCTGTATAAATTTTAATTTGGAATTCTAAACTAAGGAGGAGATATTTGAGATTAAAGTGGCCAGTACGACAAAACATCAATTTCATATGTAAGGACTTAATATACCTGAGATGAGATATTATAACTTTTTCTTATTTAATTCTATAAATATACCACATACAATTTGTGAAATATGTCAATATCTGCAGTGTTATTTCTTAATAACCAATGAAGTTACCTATAGTATGATTATATCAAAAAGTACAATAAATTACATTTTTATCGTTCAAAAATAAACAAGAGGTGATAAGTACATATTTTTTTTTATAAGTGACTAAACCCGCTTTTGACCTCAATCTCACCTGATGGTAAGTGACGATGAGGTCGAAGATGAAAGCACACGGGTTTAGGAAGGAACTGGCTCTTTAATGTAATACGTGAAAAATAAATATGATGTTCCATCCAGTGATACATAGAACATAGTACAACTACAATTTGATGTAAAACATGTAGATTTACAGCACAGTGTGTCGTTGCAGGGCGCGCTGGGCGCGCTGTCGTGGCGCGGGGCTCCGCTGGCGCAGCAGCTGCTGCAGCGCCTCGAGGCCGCCGGCTTCACCAGCCACCCCTACCAGAACGTGCGCGAGACGGTCGGCAGGTCGGTGCTGTGCCAACTAACCTATCAACAGATTCATATTTACTCCCTTGGACAAGTTTGTTGAAACATCTTTCTCCCAAAAAGGATAAATTGTTTTGCCACACTTGAATTTATACCACAAGAAAAACATAAACCCCTATGCTAATTGCCCTTGAGATGTGGCATATACCGACCCTACTGAGTGTACAATAACTGTGTGTCGGCAGCGTGCTGACGACGGTGTTCGACACGGAGGTGAACTTCGGGGGCGGCGGGGCCGGGGGCGGCGGGGCCGGGGGCGGCGGGGCCGGGGGCAGCGGGGCCGGGGCCGGCGGGGACCGTCCCAGCCTGGCCGACTTCCTGGCGTCGGTGCAGGCGCGCCTGGCGCCGCTCTACGACGAGCACGGAGAGATGAGTGAGTGACGCGAGGCGGGGACCACCACCTCACCTACCTGTACAGGGTGACTGTTGGTTCACTTTCGAAATTCGAGGACGTGATAGTTTGAGATCAAACACGAAGAGAAAAATATGTAAAATATCAATAGTAAACTTAACCGAAAGTCAAAGAATTCATTTCACAACGCATGGTTACACTGGTGACTTCTAACCACGGATATACGCACGACGCTATCAACACAGAATAGGTATTTAAGGATGCGTTTCCGAAAAGGCTAGGTATCGAATTCTACTACTACATGTATAAGATTCACGCACACAAGCGTGCCGTGAAAAAGACGAAAGGTTTTGAACAGTTTTGATACTTTAGTTTTAAATATTTGCAAATTCTTTTATTAAAACGATTCAATTGGGTAAGATTAATTAAAGTGCTCGGAAAGTTTGAGCTCGTTTTATTCGTAACGATAAAACCTCACCATCGAACCTGATGAGCTGGTGGTACACTCGAGGGCTTCTACTGGAATTCCTATTCCTAGGCATGTCAAGTTCGAGTTCATAAGACGAGACATTACCATCAGTCCTGGTAGTGGGAGCTGAAGGTATGCCTTGAGGTACTACTGGAACTCCTAGACGAGTAGAGCTTGGCATGTCGAGTTTGGGTTCATTTTGATTCTTAGGACGAGACCTTACCACCCGTTCTGGTAGTGGAAGCTGAAGGTATACCTCGAGGTGCTACTGGTACATACACCTAGACGGATAGAGCTAGGCATGTCGAGTTTGGGTTCATTTTGATTCTTAGGACGAGACCTTACCACCAGTTCTGATAGTGGGAGCTGAAGGTATACCTCGAGGTGCCATTGGTACTCCTAGACGGGTAAAGCTAGTTATATCGAGTTTGGGTTCATTTTGATGCGTAGGACGAGACCTTACCACCAGTTCTGGTAGTGGGAGCTGAAGGTATACCTCGAGGTGCCACTGGTACTCCTAGACGGGTAAAGCTAGGTATATCGAGTTTGGGTTCATTTTGATGCGTAGGACGAGACCTTACCACCAGTTCTGGTAGTGGGAGCTGAAGGTACCATATTTTAAAAGAACTGAACAGGACACAAGGAACTGAAGTCTATAGGCGGTCAGATTTGGTGGAATCGGGTTTTCATATTTTAAAAGAAATAATAAAATTTATGGACAAAGGATAATGCAAGTGATTGGGCTCCAAAAAAAAAGTCATTGTGCAGGGATGAGATGAAAGTCAGATTATAGATTAGACTCATGTCATTCATATTTGTTAGGACGCTAAAAAAATTAGCCCTGGGAAAAAAAAGATATGACCAAAAATACATTTTGCATTTAATAGAATAAAAATCGTTTTCTTTTATGATACAGAAACTGAACGCCCGTAGATTTCTACGAGTGTATTCGTATAACCTTTACAGCCATTGACTACGAAACTAGTGAATATTGTAAATAAATACGATTATTGGTAAAAAAAAGTGCTTGTGTGATCCTTATAAGTACCTAATGGGTAGGCTACACAGTTGTAAACCGCGATTAGTTCGTCTCTTTTCTTAGTATAGTGACTTCCCTTCTTATTATCGTCGACACACAAAAGAGATGCTATTATTAATCTGTCTCTTTTCTTACTATAGCGAACTTTTTGCGGCACTGGTTCGGCGACATTGGAAGCACGGTTTACAACTGTGTAGCCACCCCTTTTGATTTGATTTGTCTTTTTTCTTACTTTAGCGATGTCTCTTATACGGCACTGGTTCGGCGACATTGGAAAAGCAGTTTACAAATGTGTAACCACCCCTTATGAAATAATGGTATATATGGTTCATCTAATACTGCCATTTAGAATAAGCTAATGTGTTGGTATAAGTGGTTATCGTTAATGAAAAAAGTAAGACTTTTAAACACATGATTTATTATTTCATTCATTACCATTGGTAAGAGTTCTTAAACATAAAATAAGTACTATTTTTGAAGACGTTATTCATTATTTCAGTACAATTAAACAGACATCATAAATTATAAAAGGAATAGTACTTTTAAACACATGATTCATATTAACAATACAATTAAATATCATAATCATAAAAGAAGTTCGACTTTCGACTCGAACCCCGAAATGTTTCGAATAAAATGGACAATGCGCGCTAATAATGTGCTCCGAGAAAGAGATAGAGAGCGTTAATGAAATCTAGTTGTAATAATTATATAACCACTATTAGACTTTATTAACCACTTATAGCAACATACTAGCTTATTCTAAACGGCAGTATTAGATGAACCATACATACCATTATTTCATAAGGGGTGGTTACACATTTGTAAACTGCTTTTCCAATGTCGCCGAACCAGTGCCGTATAAGAGACATCGCTAAAGTAAGAAAAAAGACAAATCAAATCAAAAGGGGTGGCTACACAGTTGTAAACCGTGCTTCCAATGTCGCCGAACCAGTGCCGCAAAAAGTTCGCTATAGTAAGAAAAGAGACAGATTAATAACATCTCTTTTGTGACAGCGCACTGCTGTCTCGCTCGACGATAATAAGAAGGGAAGTCGCTATACTAAGAAAAGAGACGAACTAATCGCGGTTTACTACTATGTAGCCAACCCATTAGGTACTTATAAGGATCACACAAGCACTTTTTTTTACCAATAATCGTATTTATTTACAATATTCACTCGTTTCGTAGTCAATGGCTGTAAAGGTTATACGAATACACTCGTAGAAATCTACGGGCGTTCAGTTTCTGTATCATAAAAGAAAACGATTTTTATTCTATTAAACGCAAAATGTATTTTTGGTCATATCTTTTTTTTCCCAGGGCTAATTTTTTTGGCGTCCTAACAAATATGAATGACATGTGTCTAATCTATAATCTGACTCTCATCTCATCTCTGCACAATGACTTTTTTTTTGGAGCCCAATCACTTGCATTATCCTTTGTCTATAAATTTTATTATTTCTTTTAAAATATGAAAACCCGATTCCACCAAATCTGACCGCCTATAGATTTCAGTTCCTTGTGTCCTGATCAGTTCTTTTAAAATATGGTACCTTCAGCTCCCACTACCAGAACTGGTGGTAAGGTCTCGTCCTACGCATCAAAATGAACCCAAACTCGATATAACTAGCTTTACCCGTCTAGGAGTACCAATGGCACCTCGAGGTATACCTTCAGCTCCCACTACCAGAACTGGTGGTAAGGTCTCGTCCTACGCATCAAAATGAACCCAAACTCGATATAACTAGCTTTACCCGTCTAGGAGTACCAATGGCACCTCGAGGTATACCTTCAGCTCCCACTACCAGAACTGGTGGTAAGGTCTCGTCCTACGCATCAAAATGAACCCAAACTCGATATAACTAGCTTTACCCGTCTAGGAGTACCAATGGCACCTCGAGGTATACCTTCAGCTCCCACTACCAGAACTGGTGGTAAGGTCTCGTCCTACGAATCAAAATGAACCCAAACTCGATATATCTAGCTTTACCCGTGTAGGAGTACCAGTAGCACCTCGAGGTATACCTTCAGCTCCCACTACCAGAATTGGTGGTAAGGTCTCGTCCTGCGAATCAAAATGAACCCAAACTCGACATGCCTAGCTCTATCGGTCTACGAGTACCAGTAGCACCTTAAGGTATACCTTCAGCTCCTACTACCAGAACTGGTGGTAAGGTCTCGTCCTGCGAATCAAAATGAACCCAAACTCGACATGCCTAGCTCTATCGGTCTACGAGTACCAGTAGCACCTTGAGGTATACCTTCAGCTCCTACTACCAAAACTGGTGGTAAGGTCTCTTCCTTCGAATCAAAATGAGCCCAAACTCGATATACCTAGCTTTACCCGTCTAGGAGTACCAGTAGCACCTCGAGGTATACCTTCAGACCCCACTACCAGAACTGGAGATAAGGTTTAGTCCTAACAAACATAATGATTCCAAGTTTCCAAATTCAATCCTAATCATAAAAGGTTTTGTAACTTTTTTTTTTTCAATAAAATTATATTATTACCTTTTCAACTCAGTTCAGAGAGCGTCAAGTATCGAGACTTGTTTGATGTAATAAATTGTGTATGTACAGCGATGTTTCTTAGCACGAAAAATAACTCAAAAGCGATACAGGTCCACTCTCGACAGCGGCTGAGCGCAGACTGAAGATATCTAGTTTTTGTTTGGAATGATATTGACATTATTTGCTAAAGTATAATAACCCTTACCACAGTGTGTTAAGATTTACGCATTTATACAAACATGAAGAAAATTACGTGTTTGGTTTTATTTTTTTTTAAAGGGTTTTTAGTAGTAATTTCAAAGAAAAAAATGCGTATTATCAAAAATGAACATGTCAACCATCGAATAGTATTTTTTTTATTCATAAATACTTGTGTTTTCATACCAAATGTGGTACCGTAAATTGGCTTAAAATCGTCATTTTCGTGCGACGAGGCATCGCAAAATTAGTTTTTAAGCCACAAAAACAAATTTATTTATATTATTTTTATATTATAAATGGAGATGAAAGTCTTATCTATCTATTAGTACTTGTAATTATACTAAACTTTGCGCCATTTTATCACAATATGTACCAGAAAATACCCTATTTTGAAGATTTGCGGAAACGCGTCCTTAAGTATAGACAGCTTCACGAACGGTCGTCGAGCAGTGAAGCGTTCGAGAACTCTTTATTCATTTATAGGGAATCCTAGCGAAAAATTAAGTACCTTTTATTACATACCTGGGCGGGGCAATAAGTCCGTGACTTTTTGAATTTCTGACCTCTTTACTGAAAAAGCAACACCACTCCTGTCAACAGGCATCTGTCAGTTGACTCCTGTCAAAATTTGAACTTGCTGCGTCAGTTAGTTTGTGTTTGACAGCTATCTTTATCCGACTTTTGCTTGGTGGTAGGATCCCTTCTGGGTCCGCCTGGCTAGCGACCACCCTTTATATAAAGTCTGCCGCCAAATGTTACCGCTCCGGCGGTGATGTGTTCCGGCAATATTGTATAAAGAGCCAGTTCCTTCCTAAACCCGTGTGCTTTCATCTTCGACCTCATCGTCGCTTACCATCCGGTGAGATTGAAGTCAAACGCGGGCTTAGTCACTTTATTATTATTATTATTATTACTAGCCCTGGGTGTCCCAAAATTGGGCAAAGGCCTCCCTTTTTCTCTTTCCATCTTAGGCGATCAGCTGTTTCCGCGGGCCAGTTTGGTCACTTATAAAAAAAAAAAACCCAATAATTTGAGGAAAAAATGGAAAAAAGTGAATTTCGTGTGCTTATCAAGCATTATTTTTTGCGAAAAAAAACCATTACCGAGACCAAGGCTAAACTTGTTAAATAATATGGGGACTTTGCAACATCGATTTCAATGGCAAAAAGTGGTTACTGATTTTCGTTGTGGCCGTACAAGCACTGAAGATGCCGAACGTCTTGGACGCCCAGTTGAGGTCTCTACACCCGAAACAATCGAAAAAAATCGATATGGTGTTGGCCGACCGAAGATTGAAAGTGCGAGAAATTGTGGAAGCCGTAGGGAGCTCGCATGGCTCAGTGGTTTCAATTTTGAAGGATCACTTGGGCATGAGAAAGCTTTCCGCAAGATGGGTGCCGCGTTTGCTCATAGTCGACTACAAACGCAATCCTGTAACAACTTCACAGGAAGGTT
The DNA here is from genome assembly GCA_944452665.1 of Stenoptilia bipunctidactyla. NCBI lineage: Eukaryota > Metazoa > Arthropoda > Insecta > Lepidoptera > Pterophoridae > Stenoptilia > Stenoptilia bipunctidactyla. Next base: position 26,929,404 of record OX101733.1, read on the forward strand.
TGGCGTTGTTTAATCGCAATATGGAGGAGTTTTGGCGCCGTTTTGTAACCGTGGATGAAACATGGATCCATCACAACACACCAGAGACCAAACAACAGTCAAAACAGTGGGTTTCTAAGGGTTAATCGGCACCAAAGAAGGCCAAGGTGGGTTTGTCAGCGAATAAAGGTATGGCGACTGTTTTTTTGGGATGCACGCGGGATAATCCACATTGACTACCTGTAAAAGGGAGAACAATCAACGGGGAATATTATGCCAACTTACTGGACCGATTCAATGACGATTTGAAAATAAACCGACCTAATTTGGCCAAGAAAAAAGTACTTTTCGGTAGTTGAAGGGAGACTACGTGGAAAAATAAAATGAATCTGTGTTTTATTCCAAAAGTGACGGACTTATTGACCCGCCCTCGTATTATTATTGGAATTGAGTACAGAGTGGTTTCCTTCAGTATTTAAAATTTGTCATCAGTTACCCTGTTTAGGCCTTGAGTTTTGTTTTCTATATCTTTGTTTTCGTAGTTTTTCCATGTGCAAAATTAAGATACAGTCAAATGTGCAGTAAGGTAAAGTATGTTGTATCTTAAGTCGAAATCTAGAGGCTGGCCATGTTGTCTTCACCATCTCAATTCGATTATAAAACTGAGAATGATTGTAAGTCCCTTTATTTAACCGTATGTAATCGAGTTTAATTAAATGACTGTATAATTATGTATCAATAGTGATAGGATCGGCAAACTGACCCCTACCATTCAGTCCTTTGTTTAGCATAAACCTTTTCTTCGTGTCTGTACAGACTTACATCAAAACGTAATGTTAAAAGTAAAACACAAGACAATACTATGATAATGTATAGTATATTGATACACAAATATCACAAATGAGCCCTTTATAATGTATAATGTGTGTAATGTCCAGTAATCAAGCTGTCGGCGCCGGCGGGGGCGGCGGGGGCGGCGGGGGCCGGGGCGGCGGGGCGCGAGGAGGCGGGGGCGGCGCTGGCCGCTGAGCCGGTGGCGCCGCTGGTGGCGCAGGTAGCGCAGGTGGCTGCGGCCGCCGCCGCCGACGACGCGTTCGCCGGCCCGCTCGACGACACGCCGCAGGTAATTCCAAAAGTTCCATCCTTCATTGTAAATTACGATATCTTACTCTTACTAGTATTATAAATGTGATAGTTTGAACGGACGAATGAATGTTTATCGCTCAATTGACCTCGTTGAGTAGGGTATGCTCCTAATAAATTACATATTTCATATCGAAATAAAAAAATATTGAAATAATATTTTAGGTATTCAATTACGATATCAGTTAGGGAATCATTCTGTAAAGGTGGATGCTATGATTTTGTAATAAATAAATAAATAGATAAATAAATAATGGTAATTTCTATTTATCATTATATTGGATTATGGTTTGACCATGACTAATTCATAAACGTAAGGGACGATTTAGTATACTGTGCGATTCGTTTATTTGTGTCTAAAACAAAATCGCAATCATGTTTTTTTCGTAGATGAAGTAATGATACAATGGGCATTGTTCATTTTTTTTTAATTTATTTCATACGAAAAACCGTTTCGTGGAATAAGGTTTCTGATTAATTTTGTCGATTTAAAACATTTCAAAATATTGGCGTTTTCAGAGATTTTTAACAAAATACATTTCACCTTTATTTAACCTTGATGACGTCATCAAAGGCATCAAATCGATCAAGCCTTAAAGCTGTTTAAAAAAATCAAACTAAACTCTATAGCTCTATGGTGGTTGTTTTGTTTTGTTTCTATTTTAACGTAACCTCAACGTAACAAATTCAGCTTCTGTTGGGGGTTAATCCAACATATAGAATTAAAACTACGTAAACTTAAACTAGGATGTCAAATGTAAAAGAAAGACAAGTAAACTGTTGTAAAGTTGAACATGTAATAATGATCTTATTCTATCTTAAATAAGGAAAGTAAAGCTAGGAAGTAAAATGTAAGTAAAGGTGCGTACGACCTTCACATAATACGCTATCGATTGCTATATCAGCGAATCTATCGATGCGATGTCACGATTGCTGTGTGAGCACATCAATTTACCTTAAAACCATGTACTTTGTACATACTGCCACACCTAAGTTACACAAAACAACTAAAACCAAAATAAACAGAAATAATGTAAACAAACTTAAGAATAAAACTTATTACATTATCTAAAATTCAATTAATGGAATATGCAGAGTAGATCGAAACTATTTTGGGATATAAGTAAATTTTAAAATAATGAAAGGAATGCACTAATGTGAGAATATTAAAATAGCTAAACTAACAAAATTAAACATTTAAGTAACCGTCACTAAACACGTAGGTATTAGAAATTAGTGTCAATTATCACTCTTTAGTTGCACTTGTTAACTGTCTAGTTTAGTGTCAAATTTCACTGATGGACCCTGTAGCTTTGCACTCTCTATATTAAACACGATAGGTCCCGGCGTTCTCCGTAGGTTTCTCTGCAATTCCGTGCTTTGTCTTCTATCGCTTCTGCTGTCTGATCTCTGAGACGTGATATCTCTTCGACGTGTCTTTATTAACCAGCAAGTAATAAATATTATGCTCAGTAATACACTTCCGACCAAGGTGTAAATTATTATATAATGGTGCGTGTCGTGGTTTGATATAAAAGTAACACTGGATTGTTCCTTTAAAATGTCAATATCCTTCTGTAAATTTTGAAATATCTGATTGTGCGACTCAGTTTGAATCTTCGAATATGCTAGGGAGGTATTCATAAGCTCATTTAACGGCGATAATATAGGCATTATAACTTTATCATTCACGTATAACTGACTTGTGTATTCCTTATTTACATACAACATAAACCTATCTGTTTTTACAACGCATCCCTGACCTAGGGTAATACGTCCTTTCCCATGTAAGCGCTCTGTCGCCAGTCCGTCTGGACATAATATGCGTACTAAGCATTCTTCGCAGCACGCGTACAACCATGTGTTTTTATTGTTCAGCTTGACCCACTTATCAACACACTGCAATGTCTCAGTTTTGCAAAATGTATAATATTCAATAGCTTCAATTATTTTTAATTGACAAATGGATTGCGTTGGCTTCATACGGTATACAAGTTGATGTAAATGGCAAAGTAGTTTGTTTGTTGAAATAGTAAGGCACGCTGTTATATCTGATTCCTGTAGTAGAATGACCGTATCTTTGTTGATATCGAATGCAATGTACGTAGAGGCAGGTATAGCATAGGTTGCCATCTTCTTATTTAAACTTACTGGCAGACTTATCAACTTATTAAGCTCATACTTAGTGTTGCTTAGGAGTGGAATTCTTATTTCAAATATAATAAAGTTCTTCGTCATGCGTGCTTGGACTCTTAGTATTTTATATATATCTGTTAATGTATTTGATATGTCTGGGAGGTGCAAGTCGCGGGATAAGTGGAGTGATATTGTGTCAAACTCCTTTTGTAATTGAGCTGGTGATAATAAATGCATATCTATATGACCTCGATATAGGTCAGTCAGGCAATCTAGTAATGACTGTTGAATTTGCTTAAGATGTGTGATTATTTTGTCGGCGGCATAACTGGCTGTAAAAGTATATATCGCATTCTCAGAGCTTTGTTTTAGAGAGTTGGACTGCAAGGTAAGGCCTTTAAGGTGCTCATTGATTAATGAGAATTGTTTGTTCATCAGTTCTTCATTCCGTTTTATGATATTATTATGTGTCTCGACGATATGGGTCTGGTTTTTAAATAAACTTAGGATATGATTTTCATTTTCATTGACCGTTCGTATATCTTGCGCGTACTTTTCAGCGAACCTCTCGTCTAATACTCCGAACAATGTATTTGCTAAGTAGCCCACTCCGTTTATAAGACCTCTTTTATTTCTTAAGTGTTTTGTTTTTAATAATGTATTGAAGTATAATAATTCGCTAAGGCTTTGATTCAGTTGGTTACAAATAATTTGGTTCTGCTTGTTAGTCATATTATGTGGCAAATTGTTTATGTACTTTACGTATTTTATAACCTCATACGTGTTCTCCCAGTAAGATGTCATATTGTAGTACATGATAAGCTTCCAATCATCCTTTATCTCTCTTATCTCGGCCAAGGTGTCAAAATATAAGGAATTGTCTGGTTGGAGACCTGTAATATTATAACTTTTATCGTTCAACGCAAGAACTGGCGATGATAAGAACAACCAAAATATACCCATAATGCTTAGTATAACATTTGTCAAGGATAAACTCTGAGACGTTCTCTTTCTTCTTGTTCTATTGTCAGGTTTCTCCTGATTGCGAATGTCATTGTATGATGTAGTTGGGTCCTTGTAATCGTCTGTGAGTAATAAGGGTGTCAATTTGATTATCGGCCGCTTTGCTTGTCCGTTTTGTGTTTTTAAAGTTACTACGCGTGTGTGGCCGTCCTTTCCTGTATGGAGTTCTATTACTCTGCCCATTGCCCATCTGCCGATTGGCAAATTATCATCCTTTATGCAAACAGTGTCGTTTAACTGTACTTCTCTGCATGGTAATCTCCACTTGGATCTTGTTTGTAACTGCTGTAAATATTCTCGCGACCATCGTTTCCAGAATGCTGCTGTCAAGTTTTCAAGTAAATGCCACCGTTTTCTTAAATCTAAATGTTCTTCTCGCACATTCGGAGGTGTGATTAGCATTCCTCCTACTAGGAAATGGCCAGGTGTTAAGGCTTCGATGTCATCGATACTTTCAGTCACGGTGCATAGTGGTCGTGAGTTTAAGCAGGCCTCTATGTCACATAGGATCGTAGTAAATTCTTCATAGGTGAGCCGCTGATCTCCGATCACCCGTTTCAGATGATGTTTCATGCTACGCACTGCTGCTTCCCAAAGTCCCCCCGCACTAGGCCAGGCAGGTGCATTAAAAGGCCATGTAATCCCCATATCTGAAGCTTTATTTAAAAATCCTTTGTCAATACTGTCCAAACATTCTCTATATTGCATTAGCAGTAAACGGTTCGCGCCGACAAAGTTAGTCCCATTGTCGCTGTATACGTGCTGGGGTGTACCGCGTCGTGCACAAAACCGACGAAAGGCTGCGAGAAAGGATGCGCTGCATAATCCTGCTACCAGTTCTAAATGTATTGCTTTGGTGGCTAAGCAAACAAACACACATATATAACCTTTTATAGTTTTTATTCCTCTTCCTTTGTTTGCCTTGATGTCTACATGACCCGTGAAATCAACCCCTGTGTGAGTGAACGCTCTAGATATTTGCACTCGAGGTGTAGGGAGGTCGGCCATTAATTGATACTGCTGCTGATTGCTGTATTTTCTACACACGACACATGTACGTATTTGCTTCTTAACTTGACTGTAACCACCAACAATCCAATACTGTTGACGTATATGATTTAATGTCAGTTTTGCACCCCCATGTAAAGTACGTAAATGGGCTTCTTCTATGATTAACTCCGTTACCTTGCAGTGTTTAGGCAGTAATAGGGGATGCTTCGTATTGTAATGTAAACTTGAATTTTGTAATCTACCTCCTACTTAATATGTTACTGTTGGGCTTTAGTTTGCCATTCGATTTTAAATCTAGTATTTCTTGTCGAAATTCGCAACCTTGCACTGTTTTAATTATGTAATTTTTGCTTTTGTTGATTTCTGCTGACGTTAAATGTAGACTTCTGTCATTGTTACGCTGTAATGCAGTATTAATAAAACGTAATACCCATGCCAGTAATCTTACTATGCGATTAAAATTGCTGTATCGGTCAATTAGTGCTGATATTACGGAAGTCTGTTCTATTTGAGTTAAGCATGATTTTGATGGCATCCTTTTTGTTTCTAGGTTCGTGACTTCAATGTCAATGTCATTTGTGTAATTATTTGATGTCTGTAGCCACGAAGGTCCTTTCCACCACATTTGATGATTGAGAAGTTGCGAGGGAGAGAGACCTCTGGTGGCACAATCCACGGCATTGTCTCCGGATTTCACGTGATTCCAACATGATTTAGGCAACGTTTGATGTATTTCCTGAACTCTATTAGCTACGAACGTTTTCCATTTTGTTAAGTCACCGTGTATCCAGCTTAAGGTAATCATAGAATCTGTCCATGCATGAATCGACTTAGGAGCCTGTATGTTATCCCATTCTAAGGCTTGTAATACCTTTTTCATAAGTTTTGATAATATTACGGCTCCACATAACTCTAAACGAGGTAAGGTGACGGGCTTGCTGATCGGTGCTAGTTTCGACTTGGCGGTAATTAACGATGTAATAGGTTCATGTGTGTTATTAAATGTTTTTATGTATACAGCACATGCATATACCTTCTCCGACGCATCACAGAAGCCGTGTAGCTGAATGGCTGTTGTGGTGTCACCCAACCAGCGCGGGATGTTTATTTCTTCGATGATGTGAATATCCTTTGTAAATTGTAACCATTCATATTGTAGTTTCTCTGAAATAATTTCATTCCATTCAGTAGTGGTAGTCATAACTCGTTGGAAAAGTAACTTTGCTCGTACAGTAACGGGTGTCAGCCAACCTAACGGATCAAATATCTTCGAGATTTCTGATAATATAAATCGTCTCGTGTATTTCTTATAACAGTCGGTATCTATTTTGTTAGTGAACTTAAAGGTGTCTGTGGCTGGTGACCATTGTAATCCTAATGTTTTAGTTGATTCTGCATTTTTGAAGTCAAGTATTGTAGAGTTTATGTTTTCTGAGCTTATATTTTCTAAAAGTAAAGGCGAATTACTTGTCCATTTTCTCAAGTTTAAACCAGCGGTTTTGAAAATTGCTTGTAATTGCTTTTGCATCTCTTTTGCTTGTTGTTGGTCATTATGACCACTTAATACGTCATCAACATACATTTGATGTCTTATGACGTAGGCTAACAGAGGATAACTGTGTCCTTCATCTTCTGCTAGTTGCTGCAAGGTTCGAAGTGCAAGGTATGGGGCTGCTTTAGTTCCGTATGTAACGGTGCATAGCTTGTATTGTTTTAAAGGAGAGCTGGGACAGCCGTCATCTTTCCAGACAATCTTCTGCAATTCTTGGTCTTCTTTGGCTACTCGCAAATACCTATACATCTTCTCGCAATCTGCCGTGAACACATATTGATAAAGTCGCCATTTTATCAACAAACCTTGTAAATCCTTCTGTAGCTTAGGTCCACATTCCATTAGGTCATTCAAACTATAGCCTGAGGATGTCTTGCTGGATGCGTTGAATACCACTCGGAGTTTCGTTGTTGTCGATTCCTCCTTAAGAACCGCGTGGTGTGGTAGGTAGCAAAATGGTTGTAAATCTGTTTTACTCTCCACCATATGTCCCAAGTCTTCATATTCTTTGATAAAGTCTGAATATCTCTGACCTAGTTCGTGATTAGATGTTAGTTTTTTTCGTAGTTGGTGGAATTGTGCCACCGCTTGTGCCTTTGAGGACCCTAGATACTCTTGAAAATCCTTCTTCATTGGTATTTTGACCACATATTGACCGTTTTCTAGCCTGCGCGTAGTGTCAGTGTACAGTTGCTCACAAAATAGCTCACTCGCTGTTAGGTTACTTTTATTACTGTCTTGTTCTCCGATATCCTCCATTTCCCAGTATGCACTGATCTCTTCAATATTATTCAAGGTTATGTGACAATTATAGGTTCTAACAGTGCCGGATAAAATCCACCCTAATTTTGTTTGTTGTGCCATGGGTTGCGGACTATTACCTTTGATAAGGCCTTCCATTAAAATTTGTGAGTAAACGTCAGCATCCAGAAGTACATCTACTCCCCTGGAACTATTGTAATCTGGATCTGCTAATGCAATATGTCTTAATTGGGGCCAGTTTTCCTTCGAAAATGTTTTATTTGGTAAATTATTTACTACATGTTTCATTACCAATGCTTCAGTGTAAAATGTAAAGTCATCGTAAACTGATTTGCAGTGTAATTGAACTTTGCCCTTAGTTTTGTTCGATAATGACCCTATCCCTGATATATTAGCACTAAAGTGCTTACGTTGCAATCCTAATCTTTGGGCTGCATCTTCTGTTATCAAGGTTATTTGGGAGCCTTGATCAATTATAGCTCTTAAAGTTATGTAAGTTCCGTCATTGCGTAATATTTGTAACATCGCAGTTGGCAATAATATCTCGTCATCATTATTCGACACGTAATTGTTTTGGATAGGCGGCCGTTGCTGAGTCGGAATTTGTGAATTTGACCCAGACGGCTGAATCGACCTATTGATCGGAGTTTTCGTCACATAATTATTGCCGTTAAATGCAGGATGTAAGATTGTATGATGTCGGCCGTTGCAGTCTTTACAGCGTTTTTCCGATGAACAGTAATTTTTGGCATGAGAGAATAAGCAGTTAATACACAAATTAAGTTTTTCAACCATTTCAAGCTGCATGTCGTATGTCATACTTAAGAATTGATGACATTGGTATAGGGCGTGTTCGTCATTGCATAACGGACAACTGATTTTAATTGATGTATAAAATGCATTGTTGAGAGCAGGTTTTCTGTACTCCATCAAACTTTGTTGTGGTGGACTATTAAATGTTTTTGCCGAATTATAATTATTAGACTCAAATCTTTTCTTATGTAGAGGTTCCAGGGCTGTAAATTTTCCCTCTAAAAATGTCATGAACTCGCTAAATGAAGGCAATTCTCGTGGGGCTTTTCGAATTTCCATATAATCACCATAAGTCTCATTATCAAGCTTCTCGCACAACACATGTACTAACATAGGATCCCAACTACTAATGTCCACGCCTAGATTTTGAATCGCATGAATCGACTCCATAGTAACGTCATAAAGCCTTTTTAGTTCAAACGCTGTTTGTTTTTGAGCGCTTGGTTGACGCATAAAAAGTTGAAATTGCTTAGTAAATAGTAATTGCTTGTTATCGTACCTACGGGTCAACAATTCCCAACACAAATCATAGTTTTCAGAGATCACTTGCAAATGTTGCACTATTCTCTCTGCTTCACCTCTAAGCTTGCCTTTTAAATGCTGCATCCTTTGAGCTTTTGTAAGCGATGGATTATTATGTATAGCAGTCGAATATAAGTTTTTAAAAGTAGGCCAATTAATATAGTTGCCACTAAATGTTGGTATATCTATTTGCGGAACTGACTGTATTTGATGTAAGCTTGAAGCAAGTTTTTGATTCAACATTTTCCTAGTGTTTTTGAACCTTTGTTCGTGTACAGCATAGTCATCGTCATATAAATTATCGGAACCCGCCAAAATGCTATCTAATTGTAAATGTAACATATCTATTGTATTCCACCTATTTTGGAGAGATTTAAGTTCAACCTCTAATTCCCACTTCTCATTTAAATTTTCAATATCAATACTATTTATGAGTCGCATAAGAGCACGAAAATTCGCTAACTGATCGCGTTTCCATTCTGACACTTTCTCTCCCATAGCATCAAAATGAGTCGAAGATTCTCCCGACGGAGTACCAAATTGCAGGGAACCATCAGTTTTATGACATAATATGAGTAATTGACGCACCTCTAAATATAATGATTGCACAATGTTATACACCTTGTCACTAAAATATTGATGAGTCTGGTCTTTCTCTTCCATCAATATACCATCATTTGATTTGAACTCTTTCCATAGTTCCTCTAAAAATGATAATTTCAGTGAAACGTATTCTGAGGTCTTACGACTAACCGAATCTTTTTTGAAATTGATTTTGACCTTCTTGATATCTTCAAAGATTTGGTTTTGACGTACCAATAAACCTTCCATTTTAAGATGAATTTAGGATAATGTAAAAGTAATATGGAAAGATCTTACTTGTGTAAACTGGTTTTTATTTGCTGGTGTCGAACAAGATCGTCTTGATTATACTGCAGCGCCTTTGCTCCAACCGATGACGTTGTTTTCCGATGAGAATGATTTCGTTTATCGTAAACGTAACTAGTTATTTCCGATGCCTTAGAACGCGCACTTGTAAATGTAAAAGTAAAGTCACTGAATTTAATGTAATTTGTAGTCAAAGTATCGTAAGAAATGTAAATTGTAAAAATCTTTTTTGAAAAAAAAAAAAAAAAACAATGTTGGGGGTTAATCCAACATATAGAATTAAAACTACGTAAACTTAAACTAGGATGTCAAATGTAAAAGAAAGACAAGTAAACTGTTGTAAAGTTGAACATGTAATAATGATCTTATTCTATCTTAAATAAGGAAAGTAAAGCTAGGAAGTAAAATGTAAGTAAAGGTGCGTACGACCTTCACATAATACGCTATCGATTGCTATATCAGCGAATCTATCGATGCGATGTCACGATTGCTGTGTGAGCACATCAATTTACCTTAAAACCATGTACTTTGTACAGCTTCTTTATTTTTTCCTGCGAGTGATCTAAGTTTAATTAACAATTAAAATTTTAAGAATAATTAATTTAATTATAGATTATTTATACAAACTACAAAGAAAAGAAACAGAGGAAATAAAAAAGGTTAAGATTTGATTTGAATCAATGTTTGAAATGTTAGTTTGTTGTCTGTTGATAACCCATTGGGTGACAGTGACAACATGACTAGCACACAGACACAGCTAATGTTTTTTTTTACTGACTGACACATGTTTATAAAGTTAATGCCACTGATGACGTCATCACGTACTAATTTCATAAAATCAATATAAATTAAACGACACAGTTAAAAATAAAACTATTGAAATTGTTCTCTCAAAATAGGCTAAAGATTAATATAACATAATAAAAATAATAGGTTAAAAAAAGTGAACAATGCCCATTGGAATAAGTCCAATTCAATTCAATTCTTGGAGCGCAAAGGCAAGCTGGCGTAAAAGTCGTAATATTTTTTTTATTTTCCTTTTAGCTCATTCAAATTAAGCTGAAAATTGGCACTCGTATACCTTATGCAGTCCAGATAAACATATTAAACTTGCTAGTAAAAAGTTTTGACAACTTGTTTTCTTCAACGGTTTTGAACTTTTGTATCAACCAAATTAGTTTTTGCGCTCGTTAAATTTATTTATTTTGCTGTGTGTTTTGTGTCTCTGAATTCTTTTGTTAGTGTTTTCTGCAAAGTACGTTGAGTAGAGTATTCACTCCTCGCGTCTCATACTTATTGTGTAAAATTTTGGCCGGTCACTAAAAACAACCCTGTATAATCTTGTTGTAAAATGTTTGTCAGCTTGTAGGTCGATGGAGTCTAATATCCTGTAGACGACTGCAATATTGTCAGTTTAGTAAGTGCCGTTGTAGGGGCGTGTATGTATTGAAACACTCAGAGGGAATTCACAGAAAACAGCAGATATCTTCTTAACAAAGTTGGTTTATTGTCCAAATTAATACAATATGATCACTTCACAATATTCCCAATAACTCTTATAATAACGTAAAGATGGCTGACTGATCCAACTTGTCATTACGACCGTTAAGAAAAGATTCCCGAATCGAAGTCTATGATGTCAGAGCAAATGATTGAGTGATTGAATGAATGAATGAACTGATATAATCGAATAAAATGAGCGAGTAACTGAGTAGGTATGTTGTTGATAATTGGGTGAATTATTAAATTTGGTGTGGTTTACTCGTAGGGCAGCGTGGGAGACGGCGAAGAAGACGAGCAGCCTTGCGTGGCGGACGCCGGCGCGGGCTGCGCGGGGGGCGGGGCGCCGGGCGCGGGGGGCGGCGCGGGGGGCGGGGCGCTGCAGCAGCTGGCGGCGCTGCGGCTGGCGGGCGACGCGTGCCCCGCCGAGCACGCCGCCGCCGTCAACCTGCTCACCACAGGTGTGTTTCATGTGTCTTCTAATGCCTACCTATTTATCCGTGTCGATACCGCGACTAAATATAGGAAAAAGAATGGAATATAGATTGTTCCTCATCCAATAATTATTCTCTAATGAGTTTGTGTTTTACTATAAAAATTTTATGTTGTGTATTTTTATTAAAGGGTTTTCTAAACGACTGTCATTATACCTCCTATTTTCCTTCTCTTTGTGGACCAAAGAAAAAATATTTTAAAAAGCAACCAAAGATATTACGCATATTACTTTTTATCTTTATCGTGATCAGACGTGCTTAATAAATGAGTTTCATCATCATCATCATCACAACTCCGTGTAATGAGCCCACTGCAGTTAATTAAATGAGTTTATTAAATTAAAATTATTGCTTATGTAACTGTGGCCTACTCAGTAAGTGGAACAACTGAAATAGTGTCACACGAATATTTAGTGTTCATTAAAGAAGATTTCTACTATATTATGTTAAAAAATGGATGGCAGCCCCTTTAATCGCAGTATGATCACTCGGCGCAGCCCGCGAGGCGGACTCGCCAACTGTTGTCTCTACTCCAGAGATACAGAATTGGTTATCAACTATAGAACAGTGCTGAGCAAAAGATCAAAAGATGAGCAAAGAAAATCAGCACACTTTGCCGTAAAGTTGCTCATGGCACTTCACAAATCGCTGTCCAATATCAGTCGACCAAGTCACATGCCCTTCAATACCGAGCGACAATTCAAGCCTATGAAGACAAACAAGACCTCTAAGAACGCCTCTCTAACCTACAAAAAGCTATTTAAACGACCTCTAAAGCTACAGCACAAACCGCTTCCTTCGCGGAAATGGTGAAAAAGGGTGCCAATAACATTATTCAGCCGCAGAAGTCCAACTTAGTCGCAATTTACCCAACTGACAAGTTAAAGACCAGCGAAGAAACGAAGTCCCTAATCTAAGAAACATGAAACCAGGACAAATGATACTACAAGTTAGAGGTCTTCGTAAAATAAGCAATGGCGGTGTTATAATTAGTACCAACTCTAAAGTTGGTACTAATTATAACACGACCTTAACAAGGTGAAGCAGTCGGTCCAGTTATCTTCCTCTGGCCTAACAGTGGACGAACCCCAAAGACGCAGACCTAGAATTGTTGTCATCGGAGTTCCGACATCGATGAAGGAATCAGACGTACTCAGTTGCATATATGAACAAAACCTCGCCGATAAACTAAAGGATACGACATACGAGTCCTTTTTGACCTCAATAAAGTTGAGCCATAAGTCAGGCAGCAAAGACGCTGAGTCCTGCAACTACATCCTGGAAGTCTCTGCACACATACGCTTAGCTCTAACAAAAAGTGACAGGGTGTTTGTGAACTGCTCATCGTGTCCTGTTAGAGATTTTACCTTACTAACAAGATGCTACAAATGCCAGTTATACGGCCACGCTGCCAAGACCTGTCGGATGGAGAGTTTTGGGGTATTAACTTAGTTCTAACTTTATTTTTATTTTATTTTACTATGTCCCATAATCTTATGACCGATCTGGATAATTTATCTATATCAGAAAATTTGCGAAGTTGAAGAGTGCAAGCTATATCTTTCCCATGTCAATAAGCCACTAAACAGTAATAACACAAAATATCCGCAGCATTAACAAAAATCTAGATAATTTTAGCACCTTGTCCAAAGACTTCAATATACCTAACTGTGACGTAATTATACTTACAGAATGTCGTATCGACAAAGACTCTATTATACCTATATTTCACGGCTATAATATGCATAGAAGTCAAATTACCTTTAATCAGAATGACGGATTAATTATTTATGTCACACATTATTTATATATCTCGATTGAAGAGCCAAACATGCTAGACTGTAATAGAATGCTTTTAAATATTAGGCATGATATTGCTATTCTGGCTATGTACGAGGGTGGATTGAAAAGTTCGCGGCCTAGTCAAGAAAACAGAATAAAGTAATTACAAAAATATTTTTATTTTTCGACGTAATCTCCATTTAGCTCTATGCACTTCTTCCATCTGCTTTCCAGAGCTTCCATACCTGTTTTAAAAAAAGATTCCTCAAGGTCTTCAAAATACAGGTTAACAGCGGCTTCGACCTCTTCATTCGTTAAAAATTTCTGCCCACCGAGGTGTTTTTTCAGGTTTGGAAACAGATGAAAGTCCGAAGGTGCCAAATCAGGAGAATAAGCTGGATGTGGCAACAATTCGAAACCACAATCACGAATTTGAGCCATAGACTCGACAGACGTGTGGACTCGGGCGTTGTCCTGGTGAAACAACACTTTCTTTCTCAGTAATCCTGGGCGTTTCTGTTTAATTTCTTCACGTAAACGGCGCAGAAGGGTGCTATAGTACGCAGAGTTTATTGTTTCGCCTTTTGGAAGGTAGTCCACCATAATGACACCCTTAGCATCCCAAAAAACCGATGCCATCACCTTGCCAGCCGACAGAATTGCCTTTGCTTTTTTCGGAGTTGGTTCACCTGATTTTTTCCATTGTTTGGATTGTTGTTTTGATTCTGGGGTATAGTGGTGAACCCAGGTTTCATCCATTGTCACAAATCTGTCAAGAAAACCTTGTGGATCAGCCTCGAACATCTCCAAACAGTCGCGAGAAATCGTGAGTCGAATTCGCTTTTGCTCTACTGAAAGCAATCTGGGGACCCACCTAGCCGAAACCTTAGAAAAGCCGAGTTCATGGACAATGATGTTTTGTATTACGACCAGGAAAGGGTTGATAGAGCAAGACACAGTTACGAGTTGATAGACAATTTATTAACAAACAGAAACAGTTTATATAGTAAGATGTACGTGCATAATTAGGTTAACCATATTTGATTTTATCTTGGTATTGATTTTATCGAGCACGTTTGATGAATAGGAAATAATATATTGATTCTCTGTGGGTCACGTCGGAGGACGCCACAGATACTCCCCCCTTAAAAAAGTAAACACAAAATAACAATTCAATATTCTTACTCTAAAATTAAATACTACATAACAATTTCAAGCAAAACACTAATTTTTTTTTGTTTGCGTCAACATTGATGATATTTGCAAACCTTGCATTTTACATACCTTGTTTATGCTGCAATTATTGAATTAGGTTCATTCATGCATGGACTTTTGTTTATATACAATAAGGTGATATGAATAGTACTTATTAAATTAATATTATAGATTAGCAAAAAAAAAAAAAATAAGATTATGTAAGTAATCGGAAAAATATTAAGAAATGACTTATTACCAATTTTTATAGTTTTTTTTGTTTTGGGTATTTGTGTGCGATGTTCTATCCCGGATATGGAGGGCGGGCGTTTTGTTTGTCCTGGTTTGGTAACTCTGCAACTCGGCGACTCGGTGACTCGGCTATGCTGGTGTTGCCTTGTTGATCGCTATTGACGCAGCGCGCTCCATGCGTTTACCGCACAGTTTAAGTGCTACCTTTGACGTTAGTGCGATGGCGATAATGTCAATTATGATGATGATAACAGTGTGGACATTTTGGACCTCCTTCAATATTTCTGATTTTATTCCGTGGATGTCCTCCATATTTACGTTGTTGTTGAACGTAGTGGTTTTTTCTTCCCTTGTTGCCTGATTGCCCATCTCGTTTGTACTTTGTTTCTTGACTGTGACTAACGCCAGTAAATACGCCTTTTAAGGCCATATTATGCTGGCGCAGGCGAATCTAACCGGTGGTCTACGTGGTCTACGTGATCGTGATGAATCACATCTTCTCTCGATGCGTGCTTGACCGTTATCTGAGCTACTGTTAATATCTGCAAGGAATGCTGGTTTGACACGGTCGATGGAGATATACGACTGACGATTGTTCAATTGTGTCTTGAAGTATTTATCGTTTCTCTCTAGAACTTGATAAGGGCCTTCGTATGGTGGTATTAAACTGTCGCATCTTACGAACACGTGTGAACATTTAGAAAGTTCGGGGTGTACGAAAGTAGAATTTCTACAGGATATTCTTTTATGATTATTATGTATGTTTGTAACTTTCGATATATTTTCTCGCAAGTTTTCTATGAATGTTTCGTACGTTGTCAGGCTCGTATTCCTTTCGAAAAACTCTCCCGGTAATCTAATGGGGGTGCCGTAAATCATTTCCGCAGCACTGAGTCCTGTATCTTGGCGGAGACTTGCACGTAAACCCAACAATACGGTGGGTAGTTCTGTAGACCAATTTTCCACACAGCCGCGAGCCATTATTGAGGCTTTCAGGGAGCGGTGCCATCTTTCAACCATCCCGTTCGATTGGGGGTGGTATGGAGTGGTTCTAATCTTCTCAATGCCCATGAGCTTAGCTAATTGTTTGAACGTTTCTGACTCGAACTGTCGGCCTTGATCCGTTGTAATTTTCTCTGGACATCCAAATCTTGTGATCCAGCCATTGTATATTGTTTTGGCGACTGTCTCCGCTGTGATATTCGAAACCGGGAACGCTTCAGGCCACGATGTACAACGATCTATTATTGTAATGATGTACTGTTTTCCTCGCGAAGTAGGTAGTGGTCCGACTATGTCAGTATGAATGTGTGCGAATCGCTGAGCAGGCAAAAAGGTTCCGAGCGGCGAGACAGTATGTCTGGTTACTTTAGCTTTTTGACATTGTAAACAGGAGTCACACCATTTGTTTATGTCTGAGTTCATTTTGTACCATATGTATTTTTGAGTAATTAATTTTCTTGTAGTGCGTTTTCCGGGATGACTTAGGCCGTGAATATTGTGAAATATAGTTTTCCGCATTGATTCGGGAACGTAGGGGCGAGCTTTGCCGGTTGAAACGTCGCAATAAACATATTGTTGACAGTTGGAAGGCTGTACGTATATGATTTTCAAGCTCTTACTTTGTTTGAGCTTTTCCAATTCTGGATCATTTTGTTGTTTCATTGAAAGAATTTTGTAATCCACTAGCGAAGGTAATGATATTTCTTCGACTACTCGAGATAATGCGTCAGCTACAATATTGTCGTACCCGCTGAAGTGTTGTATCTCGGTACTATATTGTGATATGTAATCCAGCTGCCTTATTCTTCGAGGGGTGTCGTTTACGGATGGTTTTTTTGAAAATGCGTAGGTGAGTGGTTTATGATCCGTATAGATGGTGAATTCTCTGCCCTCGATTAATCGTTGAAAATGTTTTATCGACATGTAAATTCCAAGCAGTTCTCGGTCGTAAGTCGAGTATTTTGTTTGCGCTGTGCTTAGCACTTTTGAAAAATATCCCAAAGGCTGCCACTTGTTACGTATTTTCTGTTGTAAAACTGCGCCTACGCATTTTTCGCTAGCGTCGGTAAATAATGCTATGTGAGCATTTGCTGCGGGATAGGACAGCGTCACGGCCTCTCGCATATTTTCTTTACACGATTTGAAAGCTTGTTCGGCTTCTTGAGTCCACAGAATTGGAGTTTTATCGTTTTTCTTCGAATTTTGTAAATATTTGTTTAGCACCGATTGTTTAATAGCTGCGTGTGGTAGACTGCTCCGGTAAAAATTTACCATTCCGAGAAACCGTCTCAATTCCTTAACAGTTGCAGGTTTTGGGAAATCTAAAATAGATTTTGCTTTCTCATCAGTTGGAGTGATTCCTTGGCTCGTTATATGATAACCTAGGAAATCGAGTTCTGTTTTGAGAAAATCACATTTTTCTAAGTTAATAGTTATCCCGTGCTCATGCAGACGTTTTAGAATTATATCAAGGTGTTGCATGTGTTCTTCTTTTGAGCTCGAAGCGCAGAGCAGATCGTCGACGAAAATATAAACGAAGTTAAGGTCTCTGAATATTGAATCCATGAATCTTTGAAATGTTTGTCCAGCGTTGCGTAGCCCAAATGTCATCTTAGTAAATTCGAATAGTCCGAAGGGTGTTATTATTGCCGTCTTAGGTATATCCTTTTTTGAAATGGATAGGCAGTTATAAGCTTTCCGGATATCGAGTTTACTGAAGATACGTTTTCCTTCCAGGATGTAGGTAAAATCTAACAATCTGGGCAGTGGGTATTTATCTGGAACTGTGATTTTATTTAACATTCTGTAGTCACCACATGGTCTCCATTCTCCGTTCTTTTTCTTTACCAGGTGAAGTGGACTGGCCCAGGGGCTGTCTGATAGACGACAAATACCCCTTTTTATCATATCATTAAATTCTTGCTTTGCGATCTTATATTTGTCTGGTGGTAATGGCCTCGCGCGTGCTGAAACGGGCGCTCCTTTTGTTTCAATATGATGTTCCACTTGACACTTGGTGTTAGATATGTTTGCAGCTGGCTTGGTTATATCTTCATATTTTCCCAGTAATTTTCTTATGCTCTTTTCTTGTGAAACAATTTCGACGATAGGATGATTTGCTCTGATACTTGTTGCAGGCGTTGTCAGCTCAGTAACTTTCTCAATGAGCTTTCCGTCTAAATCGACGAGTAATTTATGGTACTGTAAAAAATCGGCGCCAAGGATAGATGTGTTGACGTCAGCAATAACGAAATTCCATTTGAATTCGCGACTTAGACCTATGTTAAGGTTCAGTGTTTTTTCACCGTATGTATTTATAACGCTACCGTTCGCAGCGCGTACTTTATGATTTGTAGCATGCTTGTGCTTGAATGAGTTTCTTCTTAAAACTGATATATTTGCCCCGGTATCGACTAAAAACCTCTCGCCACTTTGTAGGTCGGCTAGGATAAGGCGGTCGTAAGGGTGAATAGCACAAAGTTCCGCCCTGGTTCGTGCTAATTGTAGTTTCCCTGATGCTTCTGTTGTTTGTTTGAGTTTTTCCAAGCACATGGTGGCTGACATTTGTATGAATTTTCCTTGAATCGCCTATGAAAGTAACACAGACCTTGATGACGAGACCTTGACGCACTTCTTGACCTTGATCTTAAACGAAATTTACTGCGTCGATACTTTTCGTTTTCTTTGCGTAGTGCAGCGATTTCAATATTCATTTGCGTCAGCTGATTTGCAAGGCTAGTGACCTCGTTAACTTCATTACTACTAACAGACTTTGTTTTGGCGTTTTCGAATAGTAAATCTGCCATATCGCTCATTTTTTCAAGTGTTGCGAGTTCTGAAACTGCAAGTATGAAAGTTATGGAGTTCGGAAGTTTTCTAAGCCATAGAGACTGGATTGTGTCGTCATTAGTAACTCCTTGTCCTAGTTCTTTCATTTGACGCAGCAACTGGGATGGTTTTTTATCCCCTAGATCCATCTCGTAAAATAGGTGTTGAAACTTCTTCTGCTTCGATTCTTCGTAGCAGGAAATGAGGCGGTCCTTAATGATTTGGTATTTGTTCTCTGCCGGAGGGTTAGTGATGATGTCACTTACGTCGCGTATTTCATCCTTCGATAATTGTGCAATTACTAGATTGTATTTGTAGTCCTCGCCTTGTTTCTGGGTGGCGACTATAGCCTCGAACTGGGTAAACCATAATTTGGCTTGGTCTTGCCAGAAGCGTGGGATGCGGTCCGATACGCTAAGGGCGGCGATTTCAGGTTCCGATGTTTTGGTTAGGGCACGTAGAGCCATTTTTCCTTATTACTTCTGGTCGGGTCCTCAAAAATCTTCTTGCTTATTTGGCTGCGTGACTAACTTCGGGGTCACCACTTATTACGACCAGGAAAGGGTTGATAGAGCAAGACACAGTTACGAGTTGATAGACAATTTATTAACAAACAGAAACAGTTTAAATAGTAAGATGTACGTGCATAATTAGGTTAACCATATTTGATTTTATCGAGCACGTTTGATGAAAAGGAAATAATATATTGATTCTCTGTGGGTCACGTCGGAGGACGCCACATTTTGCGTTCGTTCATATGAGATGCCTATAGTGTCTGCAATTTCTCTGATAGTCAATCTACGGTTTTTCAATATGAGATCACACACTTTATTGATGTTTTCTTCGGTCGTAGACGTCATTGGCCTGCCGGAGCGAGGGTCATCTTCGATGTTCTCTCGTCCACGTTTAAATTCTGCAACCCATTTTTTCACAGTGGTATAAGACGGGGCAGATTCCCCTAATGTTGTTTGCATGTCATCATGGATCTCCTTTGGTGTTAATCTTTTTTTAAACAAATATTTAATCACAGCACGTTGTTCAAATTTCTCCATTAGTGAAAATTTGTTCTACACACGTATTTATATTGTTCGTAAAATTTATTTAAACAAGATATCAAATTGAAAATTCGCGGGCTGACAATTGAATAATGACAGTTCAAAATGACGGCAGAAAAAATAACAAAAGTTTTTGTTTTAATGGCCAGGCCGCGAACTTTTCAACCAATGTAGTACGGAACCCTAGCTTTTAAAAATATCAGTCACTTTATTTCATCTTTAAATGACCAATTGCAAAAACTACCGTCTTTAAATAACGTTATTTTAATAGGAGACATAAATATAAACATTCTGCGCGGGCATTTAAACTACCACGCCCAAGAGTACCTCAACTTATGTTCATTCCATGGCCTTCTCCCTGCACATTCATTCCCTACGCACCAAAGCGGCTCATGCTTAGATCATGTCATGCTAAAATCAAAATTATCGTCAATAACTCTTGTCAATAATTCCTCAGTAACCGATCACAGAGCCGTCCTACTAACCTTTGATAAAAATGCCTAAACATATCAATCAAACAATAAATAAAGAAAATATATTTAAAATATAAAAACTCATAATATATCCTTATACAATCAACTGTTAAAATATTAAAAAAAAAAACATGTAAAAATACTTATTTATGTAATAATATTAATGTAAAAAATAAAAATTAATTAATGTCTCATTGTTTACTATTTATTCTTATGATTATTATTCTTATTTCTTAAATATTTCAATATATCATTAATCAAATTATGTTGGTGCCGTGTTAATTTTATTTTTGTATGTTTTAAATGGAATTTAAAAACAGAACATTACCAACAAATTATTGAAAGTTTCCTTTTTATCTATCATTTTAACAAGATGCATTCTAATTATTATTCCACAATCATATTTTCTAAAAATCTTTTACGTCTTGCTTTCTACTTCTCACATTTTATAAATATATTACGTACCGATTTTTTTAAATTTATTTGTGGCACTACTTCTTTTCAATGTTTTTATTGCTTTAATTTGCTTTGTTTGCATGATTATTTATATATTGTATTATGGTTATGTCTAAATTGTATTTCTTTAAAATTTTATGTAAGACATAACAGGAAACTTATTAATGATGCTATATTGTTTACTCTCTTTTTAGTTAATTGTTTTGATTGGTTATTACATTCTTATTATAACTATGTGTGCTGTATCAGTGCAATACAGTCGGCAGTTACTTACAGCTTTAGTATAATGTATTTAAATAGTTACCATACATTTATTTTATTTACTATACTATCTATAAAACATGACCTATTTTGTCCTTATTTTTCACTAATTCGGATATTATTTATATATGCCTTAATGTTATTGTTTTTGACATGGTGCTTTCCATTTCTAATTATTTGTGCATTACGATATTCAGAAAAATATGATGCTTATCAATGGCTCCAAAAACTAAATATCTGAAGTTAGGACTGTACAATGCGGGCTCCCTTAACACAGGGCATGAGAACTTCCTCGTGGCTATGGATCTGTATAAGGCTGATATAGTGGCAATAAATGAAACGTGGCTACGTGCCGGACAGGATTCGTGTGCGCCGGCGCCGCCGGGCTATCGACTGCGTTGTGCGCCACGCCCGGCCGACATGCGGGGCGGCAGGGGTGGGGGTGTCGCCTTCTATATTAAAAAAGATGTGCGCGTACGCTATATAAATAATCCTAACAACTGTATAGAGCAAATGTGGCTAACTACTAAAGCTAATGGGTACACAATTGCAATCGGTACGGCTTACAGACCTCAATGGATGAACGTTGACATGTTTGTTGATGCACTGACTGATTCGGTATCAAAATTATCTGGCTACGATCACCTAGTTTTGATGGGGGATTTTAATATAAATATGAATCAAAAAAATGACAGTAAAACAATAAAGTTTACGAAATTTCTACATTACATCGATTTGCGTCAAGTTGTCACAGAACCTACTCATTTCACCCCTGAATCAGAAACACTGATAGACTTAGTATGCACTAACTGTCCAGTTCGCGAAATCACAGTAAATAATATAACCGGAGCGTATGGTCATTATATGGTTAACGTCACTTTAGCTGTGAAAAAAATTAAATTGTCGCCTAAAATCATAACTTACAGGGCTTTAAAAGACATAGACATGCAAGTTTTTAATCGAGACCTCAACTCTATGGACTGGGAGGTAGTAACTAGAGAACCGTCGGTCGATGCAATGCTATCGAAGTTTAATCATATGCTCTTGGAGCTTTTTGATAAACACGCACCACTTAAAACTATACGGATTAAGAGTCATGGTTCCTTGCCATGGGTCACAGACAATATAAGGTTCATGATGAAATTGCGCAATGAAGCTCGGGAAAAGAAAAACACGAATAAAAACTATTACATCGACCTAAAAAAACTGGTTCAGAAAAGCATTATGTCCGAAAAACGTGCCTACTTCAATCACTTCATAAATTCAAATTTGAAAACTAGTTCAAAATTCTGGAAAAATCTAAAAGAAAAAGTATTGATTGATCCTAGTAAAAATGACTGCCTTCCGAGCTGTTTCAGTGATCCTAATGTAATAAACGACCACTTCTTAAACCTCCCTGACAGTGATATACAAAAATCAGTTTTAGAAGGGAAAAAATTTGCAACATCCTATTTTTCGGATAAAAAATTCACCTTACACTCAGTTTCTGAGGATAACGTATGCAAGTATATCATGTCAATTAAGTCAAATGCTATTGGCTCTGATAAAATAAGCAAAGACATGGTAGTTCTCACGATTCCTAGAACACTGCCAATAATTACTTTCATCGTTAATGAATCCATCCGTTCTGCTGTCGTGCCCGGTATATGGAAGGAAGCATTAGTTACACCTTTACCTAAGTTAGATAATCCGACTGAATTGAAAGATCTGAGACCCATAAGTATACTTCCTTTCATGTCTAAGGTTTTGGAAATAGCAGTGTATAATCAACTTCGGAATTACGTTGAACAGAACAATATACTTCCTCCTCTTCAGTCGGGCTTCAGAAGGGGTCGTGGCACTGTTACTGCACTGTTGGATGTCGTGGATACGATCCTAGCGGAGCAGGACATAGGACATGGAACTATCCTCGCATTGCTTGATTTCTCTCGCGCTTTTGATAGCATTGACGTCTCACTTCTCCTTTCAAAATTAAAACACTACGGCGTTGACGAAATGACACTCAAATGGTTTGAAAGCTATTTAGCTGATCGAAATCAATGTGTAAAACTTAAAAAGCCGAATGGCTCCTTTATTCTGTCTGAACCTAAACCAGTGAGTCGTGGTGTGCCCCAGGGTTCTATACTGGGACCACTATTATTTATCATTTATAGTGCTGACTTAGCAAAAGAAATTAAGCACAGCAAGTTTCATGTGTACGCAGATGACGTACAGCTGTATGTTTCGGAAGCACCTGACAAAATATTGGAATCAGTTCAAATGCTAAATAGGGACCTGACTAGAATTGCGGATTGGTCTGATAGAAATAGTCTCCTACTGAACCCTACTAAGTCTAAACTTACTATATTAGGCTCCAAATCGCATATAATAAAAATTAAAAATAAATTTCCGAAAGTAGTTATTCGCAATCAGACTATCACGGAAGTTGATGAGGCTAAAAATTTGGGTATTTTGATGGACAATCAATTAAGGTTTGAAGCGCACGTTGAGCATCTCGTGAGGAATTGCTTCTACAGACTAAAAGTCCTCTATCGGATCCGTAATCTGCTCTCAGAAGAGGTTAGAATTATTGTCTGTGAAGCTTTAATACTATCTCGACTCAACTACGCAGACCTTGTATATGGACCTAGACTATTGAGCAAGAGTAGTCGCTTGATTCAGCGTGTGCAGAACGCGTGTTGCAGGTTCATCTATGATGTTCCTCCAAGAAGCCGTATTACACCTTTTTTGAATAGGGCTTCAATTCTCAACATGAAATTTCGCAGGCAACTTCATCTTTCTTCCTTAATGTATGACTTGATTAATTTTAAAAATCCCGAATATTTATACTCAAAACTAAAGTTTCCTGAATTCCGTAACATATATAAGCGTGACCCAAGATCGGCAAGACCGCCGCTAAGCATGCAACATCACCGGACTGCGGCATTCACGGGTAGTTTCCGCTACAACGCGACTAAGTGTTGGAATGATATTCCTCCGCCAATTAGAATGTCTAAATCCAAAAATATTTTTAGGGCTTATATTAAATCTTATTATTTAAATATTCAGAAAACACTAACGTAGGATAGCGGAAACATTATAAAGAAAATATATTTATAGTAATTATTATTATGCTAATTATTTTTAATTTATTTCGTTCTACTGGACATAGGTATTTATACAATTTTATAATTCTGACATTCACATACTCATTTTATATTGTTATTTATTGTCGTTGTATATTATAAAGTTTAAATTAATCTCTTCTAATTTAATATTTATGAACATTCAAATAGTATTATTTATTAAATTTAATGTGTTTGACCTATATAATTTATTGTAATTTTTTATTTTCTCGTCTAACTAAATATTATGACATTTTATCGGTATGCTGCTCCCTTCAGGATGTAGCTGAAAATCAGCGTTTTTGCTCTTCCGAGCAAATGCCAACGCTGAGCTGCCTCCTATTGCGCTGCTACAGTACACATACACATCACACTAACCTGTCCTTTTTTTTTTTTTTTATGTGTGGTTCTAGTTTGTAAGACATACAATGATATATATTAAGTACA
Organism: Stenoptilia bipunctidactyla; assembly: GCA_944452665.1. Taxonomy (NCBI): domain Eukaryota; kingdom Metazoa; phylum Arthropoda; class Insecta; order Lepidoptera; family Pterophoridae; genus Stenoptilia; species Stenoptilia bipunctidactyla. Next base: position 26,954,082 of record OX101733.1, read on the forward strand.
TTAGTGTTATGTGTCTGTGAATTTTGTGGTATCAATAAAGATTTTATCTATCTATCTATCTTATGATACTCACGCTTCACGTTTTACTTTTAGCTATAAGTCGTTATATTAAAAATGTTAAAATGTTATCGCTTACTTAAAATTTTTGTTATTAAATGTATCTCTTTGTAATATAAGGAGAGAGCGGAGTCTCCTAACACAGGTTTATACTTAAAAGGAGACTTCTGCCATTTGTTAAGTTAATGTGTAAAAATACTGAATAAAGATTTTTCAATTTTCAAATTTTTTCAATACGCTGACGACACTGTGCTATTATTCTCCGCATCAAACGAAGAGGAGGTTTATAAATATGCTCAACATGGCCTCAATGTTGTAATTAACTGGCTACAGCATCATCGCTTATCACTAAAAACTGGGAAAACTAACTTCATGCACTTCTCTATACGTAGATGTACCTTTGCTTCACCCATGCCTAAACTCTATGCTCATCGATGTAAAGAGACTTTTAGTAACAGATGCAACTGCCCCGCCATACGCCGCACTGATAAAATAAAATACTTAGGGGTCACAATTGATGAGACTCTTATATTTAAGCACCATATTGACACGCTAAGCAGCAGACTACGAAAATTGATATTTGTTTTTAAAAAGCTACGCACTGTAGCTGTTTCCGTTCTTATTAAACTATACTTTGCACGTTGTCAGTCAAAACTAACCTACTGTATTACGTCATGGGGCGGCGCGGCTAAAACTACAATAATATCCTTGGAGAGAGCTCAACGAGCGGTATTAAAAGTCTCAACTCCCGTCCTTCTCTATTTCCAACGCACCTCCTTTACAAATCTTGTGGTGTACTAACAAACAATTACTTATAATGCGCACAGTCCTAAAGCAGCACACCGCACTTCCTTACAACTCCGAAATTACTAACAATAGAAGGAAAGATATAGCTTACCGGACTGATATAGATATCAAACATGCTTTATGTACCAGGTTTTTCTTATTTCTTGGCCCTCTGTGTTTAATTGAAACGAAAATATTTGTTCAAGAGGCGTTACAAAACACACAAAATGAATTATGAAGACACAAAAAAATTGATAGCAGTAATAAGTTAGTTTAAAATTCATAAATTGCATTATTCAATTAGAAAATATTTTTGCTTAACGTTAGTTTGGTGAACAAAAATTCCCAAATTCCAATAAGCTGCGCACAAATGCGAAATAAAAGATTGTGTTGTTGCAGCGCTGCGCGTGTGCGCGGGCGTGCTGGTGCGCGGCGCCGGCGTCGGCGGAGAGGCCGGCGCCGCGCGCGCCGCGCTGCTGCTGCTGCCCGCCGCGTGCGGCGCCGCGCGCGGGGGGCGGGGTGCGGGGGCGGGGGGCGCCGGGGGGGACGAGCTGCCGCGCGCCGCCGCCGCCGCGCTGGCCACGCGCGCGCTGGCCGCCGCGCCGCTCGAGCCAGGTCAGTCACACGCGCGGGCGGCGCCGGCCGGGGGGCGGGCCGCGGGGGACGAGGTCACCACATGCGCCGGGACCGCCAACATACAAGCAGACAGAGGCGCGGGGGGACGGACGGTGGGACCGAGGCGCTCGCTGCTGAACCGTTGGAGTCACTCACATACGCAATTTGTGAACTTTGTGTTTCTAAATACAAATATATATACACACACATTATAATATCATATCAGATTTGTGCTGCCATTGTGCGACTTCCACTTATAAGAATAGAAAACAACTCGCTGAGATGATCAAAACTTTTGGCTTGAAAACTAAAATCAATTGTAATTAGTAATATTTTGTCTACCTGTGTTTTAACATCTCCATTCTCCAATTCCCGCACTCGACTTCAAAATGGACGCCGCCGCGGGTACCCGCAACCAAGCACTTTTGTATGTAACTTTTGGTGCGCTAGGCGCTCACGTAGAGTGCAACGTTGTTTGCAATTCCTTCTCAAACTAGTGTGTGTGTTTCCAGCTCTGCGGGAGTTGGAGCGGCTGGCGCTGAGCGGGTCGTGGGGCGCGCGGCTGGCGTGCGTGGAGCTGGCGCAGCCGCTGCTGTTCTACTGCCTGCCCGCGCTGTGCGCCCGCGCCGAGCTGGCCGCGCGCGCCGAGCGCCTGGCGCGCCGCCTGCTGCGGGACGCGCGCCTCGAGGTCAGTGCCCTCCCGTGCTGCTGCCTGCCCGCGCTGTGCGCCCGCGCCGAGCTGGCCGCGCGCGCCGAGCGCCTGGCGCGCCGCCTGCTGCGGGACGCGCGCCTCGAGGTCAGTGCCCTCCCGTGCTGCTGCCTGCCGCCTGCTGCGGGACGCGCGCCTCGAGGTCAGTGCCCTCCCGTGCTGCTGCCTGCCCGCGCTGTGCGCCCGCGCCGAGCTGGCCGCGCGCGCCGAGCGCCTGGCGCGCCGCCTGCTGCGGGACGCGCGCCTCGAGGTCAGTGCCCTCCCGTGCTGCTGCCTGCCCGCGCTGTGCGCCCGCGCCGAGCTGGCCGCGCGCGCCGAGCGCCTGGCGCGCCGCCTGCTGCGGGACGCGCGCCTCGAGGTCAGTGCCCTCCCGTGCTGCTGCCTGCCCGCGCTGTGCGCCCGCGCCGAGCTGGCCGCGCGCGCCGAGCGCCTGGCGCGCCGCCTGCTGCGGGACGCGCGCCTCGAGGTCAGTGCCCTCCCGTGCTGCTGCCTGCCCGCGCTGTGCGCCCGCGCCGAGCTGGCCGCGCGCGCCGAGCGCCTGGCGCGCCGCCTGCTGCGGGACGCGCGCCTCGAGGTCAGTGCCCTCCCGTGCTGCTGCCTGCCCGCGCTGTGCGCCCGCGCCGAGCTGGCCGCGCGCGCCGAGCGCCTGGCGCGCCGCCTGCTGCGGGACGCGCGCCTCGAGGTCAGTGCCCTCCCGTGCTGCTGCCTGCCGCCTGCTGCGGGACGCGCGCCTCGAGGTCAGTGCCTTATGGAATTTTCTATTGATCACTACTACACACGCTACTTCAGAGGCTAAATTTTTCAGGCATACATGGCAATCTTTATCGATGGCTTTCCTCATATATACAAAATAGATCTCAAGCTGTCGCTATTAATGGATACGTATCCGCATGGTGCTCCATACCATCTGGGGTACCTCAAGGCTCAATATTAGGTCCTTTACTATTTGTATTATTTATCAACAACGTTGCTGCTAGTCTTAAGTACTCAAAAGTGCTATTATTTGCAGATGATATGAAAATTTTTAAAGAAATTACATGTGAAAATGACTGTGTTTTGCTGCAACACGACCTTTACAGATTTGAGGCCTATTGCGACGCAAATAAACTCGATTTAAATACGAGTAAATGTTTTTCAATGAGTTTTTCGCGAAAGCGTATAGTAACACCTTACCATTACCGATTGAAAAACAAATTGCTTCTACAGGTTGAACATATTAAAGACCTCGGTATTTTCCAAGATTCCAAATTGCTCTATGATAAACATATACAGCATATAGTCAACAAGGCAACCAGAGCATTGGGATTCTTGATGAGGACCTGTGCACCCTTTAAAAATGTAAAACCAATCAAGATTTTATATTGTTCACTTGTGAGGTCTATATTGGAGTTTAACTCGCAGGTCTGGAATCCGCGATACTCTGTATATATCAACCGCGTGGAATCCATTCAAAAGAGATTTCTGAGATACTTAGAGTTCAAAACTACAGTTCGTGACAGCACATACAAAGAGCGATGCTCGCGACACCATCTCCTTCCTCTTGAAGTACGCAGAGGCGTAGCAGATCTGACATATCTATGTAAAATATTGAACTGTAATGTAGACTCGGCTGAACTACTAGAGCATGTCGGATTTGCTGTGCCGCGCAGTACTAATACACGTAGTAAGAAGACGAAGTTGCATATTCCACTTGTTCGTACAAACTATCGACAAAATAGTTACTTTGTTCGCACTTGTCGTTTGTATAATTCATTACGCGATGACTTCGAAAAGGACTTGTTTTCAGACAGTATCGCATCTTTGAGACGAGCATTTGCTTCCGAATTATTTGGTATGTACCAAGTATAACTTAATAAATTAGCTTCTCTGTTTATATTTTAAATACCTATCTTAACGTATAAAATTATTTCAAAACTTCCGAATCAGTCTTGATATTATTATTACTATATTTATTTTTTTTCGATAACGAGCATTTTGCGATCTGTAAATATGATAAATCATGTTACTACACAAATGTGAAAACTTGTAAGTAGCTAATATGTATTCATTTTTTGTATTTAACTAGCTGAATTTAGCTGTAAGTTTTCCTTAAGAATAAAATAAAATAAAATAAAATAAAATAAAAATAAAAATTGGATCCAGGTTACGGCATAGGGTGTTGGGAAATAGTTTCCACCCTGATTGTCTAAATTGACTGCTGTCTGTCTTCGAGCCAAACTGAGGCCAAAATACAATACTATCGGCAGATTTATTTATTCCGAAAAAAATCTCTCTAAACCAGTGTAAATAATTTAGTGATTGGGCTACCACAGATATACATATCAGTAGAAAGCACCTATATGATCTCTATCACGAGAAATCATATAACAAAAATGACACCTTTTGCAACTATGTCAGAACTTGCTCAAAGTTATTTAAAAAAGTTTGTGCCGCAGCCAAATCAATGTATTTAGGTAATAAGATTAAAAATAGTGCTAATAAGACTAAGACTACTTGGAATATAATTAATAAGGAAACTGGGAAAGTTAAGAATCGCAATAGTGAGTTTAAGCTTGTTATTGACAATACAATAATTAAAGCAGATGTATAATTAGTTTAAGTTGGAAATTGTATGGCGTAGTTCCATCGATGACCGCTAGATGGAGCTAACTGTCTTTTAAATCACACATGTGAATGGAGAAATCGTTTTGTTTATACTCGAACGGTTTTTAATGTATTGTGTGTAGCGATTTGGGAAATATCCTGAATATATACTACATCATTGTTTTTGTGGCTTTCATTTCGCCTCCCCTCGGGAACCTGAGCTATAGTTTGTTCATGGTCCTTCGTAGTCGGAGCGCGTAATTTTTGGAAAACCCTTTCGGGAAGTGATATTCTGGAAGGTGGACTTGGGGCAGTGGGTTGCTGTCGCGAACTGAGTCTTCAGGAGCAGTCTGCTGAAAGGCGGGCGGCAGTAGCAGTCAGCTGAAAGGCCGGCGGCAGGAGCAGTCTGCTGAAAGGCGGGCGGCAGGAGCAGTCTGCTGAAAGGCGGGCGGCAGGAGCATTTGGAGACTTGAATCAAGGTGGACTGATGGAACAAGGATAAGGCTTTTCCGGGAATGATCCATATGTGTCAAGTGTGAGTGCAGTGGAAAATTGTGAGTACATTATAATCTTTTATCTTTGCGATTTTGGACCTTAAAGAGGCATCAAGTTAATTTCAAGAAATTGTGCAGTTTTAGTGGCGAGTTTGAACTTTATTATAAAGACTTTATTAACTTGGATAATTTTAAAAGATTATTAACGTAGATTTAAGGACTTAGAATAATTTGAGAAATTTGGTTACCACGGGGAACCTATGCCCGATTTCGTATTGAATTTTAAGTTCAAAACACTTGGAAATATTTTGATTTTTTTGTTAGATATTTGGTGATTGACGAAATTTGGATCATTTTAGTACTTAGAATATTTTTAAGGATAAGTGATTTTAGTTACAGATTTATTCAGTTAACATGGATTCAACAATAAATTATCAAATGGATATTTATTCCAGAATATATAAAGCTAAAGTAAATTTTAAAAAATCTCCAAAAGAGAGAATAACTAAAGAATATTTAGAAGGCCGAATCGAAAACTTAGATCAATTGTGGTTCGAATTCTTGGCAGGGCATAAAGAGTTGATGAAAAAATATTCGGCTTCAGATTTAACATCAACATCTTATTGTAAAACTGAAATTTATGATAAAGCTGAAGAGTTATTTAGCGAATATAAATGTGAGCTGAAAATATCTTTATCTAAAATAATCGAAAGTAAAATTGATAACGGTACAAACAATTGTGAAATGAATGTAAAAAAATGTTTGTCAGTTAAGTTGCCAAAAATTAATATTCCCATATTTTCTGGAAAGTATGATGAATGGGCTACTTTCAGGGATTTATTTAAAGCATTAATTGACAATAATGAAACTTTGGATAGAATTCAAAAACTTCATTATCTAAAAGGCTATTTGACGGGAGAAGCCGAGCAGCTTCTAAGACATATTCCAGTTAGCGCAATCAACTATTCTAGGTGTTGGGATATATTAGAAAAAAGATATAATAACAAAAAATTCTTGTCACATCATATTTTAACCAGGTTTCTTAATCAAAGGTATCTAACATGTGAATCAGCCTCTGCTTTGAAAGAATTGATTGATTGCTCTAACGATTGTTTGTCGGCATTATCTAATTTAAACATAGATGTCAGTAGTTGGGACATTATAGTCATTCATATTTTAACGTCAAAGTTGGATCCGGAGACTAGAAGGCAGTGGGAATTCAATTTTACCAACTGTAACTCTTCGGATGAATTGCCTTCGTATGAACAGTTTAAGGAATTTTTAACTAATAGGTATCGTGCCATTGAGTTTTTGAATAGTAATGTTAAAGGTAAAGTAGTTTATAAGGATAAATACAAATCTTTCCATGCAAAAAATAATGTTCTTTGTGGTTATTGTTCTCAAAATCATGACGTGTTGCGTTGTAAATCGTTTTGGAATATGGAGGTTGATGAACGTAGAAAGTTTGCGTTAGAAAGTAAATTGTGTTTCATTTGTCTAGGTGGCAACCACACGGCAAAAAAATGCACTTCAAATAAACATTGTTCTATTTGCAATCGAAAACATCATACTTTGTTGCATCCCCGCGGAGAGGTTACTGTTGAGGCCAGCGGCTCTGCAAGTCAAGAAACTGCGGTGGTTTCTTGTATGTCATCAGATAGTGGCGATCGTGCAGAGCAGGTTTTATTGGCCACGGCGTTAGTGAGAGCCACGAATAAGAATGGGTCAGGTACAGTGATACGTGCTTTGCTGGACCAAGGTTCTCAGTCATCGTTTGTTACGGAAAATATTGTGCAACAATTGGGTTTGAAAAGAATCTCAATAAACGGTGAGATTTCAGGTGTCTGTGGCAATAGAAATATATCGTGCAATTCTATGGTAAATATTGAGTTAGCTTCGTTGGTTGACCCGCAAGTGACTTTTAAGGTGAAAGCGCTCGTTTTGAAATCTATAACTTCACCGATCCCTTCCAGGCAGGTTATTAACACTGATTGGAAGGCCTTGCAATATTTGAAATTAGCCGATCCAAATTTTAACGTGCCAAGTAAGATCGATATTTTGTTAGGCGCGGAAGTATACGCTAAAATATTGCGCGATGGTGTAAAAAGAAGTCCATCAGGTAATTCCATTGCTCAGCTGACTAGTTTCGGTTGGATTGTGTCCGGAGCTTTAGGAAATTTGAAAAGTCAGGTTAATGTTAAGGTTTTTCATTGCCTTCAAACCGAAGATGATATCTTGAAAAAAATTTGGGAATTAGAGTCAGATAGTTACGTTCAACAAAAACTGTCAACTGAAGAAGAGTCCCTTTGCGAAAACAATTTTATTGAAAATACTACAAGAAATGGTGATGGTAGTTATGTCGTTCGTCTTCCTTTTAAAATTGAAAATCCTGAGGTGAAAGATTCACAGGTAATCGCTGAAAAACGGATTGAGTTATTAGAAAAAGGATTCAAAAATAATCCAGAGTTTAAATTAAAATATAGCGACGTAATGATCGATTACTTACAGTTAGGCCATCTAGAGGAAGTACCGCCTTCTGAAATAAATAAAAGTACAGCCATTTACTTACCTCATCACGCAGTAGCTGCAGATGAAGGGCACATATCTCCTGTAGTAGCTGAAAGAATAAAGGTCAATTACTACATGGACAATTTATTAACAGGGTGTGAAACAAATGCTGAAGGTATGGAAATTTACAGGGCTATGAAGGAAATTTCAGGGAAAGGAAATTTCGAACTACAAAAATGGACAAGTAACGACAGTGATTTATTAAAGGACATGATAGATGAAAATAAAGATAACAAAATTAAAGAAAAACTTACCATCAAAACGGACGAAATAATAAAAATTGTAGGACTTACCTGGAACAGGAGTGATGATACCTATCAGTATGTGGTGACTCTAACACCCGTTGAAGAACCTGTAACGAAGAGAAAGATAATATCTGACATATCAAGGTTGTATGACCCATTGGGTTGGGTAGGGCCATGTACCATAGTGGCAAAGATTATGATTCAGAAGCTATGGTTGGCAGGAATTGATTGGGAAGATGAAGTCCCAATGCATTTTCAGCAAGAGTGGTTAGACTATAGAGCCGAGTTACCTTTGTTATCTGACATTCGAATACCTCGGTGGATGGGTACTCGCAAAGGTGACAAACTAGAAATACATGGATTTTCAGACGCGTCGAAGTACGCATACGCTGCCGTAGTTTATTTGCGTGTTGTGAAATTGAACGGTGAAATAAGGGTTGCTTTAATCACAGGAAAAACCAAGGTTGCACCTGTTAAGCAAGTTTCAATACCCAGGTTGGAGCTTTGCGGAGCAGTTTTGCTGAGCAGGCTTATGGTAGAAGTAGCTCATGTTTTAAACATTGATAAAGCAAACCTACATGCTTACACGGACTCCACAGTTGTACTTGCTTGGCTCAACGATTATCCTAGTCGGTGGAAGTTTTTCGTTGCCAATCGAGTCTCGGAGATCTTGACAAACTTAGATGCATCCTGTTGGTCACACGTGTCTTCGCAACAGAACCCGGCAGATGTAGCATCTCGGGGAGCGCGCTCTTCGGAATTAATTAATTGTGCATTGTATTACAACGGACCGGACTTTCTATTGGATGAGGAAATATTTTATAGAAAACCTAGAGAGTGTTTAACAGATTTAGAAAAAATAAAAGTTGTTTGTCATGTAACTGATTATGAAAATGATTTAAATTTGGAGAAGTTTTCTACACTAATTCAATTAATTAGAGTAATTGCATATTGTAGACGTTTTATTAATAATTCAAAGAAAGGTTCAGTGGAAAAATATTGTAATTAAAATACATATATCAAAGTAAAGAATGGGAAGAAGATATAATATTAATAAAACAAAATATAAACTTACCGAAAAGTAGCAAATTACGGTCGCTCAATCCAATCCTTGATGATGAAAAAATTTTGCGTGTATGAGGTAGATTAGAGTATTCGTTGCTCGACTCTAGTAGAAAACACCCGATCATAATTCCAAAATCACGTCTCGCGGAATTAATCATTTTGGACGCTCATAAAATAACGCTTTAAGGTGATAATTGTTTCAAACTATCGCGGTTATTTTCACTATGATTTAATGTATTTACGGGATTCTTACCACGATTTCCGATTTTATTTTCGCACGTCCGCGATCATGGTGCTTGTAACAGCATCGAAATATCGGACGTGCGAAAATAAAATCGGAAATCGTGGTAAGAATCCCGTAAATACATTAAATCATAGCTTTAAGGTGAGCCTCTATTAACTATACCGGACACCAATTACGACGATCATAACCTTAGTTCGTTACGGAGATGGTAGTATGCTCAGCGAATGGTTCAAGACTTTTGGCGCAAGTGGTTGGTTAAAAGTGGTTTATTTAAATAGGATTTTTCATCGGTACCGGTGGTCGAAACAGGAACCTCCCTTTGCGGTTAACGATATTGTTGTTGTAAAAGAGGATGGGTTGCCACCTAGCCGATGGTTATTGGGTAGAGTGGTCACTACACATGCAGGCTCAGATGGAGTTGTAAGAGTCGTGCTCTCAAAACTAAGACTGGTGTAATAAAAAGGCCGGTACATAAATTATGTAAATTACCTATTGACGAATTAAAATTGTTTGGTGTAAGTCAATCACCACGTACAGGTTCACTGTAAAGAGTTTACTTTAAAGTGTTGTTTAAATTTGTATTTTGTGTATTTTGTTTGTTGTAAAGTCAAACGCTTAGTTTGTCTTTAGCGGGCGGTTATGTATAATTAGTTTAAGTTGGAAATTGTATGGCGTAGTTCCATCGATGACCGCTAGATGGAGCTAACTGTCTTTTAAATCACACATGTGAATGGAGAAATCGTTTTGTTTATACTCGAACGGTTTTTAATGTATTGTGTGTAGCGATTTGGGAAATATCCTGAATATATACTACATCATTGTTTTTGTAGCTTTCATTTCGCCTCCCCTCGGGAACCTGAGCTATAGTTTGTTCGGCAGATGAAAATGTTGCGACAGCATTTGAGAGCTGTTTTGCTGACATTCCAGTTTCTACTACTAAATCATTAAACTCATCACCTGTGGCGGCTGAATCATTGCTCAAAAATCATGTGAGTGAGTGCAAGGTGTCTTTCAAGTAGACATGGGTTGGAATAGGTAAATTCTGTACCTGTACCGACTAATACTAATATTTAAAAGTACCTATTCCAAATACCTGTTCATCCTGTTCCGACCTAATATTTGCTAATTGAGTTCAATCAAAGTTCAATCAATGCACATTGCACACATTTTATATGGGTTAATGGGTGGCCACAGGTTAGGTTAACAGGTATATTATATACGGAAAATAAAAATGTTTTTTTTTTATATTTTCCTGAATTGTGTGTGAGAACTGAGAGAGAGATAACCTCCTCTTTTTTTTGAAGTCGTTAAAAACCATTCAAAATTTTAAATCAAGTTACATTTACATCAATCAATTACAGTCATTCAGTTACACCAATTTCAGAAAAAAACATGTCCAGTAGGTTTCGAAAATTCGAACATACAAACGATTTCCTTCAACGAAATTACTCTAAAATATAAAAAGAGATTGCTAAAAATAATGATAATCAAAAAAATATAAAAGTATGTTAAAACTATTGCTATTACAATTAGGTAGATGAGACTAAAAAAAATTCAGGGCCAGGTTCGAACCTCGGACTTACCGTTTGTTAGTCAAACGTCAGTAACTGAGACGCCACGCCCGCCGGTCAGTATTATATTACCCTGTTCATCCCTGTTCCGAATCCTGTTCATTCCGAATCTATCAAGCAAGTTTAATATAAATCAAGTTTAGATTCGGAATGAACAGGATTCGGAGCAGGGATGAACAAATACTGACCGGCGGCGGCGGGCGCGGCGTCTCAGTTAAGACGTTTGTTAATAGTTTTATATACGTTATTAATTAGTTAATAACTAGGTTATAAATGCATATGCACCTTATGTGATCTTTTTACCAATAATATATCGTAATAAGGTATAATATTATATAAAATATAAAAAAAAATATCCAATATCGATCTATCTCATCAACAAATTGATTGTTACAAAGGATATTCAATATTTTTTGTGAAAAAATAGAAATAGGCATTTCTAAAAATAATAGAAAAACAAAATTAAATTAAATTGGTTGACGGGAAAAAACCTACAGCGTATGCAGGTCAAGCATCATGACAGGCGCCAGTTCGCAAAACAAAAAAAAAGTGTTCCAGGGATCGAACCTTGAATATTACGGCAGCAAGTCAAGCATGCTGACTAATGCGCCAGTGTGGGTTTCTAGTGGAATACGAATTTAGAATACAGCTTAGTTATACATTATTTTACAAAAAGAAAAAGAGATTCTGAACATTAAATATTTTGACTTAAATTTCGGTAAATTGTAGGTTTGATACAAATTATAATAGAATGGAACGAACCTATGTGGACTTTTGATTACAGAGCGTTCGAAATTAAATTCACAAGGAGACGTTTTTTCACTTTTCGTTTAACAAAACTACTATCGAGAGTATGTCATTTAAAAATCGCCCCAACGATATTCCCACCGAATCTGAAGTAACGCAACAATTATCAACATTCTTGTTTGTTGATATAGGTACCTATATATTAGTAGGTAAGTAAGTACCTACTTCCTTTAAAACACCAAGATGATACTGAGATATTTTTCTATAATAGCCAATAACACCATTTAAGTGCATCAAGCAAATCTCGATGTAAGCATCTGTGTAATTTCAGTATTTTTTATATTGATGCAATTTTGCAACAGCAATATAATATCGACCTGAAAATTATTTTATGTGAGTTTTGAGTAGTACCTACTGCAATACTGGCATATTTTGAAAAAATAATTTTGTAATGATTGTGAGAAAAGTAACAAACACCTATACCTACCTACACTGATAACTTTCTTGTTTCTAATTTTAAAATAAAATTTAATGATGACGCCATCTTAAGGTCTTTAGTCGAACTTTTTACTCGACTATAATAAGTCGAAGAAGAGTAATGTGTTAACTTTTTTCTTTTATAAATCTATAAGAAATTGCCTAGATGGCGTTTAGCACAATTTTTAATAGTTTTATCTAAGTACGTTATTAATTTGTTGGTTATAAATGCATATAAACCTAATGTGATCTTTTTACCATTAAAATCATATGACATATCGTCATAGATAGGGTCAAATAAAAAACTATTTCCAGTAGCTTTTTTCATGACAAATCTATTGTTACAAAAGACGTGTTATGGATACTAGGTAAAGGACAAATAAACATGAATTTAGTAGTATAAACATTCATATATAAATATTATAAAACAAACTTCAAACAAACATAATTCTACTGCTACAAATAAAAGAAGATGTTTCCGTTTCTAGTAGACTGGGGCTAGATTATAAGCACCGCGGAATAAAGAATATAATATATCAACAATCACAATCTTTCTACAAGATTTGAATCAAATCGTATAATAAAAAAGCACATGAGTTTTGAAAAATAATATCATCGTTCTTCCCACTTTTCCATTTTTCAACTACCGACCAAAAGCAAAACTAATTATCTTCTTTATTACTTAGTTTAACTATCTCCCACTAGATGTCCATAAATGGGATGTAACAGGGACTATGTGATTTATTTTTTAGGAAATATGGTTTATTTTGGAATGACGGCAGTGTACCCTGAAGGATCGCTGACAGTTTCTTTTTATTACGTAGTTTGACTATCTTTCACAAGATGTCAATGACCGTGGCATTGTACCTGAGATTATGTGATTTATTTTTTGTGAAATAAGGTTTAGTTTGGAACGACAATTTAGATAATAGATAATCGCTATTTTAGATATAAAACTTTCATGTTGCCATTTAAATATTACGAAAATAAAATTGTGCACCCATATTTTAGCCTTTTGCAATTTTTTATATTTTTATCGATTTCAGCATAATTTTAGCTTTATTTTGATCATGTGCTTATCCAATATTCCAGTTTGGAAATAACGCCTTTATTCGGTAAGTATAAAGTTCCTATGAAAATCACCACGCTAATTCTAGGCTAAGTCCGTAGTTCAAACCTAAATTATATTATTTTTTATTTTTCTCTCAGTTTCGTTTACCTATTTGTGATAACAATATTTTATTAACATTTTTATTTTTTTTATAATACTTAGTTACCCTTTGAATTATATAATATTGTCTTAAGTTTTCGCGATTCATACTTAAATAAAAACACCGAAACGTCGAGTTAAAATGTAAAAATAATTATACGCGATAAAATCCGGTTAAAAATGTGTTTTACCCTTTGAATTTCTTTTTTCTATGTTTAAGAGTATTTTTTCGTTGAAGGAAAGCGTTGAAATTCTTTTGAATATTGAACCCTTACAAGTATAGTAACAGGTATATATTTTTTTAATTTGTGTTATTTCGATAGTACCTACTTTTTAAGTTTTTTAACTTACTTCTAAAAATTCTCTGAGTTTTCACAATTTAGGGATATATATAAAAACTACCTACTTTAAATGTCATTCATGTTTTCAACTTATCTTAAAGTAAAATTTGATGATATCTATGAGTATTTAGTCGAACTATTTATACGACTGAAGAAGACTGAATTTGTTAGTTTATGAGAAATTGCCTAGATGGCGCTTAGCACAATTTTTAATAGTTTTATATACATACGTTATTAGTTGGTAAATAACGTGGTTATAAATGCTTATGTGCCTAATGTGATCTTTTTACCATTAATATATCGTAATAAGGTAAAATTATAAAAAATATCCAATAGCGATCGATCTTAAAAACAAATTGAATGTTATAAAGGACATTCAATATTTTTTGTGAAAAAGTAGGCATTTCTAAAAATAATAGAAAAACAAATTAAAATTATTAGGTTGACGGGAAAAAACCTACAGCCTATGGTATGTAGGTCAAGCATGACAGAGGCCGTGAGCACCAGATCACAAAACAAAAACAAAAAAAAAAGTTTGTTCCAGGGATCGAACCTCGGTTATTACGACAGCAAGTCAAGCATGCTGATTAATGCGCTAGTGTGGATTTCTAGTGGAATACGAATTTACAGTAGAGCTTAGTTAAACATTATTTAACATAAGCTATTAGGATCGTAGGTATTGGATTCACAACGCTTTGGACACGGAGCGGATTCGGAACAGGGTAATCCTGTTCATCCTGTTCATGTTCATTGAATAGGTTTTTTAAATATTTGCATTTTTTTCGTTTTTAAGGTAATCTATTTAAATGAATCCTTATAGGCCTTGATATTTATTGTTTTCTTCACATTATTTTGAGACCTCGGTTATAATAAATAGAGCTGAAATTATATTTACGGATAGGTATTAGGATGTACCTGTTCCTCAGGCCTTTGGAGTAGGAACGGATTAGTTTAAAAATGTACCTGTTCCGAGAACCTAATATAATAAATATGCCTCACCTCTACTTTCAAGTTCCATCCAACCCATAGACACAAATAAGCAATTTGGTTGTGGCATGACATTGGCTCTCACAATTAGCTGTCTTGTGTTTGTTTTTTTTCATGTCACGGTCAATTTGTACTGTACCTATTTGTATTAATTTGATAATTCTGACTGAAAAAGAGTGCCAAGAGTTTTTTTCCGCCGGCTTTTTTTGTCTCTTGGTCTACTGTAATATCTTATTTAACAACTATCAACAACTAGTTAAAGCCGAAGTATGTGATGACTGACTTCATCAAGTGTTTTGTGAAATTCCTAAGATGAATAAAACTTTCAATCTTCAATCAATCTATAGTAATGTGAAGAATCTATTTTGAGTAGGGTCAGGTCGTGAACTCTTCTTCCTGAGCATAAAAGCAAAAGCACAGCCATATGTCTTAAAGACTGAAATATGTTTTCACTGTCAATTATATAGTTTTGAAGAATTGATTTTAAAACATGTTTTACTAAAGGATGTGAACTAAGAGTATATGATGCTTCAGTGCTACTTAGGGTTGCAACAACAGATTTATACAAAAGGACGGTATTATAAGAATAGTGTTGTTCTAAATGGAGATCACATGAAAATTTTGCCAAAACTGAGCCCGATGGATTAGTAGCGGAAATTCCGGACTTCCTAGTCCAAGAAATCCACTTTTTCCATGCTTGTTCGTAAACCTTTACAGTTGATTTCCTCCAAGAGGATTTAATCAAAGCCTTTTGTTCAGGGCTCCACGAGGAAAGTTCTTGAGTCCACCCCCACATTTCCAAACCTCCAGAATTAGATTCTTCACTCCTGTTGGTGGTAGCCTAGAGCATCTATCAGGTTGCATCTATGCATCTATCAGGTTGTATTATAGATTCAGCAGTGTAACGGGGGTTCCAAGGCTCGGGCTTTCAGGTCGGCTCGCCAGAAAACTTTCTCCCATCTCGGGGCTACTATCAACACTTGCCCTTGACATTGGTTTAAGTGAGCTAGTACTTTCGGCATTAATAGGGGTGGTGGAAACACCCAGGCTAACTAAATGTTGTGAATTATTTGGTATTGATCTAGAATGTTGTAGATCCTGCGCGTGGTGGCCATAAGTCTCTGTGATATTGTCCCCCCTCGTTTCGAAGGTAAGAAACGACCGTTTTGTTGTCGCACTGGATCAGTATCGCATTGTGAGATATAAGATGACATAACCTTTCCAAAACATGAAGAATTGCTAACATTTCCTTCTCGTTGTAATGGAGATGCTTTTCGTCGATGGACCAGGTCCCTGTAATAAGCTGGTTGTTTAGTCGAGCTCCCCAACCTTGATCGCAAGCATCTGTTGTTAGAAACTGAGTTGCTGGAGGCTGATGAAGCTGACTAGACTTGTGACACTGTTGAATCCACCAATTCAATTCGTTTTCGACAGCTTTGGGAAGGTTGTATTTTCTTGTCGATCTTTTTGGTAAGAAATTCATGAACTGAAGCATATGACGATGGTTGAGTCTGCCTCGTGGTACAGCAAAGCTGGCAAAGGTTAGAAGACCTATTAGCTTTTGGATCGTGTGCAGATTTACTTTCCCAACATGTAGTTCCAATTTTTGTTGTTTGGTGATTTGCACTATTTTTTCGGTTGGAACACATATTTTGTTGTTCCAAGGATCCCATATTAGCCCTAGGTAAGCTATAGATTTCTGGGGAATGGTTCCCGACTTCTCGAAATTTATATTCCAACCCAAAATTTAAAGCTTGTTACACGTATTTGAGTGCGCAAGACATCGGGATCTCTCTCAATTGATAAGCTTCGAATAACGGTCAAGTTGTTTAATAAACATATATACTTTGCACTTTGTCAATCTATACTAACCTATCTACTGTATGACGTCATGGGGCGGCGCGGCAAAAACTATTGAGTTGGGGAAAAAGTTTGTTCGCATTTTTAAGAAAATTCAAAACATTTTTTAATATAGTTTATTGACATTTAACTAAAGTATGTATGTACCATTTTGATCGATAACCTTTTGCCATCTTGTAGTTAGGGACATGATCCCATTGCTATTAAAATTGAAACTGAGTGGTTGGTTGATGTGTTATGACTATTAGTCATAACACACCTCCTCGTCACCATCTACATAAAGTTTTTTATACGCCTTCTTGTCGCACTAATTATGGGTCAAATGAATATATACATAGAGTCTTAAGTATCTATAATAACATATTCAGTGATATCGATATATTTTCCACGTCTAAGCGTACCTTTAAATTAAAGGTGCTGAAAAGGCTTGCAGATGGGGAAAATAAATAGTAATACAAAAATAATTAGAAACTAAATACTTGCTTTATGTTTATTTTCAGTATAGTAGTATATTTATATAGTTTATTGTTTATATATATATATATAATATTTTATGTATCATCTATTTGTTATTTATACACTCCTTGCACTTTAATATAATTTAGGTACATACTCTGGTTCGACTTCTATATTAAAATGTATTAGGGTATCCTGTTAGTGGCTAAGATATTTTGTTACCATATTCTTAATCATTATTGTTATACTAAGCTGTTGGATATCTTATGAATAAATAAATAAATAAATAAATAAATTAGAGTTGTGGTTACTATGGGGTACATCCCTAAATGTAGTGTGAAAATAGGATGCGAACAAATCACATATGTCATTACCAGAGCTAGCTTGAGCATTACCTTAATGCATAGTGGCAGGATAAAAACTATTATTACACTGGGATGATTTAATGTAATTCCAAAATATTTTGGGTTTTTTGTAATTGAATTTTCAATGCCATTAATATAATTAGTATAACAATCCTGTTCGGCCTCTCTAACTTGTTGCCTGAGAAATGAAAAAGATTCGTAGTCAGTAGGCCTCCCATAGATTTTATACTTACGATGAAATTTTTTTCTTCTCCCTGAGCATCTTTTTTAGAGACGTACTATAGCATGGTGGATATGACTGTTGCACCGAATACTTTTTGGGTATGTAACTGTCTCTTAATTTATTTATTGTGTGATTGAAAAAATTAACGCAATCATTTACACTTTTGTTTAGAAATAGTTCATGCCAATGTACTTTGTCGAGTTCAGCGCATATTGTAGTGTAATCACCACGATCATAAAAATATTTGAATCTCGTGTTGCCATGACCATGAGCCATGACTTTGTGGTTAGTTTGGAATGTCGACTAATAATTAATGATTTGTGGTGAAGATCTTCAGGTACTAACGGACCATCACACGCCTGTAAGTCAAGGTTACAGTTTAGAATATACTAAATCGAGTATGCGTTTGTTAATGTTTAAACAGCCATTAAATTGCTTAAGATTAGATAAGTCTATAATATCAAAAAAAAAAAATACTTGTGCTTCCCCTTGTATATTCGAAGGGCTTAAGTAATTGTCCTGTGTCGTGACTTGCCAGTTTATATTACTGAGGTTGAAATCTCCCAATATAATTATTTTGTCATTAGGGCACTGGCTTTAACCTCATCTATATTTACTATCACCTGAGATTGAGGTGAACACGGTCTCAGTATCTAACATAGAAAGGGAAGTTGTACGTTGCACGGTATCCGGCAGGTGCGGCAGGCGGCGGCGCAGCTGCTGACGGGGCTGATGCACTGCGGCGCGCTGCGCGACGAGCCCGCCACGCTGCGCCTGCTGGCCGCGCAGAGCCGCGCCGCCGCGCCCCGCGAGCAGCACGCCGGCGTGCTGGGCCTGTGCGCCTACCTGGCCAGCCGCCCCTACTCGCTGCCGCCGCGCCTAGGTAACCCCCGCGCCTACCTGGCCAGCCGCCCCTACTCGCTGCCGCCGCGCCTAGGTAACCCCCGCGCCTACCTGGCCAGCCGCCCCTACTCGCTGCCGCCGCGCCTAGGTAACCCCCGCGCCTACCTGGCCAGCCGCCCCTACTCGCTGCCGCCGCGCCTAGGTAACCCCCGCGCCTACCTGGCCAGCCGCCCCTACTCGCTGCCGCCGCGCCTAGGTAACCCCCGCGCCTACCTGGCCAGCCGCCCCTACTCGCTGCCGCCGCGCCTAGGTAACCCCCGCGCCTACCTGGCCAGCCGCCCCTACTCGCTGCCGCCGCGCCTAGGTAACCCCCGCGCCTGCCTGGCCAGCCGCCCCTACTCGCTGCCGCCGCGCCTAGGTAACCCCCGCGCCTACCTGGCCAGCCGCCCCTACTCGCTGCCGCCGCGCCTAGGTAACCCCCGCGCCTACCTGGCCAGCCGCCCCTACTCGCTGCCGCCGCGCCTAGGTAACCCCCGCGCCTACCTGGCCAGCCGCCCCTACTCGCTGCCGCCGCGCCTAGGTAACCCCCGCGCCTACCTGGCCAGCCACCCCTACTCGCTGCCGCCGCGCCTAGGTAACCCCCGCGCCTACCTGGCCAGCCGCCCCTACTCGCTGCCGCCGCGCCTAGGTAACCCCCGCGCCTGCCTGGCCAGCCGCCCCTACTCGCTGCCGCCGCGCCTAGGTAACCCCCGCGCCTACCTGGCCAGCCGCCCCTACTCGCTGCCGCCGCGCCTAGGTAACCCCCGCGCCTGCCTGGCCAGCCGCCCCTACTCGCTGCCGCCGCGCCTAGGTAACCCCCGCGCCTGCCTGGCCAGCCGCCCCTACTCGCTGCCGCCGCGCCTAGGTAACCCCCGCGCCTACCTGGCCAGCCACCCCTACTCGCTGCCGCCGCGCCTAGGTAACCCCCGCGCCTGCCTGGCCAGCCGCCCCTACTCGCTGCCGCCGCGCCTAGGTAACCCCCGCGCCTGCCTGGCCAGCCGCCTCTACTCGCTGCCGCCGCGCCTAGGTAACCACACACACGCGCCTGCCTGGCCACACTACCGCAATGTCATTGATATTTGTCGAACTAAGTTTAAATTAAGCCATTTTCAACTCGTAAGAAACTCATGTCGTTACGAGTGAGCTTTGAACGTATAAGAGATAGACAAGAGCGAGCTGGCGTGTGACTGAGCGCGGCTGTTGCAGGCGAGGTGCTGGAGGCGCTGGCGCGGGTGGCGCGCGCGCCGGAGCCGGTGCCGGGCGCCGTGCGCGCCGCGCTCGCCGACTTCCGCCGCGCGCACGGCGACGACTGGGAGCGGCACCGCGCCAGCATGTCGCCGCGCGAGCGCGAGCTGCTGGCCGACCTGGCCGCGCCGCCCTCCTACTGCGCGTGACGCGGCGCCGCGCACTCGCTGCCGGCCGCACGGCGACGACTGGGAGCGGCACCGCGCCAGCATGTCGCCCTCCTACTGCGCGTGACGCGGCGCCGCGCACTCGCTGCCGGCCGCACGGCGACGACTGGGAGCGGCACCGCGCCAGCATGTCGCCCTCCTACTGCGCGTGACGCGGCGCCGCGCACTCGCTCGCTATCTACCCTAAATACTATCTTCAATTATATTACAAAAATTAAACGAGCGGTGCAACAGATAAGTTGGAACGATTTTACAGTAAATTTAATACTCAAATGACATCTCAAACACAAAACTATTAAATGTTTAAGATGACCAGTTTATGCTAGTCCGTGTTGGTAGTAAAATCAGTTTTTACAGAAACCTCAAATGAGCACTATTGCACCTGAAGCATAGGTTGCTGTTTAAAATTATTGTTGCTAGCCGCCTACAACTTGATGGTGCGTGGATTTAACTTTTTACGAGGTGAAGGCTGTGTGATGGTTTTAATATTTTATTAAAATGCAATAATTATTATTATGGAATGTGAGCAATTTATCTACTATCTTAAACTGTGTCTTATTTTCGCCTTTTTAGTTTTTTCATGTATATATTGAATATATTTAGCAATTTTTTTGCTAAATCTCTGACAGATTTATTAAAAAACTATAGTATAAATATGCTCAACATTTCAAATAAGTTTTTGGGAATAGGTGAATGTGTATATTTTGTATAGAATCTTCGCTTATAATCAATGTAATGTTGGATATAAATAAATAAATACTTGATTTTCCTTTTGTTTTATTCTATAGCATAACTACCTATCCTTTGCAGACATAATACAAAAATACAATTATTTCCAAACATACAGCCAAAACTGATATTTTCCCATTATTTTACAATATGTTGTTTTTAAAAGTTTATGAAGTAACAATGAGATTTTGTTCAATTATTTTAAATTAAAAAACTCCAACTATGTGGCTCAGACCTTTGCATACTGTTTTGGTAAAATGACTTATGGAATACCTTACATTAATTTCACTAAACACATTTTATATTAAAGAAGACAGCATCAAATTTGTTTATATTAAATGTAACAACAACATCTTTGAAGAAACTATCTTCGATCTTCCACATCTGAAAAGAATAATTAATTAATTTATTATTAGGACCACCAGTAAGTTACATTATATCTAAATATATCAAACTGTTCTGTGACTGCTTGAAGAGATATCACTGGGCTTAGAGCTGACATTTGGAACATTGAAGGACTGCAGTGAAGTAGCGCTTAATATTGCAGGAGCACTAAATATTAGACTTTTAGTTTCTATGGAAACCTTATTCTGGTTATTATATGAAAAGAATTCCCGAAATTCCCACGGGAATGGGAAATATAAGACTTTTTAATTTGTATGAAAAATTTATTCAAGTGCACATATGTGGCACATGGTATAAAGGTTCTTCAATGGGTACCTATCTGGTTGTATTATGGAAGGCACTTCTGAATTTCTCACGAGAATGGGAAATATAGAACTTCTTAGTTTGTATGAAAAATCTTATTCATACATACATACATAACTTCACACCCTTATGAGGTATTATAATGATGGAGAGCGACTATTGCAGTGACAGGTGGTCAGCCTATCGACTGCAAAACCGCCAATAAAACCTCTATCCCTTAACTAACTTTTACAGTATGCCCGGGAAGAGAAGCAGCACATCTTTCTATGTTTTTGCTCCCAGTCCAGCATGGAAGAGATTCAAAGAAAATCTTATTACTCGAGTTTTATACTACATATCATGGATGTGATACATATTATTAAAGTTCTTCAATGAATGAATAATATTTTTTAGTTTTTACTTTTAATAATGATCAATTATCTGAATAACTGAAAAAATATGCTAAATAAAATGTCATGACCAGTCCGGGTGTAAGTAGAACGGTCGGACAGGTCGGGTCATTTTATTTAGCATTTTTGATTATTTGGCAATTGAGCATTATTAAATGCAAAAACTTAAAATTTTTATTAAATAAATAAAATTAATAAAATCACACCAACCACATGGACCCATCCAAACTAAGCAGAGCTTGTGATATGGGATACCATATAGTGAACTAGGGGGGAACCTAGAATATATGGATAAACGCCTAGACCTGAAATATTTTTTTTCTTGTTCTGTGCGGGTATCGAAGCTACGACCACTGGTGTCTGAGTAACACAAGGTTTTTACAACAAAGTACTAATAAATCTTATGGACTGGACTAGACAAAGCACATTTTTAATGTTTTTTACAGTAGTTTATTATTAGCTGGTATATTAAAATAATACTTACTTTTACCATCACAAGCAACAATTTTTACTTTGTCCACTTTAGCAACTTCTTGAACTTCTCTAAATTCTACATCATTTAACATGAATGTCCAGACATTGTCACAAAATCTAAAAAAAAGATATTGAAAGGTTATATTAACAAGGGTCACATGTTGTTTAAGTTAACAGAAATAATAAAGCTCAAAGCATTCCAAAAACTGACAACAATCGAAAGAGATAATTTAGAATCTGAGGTGCAAGATACCATGTTGAGTCATAATCATGTTGTGTGCAGAGAAAACAAAGCGTAGATCCCTCAAATGTTAGGATTCAAGGACATCACTTGCTTCATCCAATAAATTATATATTCAGGTTTAGTTTATAATAAAAAAATGCAAGTAGCTCTAATTGAAAATCACATATGATTCTTACAAAGTACATTAAAAGGCTTACCTGTAGGTATTCAATTTACCAGCCTTAAAAGTAAGCCTGGATTTGACTCTACTAGAGAGTGCTTGATTAATGGACTTATCAAATTGTAAGAGTACTTTGACAGCAAGCGCAGGAGTAATTTGTCCATACTGTAATAAAATAAGGCGATAGATATATCCATACAATAATTTTATAAATTTATTATTGTGAAACACAAAAACATTAACATTGATAACAAACCTGTATCAATTCGTCCAAACTTTCTTGTAATGTGTTGCCTATGGTTGTGTTTCTATACAATTGATACGACATAATTAACGAATAAATAAGTAACTTGTACTAGCTAGCAAATCTTTATATAAAGAAACCGAAATTGCAAAGAGAAAGCCACGTTCAAATAAAACAAACAAACATTAACTAACAGCCGGGATTGTCCCAAAAAAATTGTCTGTCATTTATTACTTGTCTGTCAAAACCATAGAGTAGTAACTTTTAATAGATGAGTTAGGATATCAGTTAAATTCTAGTTTGAGCGACATCTGTCATCAGGAACCGGAAACTTCCACAAAAGCTAGATGGTAGCAGGCCTGGCTCACTCCGCGCGGTACATCCGTTATTTACCTACAGCGAAGCGCTCCGCCGGCGCATCTCGAATGGGTCGTGTATCACGCGCGCGCCCGTCGGGATGTTGTAGATACCTACCTACCTAATAGCACTCACAGTAATTCTATGATCGAGGTCGCAAATAGTATTTAAAAATGGACATAAAAAGAAACAAATATTCAATTAGATTATGTTTAGATTTGATTATGTTCAATTTAGCAAACAAAACATAGGTAGTATTAATAATTATTCGTCGTAACTTTTTTTTCATTTTGTTCTTTAGGTAAGTTTAAACAATATTTTTTACAAAGGTAGAATAACAGTAATACCTACATCGGTATTACAAATAAGGAGATTAATTATTCTTCACTAGGCAGCAACCCTAACAGCGTAAGAAAAGATAAGAGGCATGCGATAGAAAGAGACAAAACTTCTAGGTATATAAATTTGCAGGTACGTAATGCTGTGCGAGCTGAATTCCACCGTATCGCGTCGTAGCAAGACTCGAATTTATTTAGATCTTCTTGCGGAGTAATTCTTCTGTACCAACTATTACTTATTCTGTGATGGTAGGTAGAGGTATTTTCGAATTCTTTGAATAAAAATATTTTTTCTAGGAGATTTAAATAAAACCAATTCGTACTTTGTTTTTTTTATTCTTATTCATTTTCTTCAGAATCACTTCGACTCCCATTTAAAAAATTATTATTCTACCTCTCGAAGTGGATGGCTATGGATCAACATATTGAGCAACATTCGCTTCTACAAGAGCTCTATTATTTTCCATGTTCGAAATATCTCGCAAAGGCGTTCTCAAACCTGAAAAAAATCATTTCAAAATTATAATATGATACTTGGCAAAAATTACTGGCAGGTAATTTCAGTTTTAAAATCTATAAAAAACATGAACTGGTCTGCAACTTAATACTGAGTTTAGAAAGCACATATAGTAATTTAATAAATGTTCTAGCTCTTGTTCGATGTTATGACGCTCTAAGGCGTATACTGGACATTCCAGGAGTAGACGTGGGACTGTCTCGGCCTTGGTAGAGTCACAGATGCACGATGGGTTCTCCTTACATCCAAAACGGTTCAAATATTCGGAGAACCCACCGTGCCCCGTCATTAGCTGAGTGTTCACCCCCGCAGGCTGTATCTTTCTAATGATTTTCTAGGCATCAATGACGTTAGGGAAAAACATTTTGGTAACCTTTGCTGCTTGTGCACTTTTATACCTCTCATTCCATTCGTCAAGCGATCGCATACGGATGCTTCGCTTGACGAATGAAACCGGGCAACGGTCGTAGTTTGGCCTGGTTTTCGACTTTTGAGCCGCCTCCTTCGCCAGCTGGTCTGCCCTCTCATTACCCTCTAGTCCAGCATGTGCCTTTATCCAGTATAAAGTTACAGCTTTATTTTTCTGCGATAAAGACACAATATTATTTGCTCTGGTATTTACGGCTAAAGGGTGGAGACATTTGACATTTAGGTTAGGTTAGGTTTTTTTTTTTCATTCTTGTCCCGAGTTCAGGACTTTTTTATTACTTACTGTTTTTTTATTTTTTTTCAGGCATATTTTTCTTTTTATGCTCCAATTTTTTGGAAAGGAACCACTGAGTGGCATACAATTTTTAACTTACCTATTATATTACGTTTACAATTTTTCAGTTTCTGTTCTTTTTTATTACAGGGTTTGGTACACTTTTTTATTACTATTCTGTTTTTTCATTGCAATTTTTACTTATGCTATTTACTTAAAGTTCTTACATTTTTGGCTTAACTATGGCAGGATACATATTCTTTTTCTTAAATATTATTTTTATCTTATTTACTACACAGTTCAGTCATACTGTTAATATACACATTCAAACTTGAGCATGTACTTATTGCTGAGCTTAATCTAACATTTTACATATCTATAATTCTTTATATTTTACATCTTGTTTTAATGCCTAACTGTTTAAACGTAAAATCATTTTACATTCTTAAGTTAGATTATCTATCCTTATTCCTATTATTTACAATATTTCCTATTTCTATTAGATACTTTATAATTCTTTCCATTTTCAGGTTCTCCCTAAGTACCTGCATATCTATTTTTACACCAAGCTCTTGCTCTAGGTCATAACGTCTTTTGGCAGTATAAAACAGTATTAGAACCAACAAGGTAATAAGATAGAAGTATTAAAGCAAACCACAATACTCATCAATAATTTATTTAAAACAACATTATCGAAGGGTTAAATAAGTATATTACCAATTATTAACTTGAATATATTATAAAACTAAACCAATATCCTATTCAGAATACATTAACAACTGAATCGAAATTATCTATTAAATACAATGACTACGATCAACACAATACAAGAAATATAAGGATAAGGTATATAAAATAACATCAATGGAAATAGATTATAAATCAGAAAAACTTAAGACAACATTAAGACCTCGCAATAATAATAATTTAACAATCATTTATCAAATATACTTAGCTTTTTATCACTTTAATACCGCACTGCACACACACAATTACTTTTACGACCTATAATTATTTTCACGTTGTTTCTTGAATCCCGACCGAATGGAAAAAGCCCCCGCCATTCTGAACACGTTCCTTTAATCGTTTCGTTTTCCCGCCAAAACATCAGGCCATGGATTTTTAATGGCGCGAAATTGTTGTCGTCCAATCAAAACATGGCAGTCATAGCTATCGATGACCGATGTCTATGGCAAGGTGTTGCCCAAGGGTTGCAGATTGATTAAGGCTTGTCACACTCGTCCATCCTGACAGCTTTGCGACCCTGCAAAGCAAGAAGAAAGGGAAAACAAAATATGTGCTGCAATTGTAACTTATCTACTTATAGTATCACCAGTATTCCAAAGTAAAACAGTAATAAATAATAATAATAAATATTTCTGACACTTACACGACATTATCAAGCCCAAATTAACTTGTGTTATGAATACTAGATAACTGATATACTTAAGAAATAAACATACACATTGAATAAATACATATTTTTTTATAAAAATAAACTTAAATTATCCATGACTTGACGACTAATATCTGTGTGTTCCTCACACAAATATCCGCCGCCGCCGGGATTCGAACCCAGAACCTCTGGCATAGAAGGCAATGTATGCTACCACTACGCCAGCCCGTCGTCATTAATCAGTTATCTATACAAAAATTATAATATAAAATAAAATGCTGTAAAATGAAATAAAAAAAATATAATATATATTTATCAAATCCCATACTTGACTACAACATTTGTTTTAAGCATATTAATTACGACACACAGTGATCAACTCATGATTAACCTTAACACAACTTTTAATTTCATCAACACTACCAAAAATTTTCGTTTTCCATTTATTTCAATTTCTATAAATATGACCCTCAGTCATCTGTTTTTTTTGCGTAGTATGACCCATAGTCATCACTCGCCCCAGCACGGTCTTCCACCGTCGCTCAGCAATAGTATGGACAACATACCACCACTATTGCAACTATATTAAATACCACAATATTTTGATATTTCAATAAACACAAATATACTTTCTTTCAGCGAAGTACGACCCGCAGTCATCAATCGCCCCAGCACGGCCTTCCGCCGTCGCTCAGCAATAGTATGGACAATCAACCACCACTATTGCAACTATATTAAATACCACAATATTTTGATATTTCAATAAACACAAATATACTTTCTTTCAGCGAAGTACGACCCGCAGTCATCAATCGCCCCAGCACGGCCTTCCGCCGTCGCTCAGTGATGACTCATTTTAAATTGTTGGCGATGACGCGGTGAAGTGCGGCTTGATTGGGTCGAAGCGCAATGGAAAAGGAAGCTGCTCCGGCGCGTCGGTGATTATATACTAGGGGCGCGGGGAGTGCGGGCGGTGCTGTCGCGATGCTCGAATAATGATGCCGAATTTCCGGCCTTCGTGTTTATTTGGCGTAAACATCCTCCGGGGCGTTGAAAGCCTGCTTTCAACTTATTCTTCAAGCAGAAGGCAAATGCGGTTCAGCGCTCGTCTGATGGTTCCTCTCTGTGTGCGTATATCGGCGACTCTAGGCACACCATCAGCTCCAGGGTACAAATTGACTATGCGGCCTAGTGCCCATGACATTGGAGGCAGGCCTACTTCTTGGACCAGCACGAGGTCTCCAAGCTTTAAATCCAATTTTCTGCTTTTCCATTTGTATCGGTGCTGAAGTTCTGTGATGTACTCCGCTTGCCATCTTTTCCAGAAGCTTTGTTTCAATTGTTCAAGAAGCTTGAAGCGATTCAGCCTTCCTGGATTATCCTGAAGTAAGTCTGGACCCGGTATGGATGTCAGCGACCTGCCAAGGAGAAAGTGTCCTGGTGTGAGCACCTTGTTATCATCAGGAGATGAGGAAAGGGGGGAGAGGGGACGACTGTTTAGGATGGCCTCAACCTGAGCAAATAATGAGGAAAGCTCTTCAAAGGTTAAGTGTGTATTGCCCATAATCCTTTTTATATGAAATTTGGCAGATTTAATGCCAGCCTCTGCATAGCCGTTAAAGTTGGGGGCGTAAGCGGGTGAGAAACAAAATTTAACATCTTGATCAGATGCAAACTCCAATATAGGTGTAGAATACTTAGCAAAGAAAGTGTTTATTTCCTTTGCAGCAGACACAAAGTTTTTACCATTGTCACAAAAAACATCCCTCGGCTTGCCCCTTCTAGATATAAACCTTTTAAAGGCTAGGATGAAGGCATCCTTTGATAATTCACTTACAGCCTCTAGGTGAACACATTTGTATCTTAGGCAAATAAATAGACACAAGTAACATTTAGTTATTTTACAACCTCTCCCTTTACGGTCAGTGATAAAAAATGGGCCTGCAAAATCTAAGGCTACACTAAGAAATGGAAAATCTGGTGTCAATCTTTGTGATGGAAGATCACCCATTATATTAGACATGGTTTTGGCATAGTAACGACGGCAAATGACACAAGTGCGAGCCGTGCGTCGCGCCAAGTTGCGCCCTCCTGTGACCCAGAACTGCTCACGCACCGACCTGCAAAATCTAAGGCTACACTAAGAAATGGAAAATCTGGTGTCAATCTTTGTGATGGAAGATCACCCATTATATTAGACATGGTTTTGGCATAGTAACGACGGCAAATGACACAAGTGCGAGCCGTGCGTCGCGCCAAGTTGCGCCCTCCTGTGACCCAGAACTGCTCACGCACCGACGACAATAATTGCTGTGGACCTGCATGTAAGAGGCGTTTGTGCTCGTGTATGAATATGAGTTTAGTAAAACAGTGTTTTGAGGATAGTAATGCTGGATGCATAACTTCATAATCTAAGTTACTCTTACGCAGCCTCCCCCCCACTCTCAGGGTTCCCTGAGAGTCTACAAATGGAGTCAGAGATGCTAATGATGAATTTGGGCTAATGGCTTTATTATTTAACAGTAAATTTAATTCAATAGGGAATGATTCCCTTTGAGATTGTTGAACAAGAATCAATGCTGCATTTTGAAGATCGGCAACGCTAAAGGGCTCATTGACTGCCTGTTTTTTGCACATATTGATGAATCGCACTACATATGCTACACTACGTTGTAACGTTTTGTACCTAGAGAACCTTTCAAAATTAATGAACGAAGATGTGGGTTCAGAAAGAGAGACTAACAGTTTTAGTTCAGGCACTTCATTTGGGGTATTGTTTTGTGAGGGAGGCCATTCATCGTCCGATCCTAATAAATAACTAGGTCCATGCCACCACTTCATGTTATTTAGGACATACTGAGGATCCACACCTCGTGATGCTAGGTCTGCAGGATTCTGCTCAGTGGGCACGTGAAGCCACAGACAACCTCTAGTTAACCCTTGAACAGCCGCTACCCTATTTGAGACGTAAGTTTTTAATTTGGATGGGCAAGTGCCCAACCATGCTAGTACAACAGTTGAATCGGACCAATAAGTGATTCGAGTCACTACCTTACGCAAGGCATCTCGCACAGCTGTACCAAGGCGAGCTCCAAGAAGTGCAGCGCATAATTCAAGCCTAGGAATTGTTTTATTCTTGATAGGTGCAACACGGGATTTTGCACATAGTAAATTACATACGATCTCCCCCGTACTGGAGATAGATTTAGCGTATACACAAGCACCATAAGCTGCTTGGGAAGCATCACAAAATACATGAAGTTCAAAATGAGATGTATTACAGAGAACATTGCGAAGGATATTAAGTGATTTAAGACAGCTAATATTTTTAGTAAAATGTGCCCATGAGCTTAAAATGTCTGGAGGCACTGGGTCATCCCATTCTAATTTTAGATTCCATAATTTTTGTATTAATAATTTTGGTTTGATTGTGCATAAGGTAAGTAGGCCTAATGGGTCAAAGATTTTGGAGGACAGTGACAAAATTGAACGCTTTGTAACTACCTTATCTAAGTTAATATCAATATCGTAATGCAGGGTGTCCTGGTTTGGATTCCAACCCAGACCTAAGGTTTGAAAAGATTGACTTAAGATTAAACTATCTGATTCCGAGTTTAATTCAGTATTAATGACCAACTGTGAGTTTGAACGATATTTTCTTAAACTAAAACAGCCTGATAATAATTGTTTTGAGACGGCACTCTTAATATCCAACAATTCTTGCTCAGAGTCAGCACCGCACAGCAAATCATCGCAATAAAAGTCAGATTGAATAATGAGTTTGATATTGGGTTGAGTTGTCTCTTCCCCTAGTTGCCATAAGCATCTTGAAGCCAAAAAACTAGCGCTTGCAAAACCGTAGGTGACGGTATTAAGTCGATAATATTGAATTGGCTGGGATTCATGCTCTCGCCATAAGATTATTTGTTGGTTTCTGTCTAATTCATTAAGCAAAATTTGTCTATATTGTTTTTCTATATCTCCTGAAAGTACATAATTATAGTGACGGAAACGAAGCAAAATATTAAACAACGAGTCCTGTATATTAGGCCCTATTAATTGCAAATCATTAATTGAAAGGCCAGATGTAGTGCGAGCAGAGGCATCAAAAACTACACGCAATTTAGTCGATTCACTATTTTCCTTGAATACAGCATGATGTGGCAAAAAATAGAAAGAACTTATGTCTGAAGATAGGATGGGCATAATAGATAAATGTCCCAGTTCCCTGTATTCATCAATAAATTCAGTATACAATTGTTTTAATTGGGAATTATTATTAAGTTTTTTCTCTAAATTAAAAAAACGCTTCCTAGCTATATGTAGAGAATCTCCTAGGCAATCCGTAGGGGAAGCTGTTAAAGGAAGGCGTACGCAAAATCTACCATCAGCAAGACGGTGAGTATTAGCAACAAAATGTTTCTCTGACTCTGATACAATAGTTGGATTATTACTATTGCAAGGGAAGTCCTCATACTCCCAAAATTTTGTTAAACTATTCTGCAAATCTAAATTTGAGCGTATTATCTCATTCTCTGTGCTATAACTATCTAAACTGGAGGAAAGGTTGCATTGAATGGACTTGAGGGTTTTGTTGCATGGAATCGAACCAGTAATCAACCAACCAAGCTTAGAATTTTGAAGTGAGATTTTAGTAGAAGCTAGTCTGTGCTGTTCAGGTAAAAGCAAGTCCCAAAACACGTCAGCACCTAATAAAACATCTATGACTGCTGGATTGTAAAACATAGGATCCGCTAATTTAAAAGACGTCGGAATATTTAACAAATCGTTATTAATAGGGAATTTAGGAATCATACTAGTAATTTTAGGCAAAACATAAAAGTTCACTGAGCACTTAAAGATGCCACAAGTTGAATTTACAATGGCAGAACACTGCTCCGGAATTAAATCAAGTTGTGCATCACCAATGCCCAGTATTTTAGTGCTACCTAAATGTTCAGAAGCTAATTGCAGGCGAAGTTTCAGGGCTTCAGTAATAAAGGAAGATTGACTTCCACTGTCTAACAGTGCCCTAACAGTTACTCTTTCCCTTGAAGCGGGATCCACAATGTCAATTACTGCTGTGGACAACAATGTCTCATTTGTGGACAGTAACGACATGACTGTGGTAGATATTCCCTCCGCACCATCCCTGTGGTCTGTTTGATCCAAAGAAGAGGAAGGTGGGGGTGTGTTATGTGGTGAGTGTTTGTGTAATGCAGTGTTGTGTCGCCTCTTACATACCTTGCAGCCGCTCGAAAGGCGACAATTGGAGATACTATGATCGGAGCGCAGGCAGTTCTGGCACAAATTATGCCTTTCAACATGTGACCATCTGTCCTCCATGCTTAGTGTTTTGAACACCTTGCATTTAAAAACTGGGTGCTGGCCTTGGCATACAACGCACGACTTGCTGTTAGTCACTGAAATTGAGAATGATTTTATTTGATTAGAGGGTCCAGTATTGTACTTAAATTTATTATTATAAGATTTTTCAATCGTAGTTCTAGGTGGCAAAGGCTTATCAAATTTAGATCTGAGCATGACCTCTAAAACATCAGCACGAGAGCTTAAAAAATCTTTAAAGTTAGCGAGTGAGGGAAGCTCTGATAAGCTGCCTTGATGTTTCTCCCACTTAACACGGGTTAATTGATCAAGCTTCTGGGTAGCTAAATGTATGATAAGGCTGTCCCAATATTCAGTGGGTTAACCTAAGGTCTTAAGTGCTCTTAAATTTTTAGTTATGTGGTCACCCAGGTTTCTAAGTGCCTTATCAGACTCACGCTGTATGGGAGTGATATTTAAAAGTGAATTAATATGGTAAAAAGTTAATTGCCGCTTATTATTATAGCGTTCGCAGAGCAGCTGCCAAGCACTTGAATAATTTAAATCGGAAACTTCAATATTCTGAATAATGCGGGCAGGTTCACCTTCTAAATAGGAATTTAAGTAATAAAACTTATGCACTGGCTTAATACTAGGATTTTCATGAATAAGAGATGTAAATGTGTCATGAAACTCCAGCCATTTAAAGTAGGAGCCATCAAATTTGTTAATCCTAATTTGAGGGAGTTTAAAACTAATGCCATTATGGTTACCGCTGCTACAACTGGAAGCCTTGTCAACATCAAGGACATCAGGCTTTGAGAGCTCTAATATTTGCTGGGCAGTAGCAATGCTTGTCTGTAAAGCATCCTCGATAAGTTCCCTCTCTTGAAGTTCATCAGCAAGTGACTCTTCATTGAGCACCTCTATTTGAGTCTGCAGCTGCTCAAATGTGGATGTTAGTTCCAAGAACTTACTAAGTTTTAAATTAAGTTTATTAACTTCAACTTGATCGGTTAAAGGAGAATTTAAGGTGGTTAAATAATTTTTAAAGTTGGTCAGTTGACCCTTAATTGAACTGCGTTTAACCTTTAATGCAAGAAATTCTTTAGTGTCTAACACCATTTTAATTTATTTAAAAAACAACACTCAGAAAGTCTTGGAATTAACACTTATTAATAAACAACAAAAATAAAGTTTTATTAATTGGAAAAAACGCTTACGCCCCTTGTATAAGATGCTGAAGCTGGCAGCTGGCTGTGCAGAGGCGAAGATGCAAGCAGAGTTAAGCGGGCAATGCTGGAATGCAATGAAAATTTGTGTGAGCAATTAGGCAGACCAAAAGGCAATGGCAGTGCAGAGAAGGATTTAATTTGCAAATAACACAATGGCTGAACTTATTGACTTTAAACAACAATGAACAAGAAACTTGTTATAAATATCTGTGCAATATTTATCCAAAATGAGATTCTAATTATGAAGTGTTTGAAATTAAGAAGTAACTTGTCATGAATATGTGAAATATTAATAAACAAACTTTGAAATTGAGAAACTAAGGTTTAAAACAACAAACCCTTTATGAATATTTGTGCAATATTCTGAACTTAATCTTAAGTATAATATATTATGTTAATATTTGAAATTGAAAAGACAACCACTGTCTGAGGTGGTCAGTCCAGGAAATATGCCTTGAAAACTAAGCAATAAAAAATGTGTTGAAAAGACAACCACTGTCTGAGGTGGTCAGTCTAGGAAATATGCTTTGAAAACTAAGCAATAAAAAATGTGTTGAAAGGACAACCACTGTCTGAGGTGGTCAGTCCATGAAAATATGCTTCAAAAGCTAGGCAAAAAATGTGTTGAAGAGACAACCACTGTCTAAGGTGGGTCTATAAAAACATTTAGGTTAAGTTAAATTGCGTGGGCAATGCAAAAGGCGGGAAGTGACGCATTTAGGAATAATGAAAAATGGAAAAAAAAAGGAAAAAGGCTCACGACACTCCCCTGACAGACGCGCAATCACGTGGACGCAGTGCTGGTGGCGTGGTTACGCCATGCGGCGGACGCTGTGGCGCTCAATAGGGCCACATGGGCCACGTGGTGGCGGCGGCGCTGACGAGAGAGGCTGCCTTGTGCAGGCAGCCAGTCAAGGGCGCCGGCAGCGACGGCGCTCGACGTGGATCGTCGACGCGGCGCCAACGGACGCTACCGGCGTCACGCTGCCGGTGGAGACTTCTGCTTCGTGGTGGCGCGGACGTGGCGCGTGGTGTGTACTTGCGCGCACGTGGTGGCGCGGACGTGGCGCGTGGTGTGCACTTGCGCGCACGTGGTGGCGCGGACCCCAAAGCACGCTTCTGCAGCGGGCGCGCCCTCCAATAGCGCACATGTGCGCACGTGGCAGCGCGGCAGTCGGCGTGGTGATCGCCCACCCGAGGGGCGCCAGTATGATGAATCCTTTTGAATCAAACCAACTTAGATGTCCACATTTCTTATATTTCAATTTTACAAGCAAGAATATTATAAGTAAGTACCTACTAATTTACACATTTACATTTTAAATTGTTGGCGATGACGCGGTGAAGTGCGGCTTGATTGGGTCGAAGCGCAATGGAAAAAGAAGCTGCTCCGGCGCGTCGGTGATTATATACTAGGGGCGCGGGGAGTGCGGGCGGTGCTGTCGCGATGCTCGAATAATGATGCCGAATTTCCGGCCTTCGTGTTTAGTTGGCGTAAACATCTTTTTTTTTTTTTTTTTTTAATAACAAAATATATTTATACAAAAATTATGGAATCTAAAATTAGAATGGGATGACCCAGTGCCTCCAGACATTTTAAGCTCATGGGCACATTTTACTAAAAATATTAGCTGTCTTAAATCACTTAATATCCTTCGCAATGTTCTCTGTAATACATCTCATTTTGAACTTCATGTATTTTGTGATGCTTCCCAAGCAGCTTATGGTGCTTGTGTATACGCTAAATCTATCTCCAGTACGGGGGAGATCGTATGTAATTTACTATGTGCAAAATCCCGTGTTGCACCTATCAAGAATAAAACAATTCCTAGGCTTGAATTATGCGCTGCACTTCTTGGAGCTCGCCTTGGTACAGCTGTGCGAGATGCCTTGCGTAAGGTAGTGACTCGAATCACTTATTGGTCCGATTCAACTGTTGTACTAGCATGGTTGGGCACTTGCCCATCCAAATTAAAAACTTACGTCTCAAATAGGGTAGCGGCTGTTCAAGGGTTAACTAGAGGTTGTCTGTGGCTTCACGTGCCCACTGAGCAGAATCCTGCAGACCTAGCATCACGAGGTGTGGATCCTCAGTATGTCCTAAATAACATGAAGTGGTGGCATGGACCTAGTTATTTATTAGGATCGGACGATGAATGGCCTCCCTCACAAAACAATACCCCTGTTCGGTGCAGTGCTACCAAACACTCTTATTGCACGCGTGCGGTTTTGACGTCAGTAACTTAAATTTAACCTAATTATAGCTCAGTACGTATTTATCGCGTCGTCATACCGATCGTGCGTTACTCATTAACATAACTGAACTATATAACTTAACAATTAACTAGTTTTAAGATAAACATTGCAGAACTTTGAATATAGTGATAATTAACTTTACTACATCTTTAACTTTAACTCCAAATCAGTGCATCCCCATACCTCACCCCAAACATTGGTCCTTCGAGCCGTTCAAGGATCTTACGCGTGTCGTTCTTTCGTGTCGGGGCGGGTGAGGTCGTGAACTAGTGCAAAACAAGTGAAGTGTGAGGATTGCAGTGATAACAGGATTGCAGTGAAACTATTGCAGTTTGCTGAAATCTGAAAGAACTATCGATCAAGTAAGATCTATCCATTTTCTATCCTGAAAATATCATTTTTTAACAAATAACAAGCGAGCATGTCTACTTTGGAGTCGCAGTACGTTATTGCCGAAGAGATTGCGAAAAACTTACGAAACTTTCGTAAGGATGGAGCTGAGAGAAAAGCCAACTCAGACTATTACAAACGACATTTAAATAAATTGGAAGAAAACTGGAACGAGTTCCAATTCAACCATGATCGGCTTATTACGTCATTGAGTCCCGGGGACTCATATTTTGTTGATAGGTGCTATGATAGGGTGAAAGAAAATTACGTGACCTTCAAAAAACTTATTAATGAGGGATACAATAAACTACAACAGGCTTCAACTTCGACTCCTGAGTACGAAAAGGGCGAAGAAACCATTGAGAAACCGCCAGCGCGACTTCCGCACTTCTCGGGAGAGCACATGAGCCGAGAAACAAGTAAGGGTAACTTTAGCAAACTTGACGAGTCCCTACGAAAACAAGAAGCTAACTTTCGAGCATTTACGAAAACTGTAGCCACCATCGACATCGAGACATTGACAGATGCATGGGAATTTCAAGATGCATTGAAAACTATTGAAAATCGGTGGTCGAAAATAGACAATATCCATTGGGAAATCGACTGTGAGCTAAACGGGGAAAACTTGTCCTATGAAAATGAATACAACAGATGTGAGCAGCAGTATCAAAAACTAAAGAAACTGATTAATAAAAAGATGTGGTCAGAATCCCATAGAGAAAAGTCAACTCCTCAATTAGATATTCCTATGTTTCATGGCAACTACAACGATTGGACTTCCTTCAAAGATTTATTCACAGAAGCCATTCATAATAACAGCATGCTTTCTAACGCGCAGAAAATGCAATTTTTGAAGTTTAAATTAAAAGGTGAAGCTGAAAGACTCGTGAAACATCTATCAATATCGTCTGAGAACTACTCTACTTGTTGGGATATACTTAACAATCGCTTTGATAATAAGAGGTTCATATTCACTTCGCATATGAACATTTTATTCGGTCTTCCTAACATACAATCAAATTCTACAACGCAAATAAAGAAGATGCATGACGTAACTAACGAAACGTTGAACTCCATCAAAAATCTAGGGTTAAACACGTCGACATGGGATCCTATTTTGGTTTATATCTTGTGCCAAAAGTTAGACTATGATACCTACTCGAAATATTTAGACTCCTTGAAAAATAAGCGCGAATTGCCAAACTTACAAGAATTTCTTAATTTCTTAGAAAGCAAATTTACTACATTAGAAACATCATTTCATCGAAAGCAAGATTTCGTCACAAATCAAAAACCTAATTATTTGAAAAAATCATCAATTAATTTTCAACAATCCACGCAAAAAGCAAATAATAGAATTGTGAAATCACTTCATGTCTCTAACATAAATTGCCCAATTTGCAAAAATGAACATGGCGTTTATAATTGCAAAACATTTTTACAAATGCCTAATGACAAAAAGTTGAACTTTGTTAATAAGTATAAATTATGTAAAAATTGCTTATTTTCACACAATGGGAAACCATGCCATTCAACTAAAACTTGCCATAAATGTACTTTTAAACACCATACACTGATCCATGATGCCCTGGAACAGAGAACTGTCCGAGAAATGCCATCGACATCTGGAACCCAACCTGTACGAACTTCGGATGATCGCGCGTCTAGTAGCTCTAGTAACGTTTCTCAGGAGGACTATGCTGAGATATTATTAGCTACAGCGCAACTTAACGTACTTAGCGCTAACGGAACCTACGTTTGTATGCGAGCTTTGATCGATCAAGGCTCGCAAATATCTATAATAACGGAACACGCGGCTCAAACATTAGGTTTAAAAAGACAAAAGTGCCAAGGAACTATTTTCGGAGTAGGCCAACAGGAGAATAACTGCAAAGGAAAATTAAATATAAACTGCGTTTCTTTGTATGAAAACTATAGTTTTAATTCCGATGTTATAATTATGAACAATCTCGTGAAAAATTTGCCAAACAAATCCTTTCCGAAACCTTCTTGGCCGCTCCTACAAAACATTGACTTAGCCGATCCCGAATTTTACGTAAGCAGGTCTATAGATATATTGTTTGGAGCCGATATTTATTCTAACATTATATTAAATGGAATTATCAAATCGGATGACGTAACGATACCTATAGCACAACAAACTAAGTTGGGATGGTTACTTTGCGGTAGTGCGAGGTCTTTTCAATGTAACGTCATTGTTAACAACCTGGAAGACCTACAGAACTTCTGGGAAGTAGAGAGCATTACGGAAGTAGAGAACTTAACTTCGGAAGAGATTGAGTGTATTAACTACTACCACGAAACGACAATACGTCACGAGGATGGACGATATGAAGTGAGGCTACCCATGAAACCTGACTTTCAGGATAAGTTAGGACTTTCTAAACCAAAAGCCATAGCTCAGTTCAAACATCAAGAACAAAGATTTAACAGAAAATCTCAATTAGCCGAGGCCTATAAGAGTTTTATGAAGGAATACGAGTACCTAAACCACATGATACCTGTGAGCGGAAATACGACACCCGAGTGTTATCTGCCTCATCACGGCGTCGAGCGCGCCGAGTCTACTACAACCAAATACAGGGTTGTTTTTAACGCATCCTGTAAGACATCTTCAGGATTATCTTTAAATGAGTTGATGTTTACCGGCCCTAACCTTCAGCAGGACTTACAATCGTTGTTGTTAAGGTGGAGACAGTATCCGTATGCTATGACAGCTGACATCGAGAAGATGTTCAGAAATGTGAAGCTGAATAAAGCGGACTGTCCCTTACAGAGAATAGTGTGGAGAGAGTCACCTCTACATCCAATTCAGTCATTTGAGCTAACGACGGTGACTTATGGAATGAGGGCGGCTCCCTTCTTAGCGATGATGACCCTGAGACGCCTGGCAGCTGATGAACGGAGTAACTTTCCAGCAGCTGCGCAGATAGTAGAAGAGTCATTCTTCATGGATGATTTAGTCCACGGTGCCTACAACCTTGAAGAGGGAAAACGTATTATTAAGGACCTCAACCAACTGTTACAATCAGGAGGTTTTACCTTACGAAAGTGGTCCTCAAACAACGTGGAACTGTTAAAAGATCTTTCCGTCGAACAGAAAAACAATCTAGTCTTTAATTTTAAAAGTGAAAACACATCAAAAACTCTCGGTCTCTGTTGGAATCCTGCAACTGATGTATTTACATTTAAATACGAAAACACAAAACATTCAAAATTAACTAAACGTATCCTCCTCTCCGAGATATCCAAAATTTTTGACCCTCTAGGCTGGCTAGCACCATTAGTAACTAAACTAAAAATTTTATATCAGAAAGTATGGAAATTAAATGTGAAATGGGATGAAACCGTACCAAATGGAATATATACCGAGTGGAATCACGTACAAAACGATTTACAGTTACTTAATAAGTTCCAAATTCAAAGATGGCTATTATGTAATGAACATGACGTCATAGAACTTCATGGGTTTTCTGACGCATCCATAGAAGCATATGCGTGTGTGGTTTATGCTAGAATAAAAGGAAAGTCGCAAGTAGTTTTAATTGCATCGAAAACTAAAGTCACTCCTTTAAAAAATAAGTTAACACTCCCGAAACTAGAGCTATGTGGAGCTCACTTATTATCACAACTTATTAATAAAATAAAATTAGCATATTCTAGTCATAAAACTGAAACATATGGATGGACAGACTCAAAAATTGTGTTAGGATGGCTGCAAGGTGAACCAGGACGCTGGAAACCGTTTGTAGCTAATAGGGTACAAAAAATAACAGAGATCATGCCTGCAAACTGTTGGAGATATGTAGGGACTAAAGAAAACCCAGCCGATCCCGCGAGTCGAGGCTTGTATATTCAGCAACTATTAGATCATCCGTTGTGGTGGAACGGACCTGAATTTTTAATAAATTTTAATCCTAAGTTGAACTTAACGGAATTATATAAAACAGACCAAGAACGGAAACTTTGTGCTATTAATTGCTTTCAACAAACAAACAACGAACAACATTTTATCGATATATTACTCAACAAACATAGTTCATTTAATAAAATACTAAGAATAATAGCATGGGTTCATCGGGCATTGACACGGCAACGTAAGCAATTACCTAACTATATCACGTTGCATGAGTTACGAACTGCAAAATTCGCAATAATAAAACATAGTCAAAGAAATGAATTTGGAACGGATATTAACAATTTACTTGAAAACAAAAAAATTCATCATAAGTCAAAGCTACTTAATTTAAATCCATTTCTTGACCAAGAAGGTATTTTACGAGTGGGTGGCAGACTCTCTAACGCAAACTTAAACATGGAAATGAAATATCCGAAAATTATTCCTAAGGACTCTCGTTTGGCATCCTTATTAATTAACCAAGCTCACGAACTTACCTTCCACGGTGGACCGCGGCTGACTCTGGCTATGCTTAGGCAGGAGTACTGGATCACCGGCGGAAACAACGCAGTGAAAAAGGAGTTGAGAAATTGTATAACCTGTAGAAAACAAGAAGGAAAAAGGCTATACCAACAAATGGGAGACCTACCCGAAGCTCGAAGTAACCCAGCGAAACCATTCCATCATACCGGAGTGGACTATACGGGTATGGTCGAGATCAAAGCCAACAAAGGACGAGGCTCGAAAACTTTGAAAGGCTACATAGCAATTTTCGTTTGTATGGTTACAAAAGCCGTACATTTCGAGCTAGTTACCGACTTGTCGAGCTCAGCATTCATCGCAGCTTTGAGAAAAATGGCAGCACGACGAGGAGCTCCTCAACATTTATACAGTGACAACGGTACGAATTTTGTTGGAGCCAACAGAGCGCTACAAGAGGAGTTCCAACAAATACAATCAACTTTTAACGACAGTTTCCTAGCAGAGATAACAGAGATGAAAATTGAGTGGCATTTTAATGCCCCGGCGTGGCCGAGCGCTGGTGGGCTCTGGGAGCGAGCCGTTCGCAGCCTTAAACATCATCTAAGGCGAGTAGTCGGAGCGCAGAAGCTTACCTTTGAGGAGTATGCTACCATATTGGCTCAGCTGGAGTCGTGTCTGAACTCAAGGCCATTATGTGCAATATCTGAAGACATAGAAGACATTGATTTTTTAACACCTGCGCATTTTTTAACTGGGAGATCAGGACACACCGTTATTCAAACTAAGGAGGACGCTCGTACTAGGTGGCATTTAATTGAAAAAATAACAAACGATACGTGGCAACGCTGGAAAGGTGAATATCTAAGCCAAATAACTGTACGACCTAAATGGCAACAATCTCAACCAAATCTTAAAATAGGAGACTTAGTTACTATACATGAAGATAACCTTTCTCCGGGCAAGTGGGCATTGGGCAGAGTGATCGAATTACATCCTGGAAACGATGGACATGTACGTGTAGTTTCCCTTAAAACAAAAAATGGCATATTAAAGAGACCTGTCGTGAAATTATCCGTGTTACCTCTCGAAAACCAAGCTCATTCAGATACTGAAACGAAAAAGGAAAACCCTGGAGCAAAACCAAAACGAAGTTTTTTGTCAATGGCTTTATTGTTTATGTATTTCACAACATTAATTACTGGTGGAGAAGCATTCAACTCAACTCAGTTAAATCAAAACCAAAAAATACTTTTTGATAACATAGCTAACCTGCATTTAATCAGAGATGAGTGGAAAATAATTGCGTACTACAACTTAAATCCATATTGACAAAGCATGACAACCTATAGCAATTATTACGAACATTTAGAAAAAGTTTGCCGAACAATAACACTCCAATCAAAATGCGAACTGATCATGTTACAAATTAATCATTTGTATAATGAACTAAATGTAAACAATGAAGTGTTATTAAACAAACACCTAACATCGCGCGTGCCATACAGAAGGCGCTGGCGCGGCATTATCAATGGTGTCGGGTATCTTGCGAATAGCCTATTTGGAGTGCTTGACGACCGCTTCGCAGAACAGTACAAGAAAGATATCGACCTTGTACAAAACAATGAAAAACACTTGGCTTTGCTTATGAAAGTGCCTGAACTAAAACTGTTAGTCTCTCTTTCTGAACCCACATCTTCGTTCATTAATTTTGAAAGGTTATCTAGGTACAAAACGTTACAACGTAGTGTAGCATATGTAGTGCGATTCATCAATATGTGCAAAAAACAGGCAGTCAATGAGCCCTTTAGCGTTGCCGATCTTCAAAATGCAGCATTGATTCTTGTTCAACAATCTCAAAGGGAATCATTCCCTATTGAATTAAATTTACTGTTAAATAATAAAGCCATTAGCCCAAATTCATCATTAGCATCTCTGACTCCATTTGTAGACTCTCAGGGAACCCTGAGAGTGGGGGGGAGGCTGCGTAAGAGTAACTTAGATTATGAAGTTATGCATCCAGCATTACTATCCTCAAAACACTATTTTACTAAACTCATATT
Organism: Stenoptilia bipunctidactyla; assembly: GCA_944452665.1. Lineage (NCBI taxonomy): Eukaryota > Metazoa > Arthropoda > Insecta > Lepidoptera > Pterophoridae > Stenoptilia > Stenoptilia bipunctidactyla. Next base: position 26,995,906 of record OX101733.1, read on the forward strand.
CATACACGAGCACAAACGCCTCTTACATGCAGGTCCACAGCAATTATTGTCGTCGGTGCGTGAGCAGTTCTGGGTCACAGGAGGGCGCAACTTGGCGCGACGCACGGCTCGCACTTGTGTCATTTGCCGTCGTTACTATGCCAAAACCATGTCTAATATAATGGGTGATCTTCCATCACAAAGATTGACACCAGATTTTCCATTTCTTAGTGTAGCCTTAGATTTTGCAGGCCCATTTTTTATCACTGACCGTAAAGGGAGAGGTTGTAAAATAACTAAATGTTACTTGTGTCTATTTATTTGCCTAAGATACAAATGTGTTCACCTAGAGGCTGTAAGTGAATTATCAAAGGATGCCTTCATCCTAGCCTTTAAAAGGTTTATATCTAGAAGGGGCAAGCCGAGGGATGTTTTTTGTGACAATGGTAAAAATAGACACAAGCGTTGACCCTATCGTTATTAATAGGGAATTTAGGAATCATACTAGTAATTTTAGGCAAAACATAAAAGTTCACTGAGCACTTAAAGATGCCACAAGTTGAATTTACAATGGCAGAACACTGCTCCGGAATTAAATCAAGTTGTGCATCACCAATGCCCAGTATTTTAGTGCTACCTAAATGTTCAGAAGCTAATTGCAGGCGAAGTTTCAGGGCTTCAGTAATAAAGGAAGATTGACTTCCACTTTCTAACAGTGCCCTAACAGTTACTCTTTTCCATTGCGCTTCGACCCAATCAAGCCGCACTTCACCGCGTCATCGCCAACAATTTAAAATGTAAATGTGTAAATTAGTACTTACTTATAATATTCTTGCTTGTAAAATTGAAATATAAGAAATGTGGACATCTAAGTTGGTTTGATTCAAAAGGAGTCATCATACTATCGGCTGTTAACCGAAAGGTTGGTGGTTCGTGCCCACCCGGGGGCGCCAGTATGATGACTCATTTTAAATTGTTGGCCATGACGCGGCGAAGTGCGGCTTGATTGGGTCGAAGCGCAATGGAAAAGGAAGCTGCTCCGGCGCGTCGGTGATTATATACTAGGGGCGCGGGGAGTGCGGGCGGTGCTGTCGCGATGCTCGAATAATGATGCCGAATTTCCGGCCTTCGTGTTTATTTGGCGTAAACACTCAGCAATAGTATGGACAATCAACCACCGCTATTGCAACTAACTATATTAAAATACAAAATTTCATTTTTATTTCAATAACCACAAATAGAACATGACACCAAATATTTAATCCAAATATGCATCAACTATCAGTGTATTTAACCCTCTAAAAGATCAGTCAATTCCTCCGTACTATCGACCTGACTATCATCAGAACTTGTTTCATTTATCACTTCATTGCTCACGAATTTTTTTAAAGAATCTGATGAGACCATAGCTGTAAATCTCTTATAACCTTTAACTCCTTTTAAAGAAGATATAATATACCTATCTTTTCCTACGACTTTTGAAATTTTATAAGGACCACTGAACTTTTCTTTCAGCTTCCGCCTCACATTTATATTACGGTCTGCAGCTCCTTTCCATAATACTAAATCACCCAGTTTATAAACTGTCGGAGTTTTTCTTTTGGCGTCAAAATGTTTCTTCATCACCTCAGCAGACTTTGAAATATTTGAAGAGGCTTCTTGTCTTACCTTTTCAGCAGATTCCTCATCTAAGTAGTTGTTACTTTCCATGGATTGATATCGGCCACGGGAGGCGTTGAACATAAGCTTGTACGGAGAAAATCCTGTAGAAGAGCTCTGCATGTTATTCATACCCCATACAATGCTAGAAAGGCTGCCATCCCAATCACGCTCGTCGTCCACACTGGTATTGAGAGCATCAAGAAGTTGTCGATTGAACCTTTCGACTTGACCATTTGCTCGAAGGCATGCAACGGAGTTTAACACGTGCTTGATTTGATTGTCTAGACAAAACTGTTTAAAAGACTTACTTGTGAAACAGGTGCCACTGTCAGAAATAATACGCTTAGGAAATCCAAATAAAGAGAATATATCTTTCAACTCACGTACCACTTCCCTTGTTTTTGTAGTTTTTGTTGGTCTAGCCCAAACAAATTTTGTGAAAGAGTCTACAACCATAAAAAGGTAGCTGTTACCACACTGACTTCTGCGAAAAGGGCCCAAATGATCTATATGCACAGTATGCATAGGTTCTGGATATTTCTCAATTGGATGTAATCTACCTTCTGGACGACCATATTGACTTCTCTTATAACAACAATCAATGCAGGCGTTCACGTACTTACGAATAAAAGAAGTCATTTTCGGAAACCAAAATCTTTCTTTAACAATTTTTTCGCACCTCGCCGTACCTGGATGACCAATACTATCGTGAAACTTACGCAAAACATTCCATCGTGCATATTTTGGAACAATCAACCTTTCACTTCCATCCGCAACGATTCTGTATAACCGCTCATCTACCAGCTTGTAATTATTTAAAATATCAGCATCTGCGCTACCAGACTCTAACTTACATTTGATAAGTCTAACTTTTTCGTCTTGATTTTGAAGACACACGACCCAATCAAATACGTTTCTGGTACTAATGTCCACAGGCTGTTCAACAGGGTTTCTACTAAGGGCATCAACATGACAATGAGACTTACCTGGTCGGTGTTCGATATGCATATCAAAATCCTGTATAGCTAACCACCATCTCGCTATGCGCGGTAAAAGATCCTTCTTTAAATAAAACACTTTTTAACCGGATTTATCGCGTATATTTACATTTTAAATTTTGACTCGACGTTTCGGTGTCTTTTCAGACCCCGTGGTCACGAGCGACTGAGGTGTCAAGCGTCGGATTGATAGATTGAAAAAAGTTATACATCATCATCTCCATCTGTTTCTCAGTCTTCGAGCGTAGCGTTCGGGATTGACACAAAACGAGCTGACAGTATCTTGAGTTACAGGTCGTGCAGCTTGCTGGATGTTAGATTTAATGTTTTTCAGGATAGGGTCCCATGTCGGTGATAGTTTCCAACCATCTTCTCTATTGAAATTAGGGTGTTTTTTAATTTCAATCGCTTCTCTGATCATTCTAGGAATGTAATGCTTCTCTCTAGATAAAATTTTCACAGAGTCAAACCTTAAGTAGTGGTTGGGCTTGTCCATGGAATGCTCACAAACTGCAGACTTTGAAGCTCTTCGATTTTTAATATCAGCTATGTGTTCTTTTACGCGGGTTGATACGTTTCTTTTGGTTTGACCAATGTAGGAAAGCCCACAGCCGCAGTCAATCTTGTAAACACCTGGGTCTTGTAAATAAGTGTTTTATTTAATAGTATGAATCGCGAAAACTTAAGACAATATGATCCTTCTTTAAAAAAGTGTGTCGAACAGCCGCACAGTCTGTAACAACTTTAAAACTCAGTCCAACCAAATAAATCCGGAAACGCCGTAAAGATTCCACAACAGCTAGTGTTTCTAGTTCGTATGAGTGATAAAATGTCTCGTCCCTACTCGTTTTTCGGCTAAAGAATGCAATAGGTTTAAGGTTACCATCAATCCTCTGTAACAAAATTCCTGCAAGACCTTTACTACTAGCATCCGTGTGTACCTCAGTGTCAGCACCCGGAACAAAAACTGAAAGAATTGGCCTTGAAGTTAATATCTTTTTAAGATTTTCGAATGACAATTGTTGCAATGTACCCCACTCCCAAGCTGCATCCTTTTTTAATAATTTGTATAGATCATGAGAGATTGTAGCAAAATTTCGAACGAATTTCCTGAAATAACTAGCCAACCCAAGAAACATACGAAGCTCATGGACGTTTGAGGGCTCTTTGTAGTTTGTCACTGCCTCAATCTTCTTCTCTCCTGGACGTATTCCTTCCTCTCCAATCTCGTAGCCTAAATAATTTATCTTATTTTGAAGAAAGAAACATTTATCGAGGTTTAGGGTAAGTCCTGCGTCTTGGATAATTCTAAGGACGGTCCGAAGTAGCTGTAGATTATCTTTTTCTGTAATTGAAGGGAGTAAAATATCATCTATATACGGTAAAACTGTATCAAAACGTAAGGATCCAAATATTTTATCCATAAGACGTTGGAAAACTGCGGGCGAATTTGCTAACCCAAAAGGCATACGCAAAAATTCGTAATGGCCTTCAGGGGTAACAAATCCTGTCTTGTGAACGGATTCCGGAGCAACTGGAATTTGATAAAAACCCTGTGACATATCTAAACTCGTAAACCATTTCTTTCCACCTAGCTTCTCCACCTGATCTTCTATAATAGGAAGAGGATATTTATCCTTGACAGTCAAAGAATTCAATTTTCTAAAATCAACACAGAGCCTGTAGTCACCATTCTTCTTGCGTACTAAAACTATAGGACTAGAGTAATTGGAAGAAGATTCCCGTATGATACCGTTATCTAATAAGTCCTGCACTTTATCCCTCACAGCTGCCTTCTCTGTTAATGATAACCTGTAAGGGCGATAGCATACTGGTTTATCAGAAGTTACTTCAATCTTCATATCAATTTTATTGGTTAGGCCTAAGTCACTCGTACTAGAAGAAAAACAATTCGAATACTCATTTAAAATATTTAATAACTCGTTATAGACCTCGGGATCAGCTGAACCACATCTAACTTTTGAAATATTTATACTAGAAATGTTGGCGACCTCTCTTTCATCTAAATCACTCCTGAAACTAACATCTACCTCTTCCGTCAGTAAACCTCGAGCAAGAATCTGTCCTTTATGTAGCTTCAAAGAGCAATCACTATAATTGCTGATGATAATATAGTTCACAGGAAACCGCTGGACAAAGGATGGAATACTATATATCACAGACCCATAAATACGCTTACAAGACTCTACGATCAATAAAGAATTTGTGAATACTGCTTCTCCTTCTGTAAAGGTGTCAATGAATACAGTCGTGTGCGGATCCACAACATAATCTGAACAACATCGAATTTTAAATTTGTTATTATCTATTATATCCATTTTATCTAGGTCAAACAACAATGGTTTGTCTTCTTCGCAAGTTTTCAATAATGACACTTTTGTACCACACACAATCAACTTATAATTAGGATCATTGAGTATCGGCTGGCCAATAAAAACATCTGCTTTATGAAAAAAATTTAGCACGACAGCATCTGAACTTATGTATAATTCATCTATAGTAAATTTGAGAACAACCAGACCAAGCGCCTTCACAGGAACTCCCCCTCTGAAACCGTTAATTAATAAATCTCAAGGCTGCAATAACAAACCTAACTTATTAGCACACCTTTCAGAAATTAAGTTTACCTGGGCTCCCGTATCTAAATAAGCTAGAACCGAAAACTTATCCACTACAATATTTTTAAAGTAAGATTTATTTACCTCAACAGAAATTGTATTAACTGATTTCCGGAAACAATTCTCTGTTTTATGGTTAGTTCGTCCACAATGATCACATTTAATGACACCAGGGTTTTTCGGACAAAATCTTACAGTGTGACCCATCTCGTTGCATAGGTAACACTTGGTAACACTAAGTCCCTGACCTCTTCGTTCGCCCTGCTGCTGCTGCTGCGTAGAAATAGAAGGTCGACCCAACCCACGCTTTGGCAAAAACTGTCGACTAGGACCTTCAAATCTTTTGTCGTCGTTCATGCAAAGAAATCTGGAATACAATTCTCCAGGCGACCTAAAGTTACCCGCCCGCGCGGAAGACCGCATGTGGAAAGGCAATCCATCTATTATGCAAGCTACTGCTTTATCACCAGCAATTTCACATTTTGTTAATAACGTCGACTTAGCATAAAAATAGTGGGTCATAGACTCATTAGCAAGCTTTCGTCTTGCCAGCATCTCTTTAAGTGCCTCTGCAAAATCAATACTATAGGGAAATGCCTCCAACAAATTAATTTTCCACTGTTCCCAAGTAAGTTCATAATTACGTAAGGCACTGTGCCACATTTTAGCCAAACCATTCAAACGAGATTGCATATAATAGCTTTTCATACTGTCTGACCATCCATGAATAGCTCCAAGCTGCTCTATTTTATTAAGCCATTGTAAAGCAGGCAGTTCAGAATTTTCTGGATCAAATTCAGGCAATATGTCGGCCTTCACAATATTAGTAAAAGTTGGAACGTGCATACCGGATATCTGATTAGCAGTGTGTGTCCCTGCTGTTTCTGACACTGCTGGAGACTGCGGCCGCCAAGGACCCCAACGAGTAGTATCACGAACTCGTTCCTTTCTTTGCAGTTCCTCTCGCCAAGTGGGGCTACGTGATCGTGACCGGCTCTTACTGCAACTCTCGGAGCGCCTGTGATCCAAACGTCTCATTGTATCCCACTTCTGAAAATATAAAACAGTATTAGAACCAACAAGGTAATAAGATAGAAGTATTAAAGCAAACCACAATACTCATCAATAATTTATTTAAAACAACATTATCGAAGGGTTAAATAAGTATATTACCAATTATTAACTTGAATATATTATAAAACTAAACCAATATCCTATTCAGAATACATTAACAACTGAATCGAAATTATCTATTAAATACAATGACTACGATCAACACAATACAAGAAATATAAGGATAAGGTATATAAAATAACATCAATGGAAATAGATTATAAATCAGAAAAACTTAAGACAACATTAAGACCTCGCAATAATAATAATTTAACAATCATTTATCAAATATACTTAGCTTTTTATCACTTTAATACCGCACTGCACACACACAATTACTTTTACGACCTATAATTATTTTCACGTTGTTTCTTGAATCCCGACCGAATGGAAAAAGCCCCCGCCATTCTGAACACGTTCCTTTAATCGTTTCGTTTTCCCGCCAAAACATCATGCCATGGATTTTTAATGGCGCGAAATTGTTGTCGTCCAATCAAAACATGGCAGTCATAGCTATCGATGACCGATGTCTATGGCAAGGTGTTGCCCAAGGGTTGCAGATTGATTAAGGCTTGTCACAGCAGTAATAGGACAGTCTACTAGGATGTGTGGAACTGTTTCCTCCACATCCGGTTCGCATACACATGCTGGGCTACTCTTACATTTGAAGCGGTTCAAATACTGATTAAAGCCTCCGTGGCCTGTAAGAAGCTGCGTAAGTGTGCCAGCTGGTTTAACGGATTTCATTATTTTATAGGCATTTATGGGGTCGGGGAAAAATAATTTGGTTACGGAAGCGGTTTCTCCTTCTTTATATCGAACTCTCCATTTCTCGAGCGAAGTATGCCTTATTTGTCGCTTTGCAAAAGAGATCGGGCACTTATCGTAGTCCGGTCTCTTCCGCAGCGTGATGGCTGCCGATTTCGCTAATTCGTCTGCCCTCTCATTCCCCGGCAGCCCCACGTGGGCTTTCACCCAGAACAAAAGTACATTTTTGCTCTGTGAGTAAGCCTGTCATAGGTTCCTCCTGAACTCCACTGCCAGAGAATGAGTCGAGCTTTGGCCTGTGATTGATTCCAACGCTGCCCTCGAATCACTATATATACCAAAACTTGACTCCTTACGTTTGAGGATCTCGCACGATGCCCTGAATATGGCCAGCAGTTCCGCTTGGTACACCGTGCAGTACTCGGATAGTTTCAACTTGACGGTTCGGATTTCAGCTGCTCCGTCCCAAAGGGAAAGTGCTGCTCCAACCTTACCGTCAATTTTACTACCGTCAGTGAAAATTCTAACTGCCTGCACGTTGTACCTCTCCAAGTCTTCTAGACTTTCTACGTTAACAAACTCTAGCTGCATATCCAGGGCAGGGTGCGGGAGCCTCGTAAATGGCTCAGCTCTTTCCGTGTCTGAACGGGCAATAAATAATCTTGTGGCGTACTTACTTAGTCTCTAATTTAAATTAATTATTTTCTATTTTAATAAAATTGTAATTCACTAAACAAAAGTCATAAAATTAAAACTAAAACCTAACTAATACCTAAAATATAATCTATTAACTGAACATAATCTTGTTATGTTAAATAATTCATTTCCAAACTTTCATATAAAATAATATCAATTAAATATCTGTTAAATCTCTTATAAAAATGTCACTACTTCATTTTTGCACGTGAACCGTCTTCTATTGTATTGCGTTTACGCAGCAGGATCGCGTTCGATGAGCGATCCTAATTCAGTCGAAATTAGATGTTTGGCGGAGAACCTGTGTCTCTTTGCTCTTGAATTAATTTACGTAAATCTTTTGTTTATCATTATAATTATAGTTCTACAGTGTTTTAATACTTTGTAGTGATATACGAAACTCAGTGTACAGTGTGAAAACTAATTAATTTGTGTATTACCATCTTATTGAAGAACTAGAAATAAAACCTATTGTGATAGTGCTTACGTGTTTTCTTTAAACTCTGGACTAAAAGGTACTATCACTATATGAACTATTTATTCAAATCTATAAACTCTTTTTAAATATTATAGTCAAAGCACTATAAAGTGGTGACCTACAGTGAAGAATTCACGCAGTTTGAAATTTTCCATACGGAGACACGCAATAATCAAGAAGGTTGTAAGTGAGCGACGTGAGCAATTTTTTTTAAATATTATTTTTGGACAATTCTATTGAAATGCAAAGTAGTAGTGATAATATTCCGAGCCATGAAGTACTCCGAGTTGGTGTTCGAGTCCCACCGTTTTGGCCGCAAGAACCTGCGCTATGGTTTGCGCAAATAGAGGGCCAATTTGTATTGTCAAAAATTACTACAGACGAAACAAAATTCTGTTATATAGTCTCACAGCTTGATCATCAGTATGCAGCCGAAGTAAAGGATATTATAACTAACCCGCCAGCTACTGACAAATACGAGAAATTAAAATCTGAACTAATTAAACGACTCTCAGCTTCGCAGGAAAATAAACTGAAACAACTTTTAATGCACGAGGAGCTTGGGGATAGAAAGCCATCCCAGTTCCTGCGCCATTTGCAGAGCCTCGCTGGTCCAGGCGTTCCTAAGGATTTTCTGTGCACCATCTGGACAAGCCGACTCCCTGCCAACATACAGACTGTTATCGCTACCCAAACCGACCTGCCACTGGAAAAACTGAGTGACATAGCCGACAAGGTATATGAAATTGCACCTTCAACTCCACAGGTGGCTAGTGCTGCAACTGCTGGAACTTCTTCAGCGGCCTCTTATGACGATTTAGCACGACAAGTATGTGAATTGACTAAGCAGGTGGCGAAGCTGACCCAACATGTCACAAATAGTGACAGATCCCGTCCAAAACAGTTTTTCAAATCAAACTTCCGCCGAGCTCACGCTCACAACCGCTACTTCAACAGCCCCCGGAGGATTCAAAAATTTGCTTCTACCATTACAACTACGGAATGAAAGCCAATAAATGTAAGGAACCCTGCAATTTCAAGACGTCGGTAAACTCACAGGGCGGTCGCAAGTAGTGGCCCACGACTGCCCTTCCTCTACAACAGGCCGTCTTTTTGTCACCGACCGCACCTCGAAAATGCAGTTTCTTGTGGATACTGGTTCAGACTTGTGTGTTTTCCCGCGTTCGGCTGTCAAAACGCCCTGTTATAAGTCTAAGTATTCTCTCACTGCTGCAAATAACACTGTTATAAACACTTATGGCTTTTCACAATTAAAACTCGATTTTGGCCTCAGAAGAGTTTTCACCTGGAATTTCACCATCGCAGATATCTCAAAACCCATAATAGGTATTGACTTCCTCAAACATAATGGACTTTTAGTAGACTGCCAAAGACATCGTCTCGTTGATGGAGTTACTACTTTATCAGTCAATGCTCTCTGTTCTGATTTGCCTGAGAACACTGCATCAATTAAGGCTGTGACAGGCGATTCAGAATTCCACTTAATATTAAAGGAGTACCCAGAAATAACAAGACCTGCTGGTGTACCTTCTCCTCCAAAGCATAACACTCTTCATCATATCCATTTTGATATTTCAATAAACACAAATATACTTTCTTTCAGCGAAGTACGACCCGCAGTCATCAATCGCCCCAGCACGGCCTTCCGCCGTCGCTCAGCAATAGTATGGACAACATACCACCACTATTGCAACTATATTAAATACCACAATATTTTGATATTTCAATAAACACAAATATACTTTCTTTCAGCGAAGTACGACCCGCAGTCATCAATCGCCCCAGCACGGCCTTCCGCCGTCGCTCAGTGATGACTCATTTTAAATTGTTGGCGATGACGCGGTGAAGTGCGGCTTGATTGGGTCGAAGCGCAATGGAAAAGGAAGCTGCTCCGGCGCGTCGGTGATTATATACTAGGGGCGCGGGGAGTGCGGGCGGTGCTGTCGCGATGCTCGAATAATGATGCCGAATTTCCGGCCTTCGTGTTTATTTGGCGTAAACATCCTCCGGGGCGTTGAAAGCCTGCTTTCAACTTATTCTTCAAGCAGAAGGCAAATGCGGTTCAGCGCTCGTCTGATGGTTCCTCTCTGTGTGCGTATATCGGCGACTCTAGGCACACCATCAGCTCCAGGGTACAAATTGACTATGCGGCCTAGTGCCCATGACATTGGAGGCAGGCCTACTTCTTGGACCAGCACGAGGTCTCCAAGCTTTAAATCCAATTTTCTGCTTTTCCATTTGTATCGGTGCTGAAGTTCTGTGATGTACTCCGCTTGCCATCTTTTCCAGAAGCTTTGTTTCAATTGTTCAAGAAGCTTGAAGCGATTCAGCCTTCCTGGATTATCCTGAAGTAAGTCTGGACCCGGTATGGATGTCAGCGACCTGCCAAGGAGAAAGTGTCCTGGTGTGAGCACCTTGTTATCATCAGGAGATGAGGAAAGGGGGGAGAGGGGACGACTGTTTAGGATGGCCTCAACCTGAGCAAATAATGAGGAAAGCTCTTCAAAGGTTAAGTGTGTATTGCCCATAATCCTTTTTATATGAAATTTGGCAGATTTAATGCCAGCCTCTGCATAGCCGTTAAAGTTGGGGGCGTAAGCGGGTGAGAAACAAAATTTAACATCTTGATCAGATGCAAACTCCAATATAGGTGTAGAATACTTAGCAAAGAAAGTGTTTATTTCCTTTGCAGCAGACACAAAGTTTTTACCATTGTCACAAAAAACATCCCTCGGCTTGCCCCTTCTAGATATAAACCTTTTAAAGGCTAGGATGAAGGCATCCTTTGATAATTCACTTACAGCCTCTAGGTGAACACATTTGTATCTTAGGCAAATAAATAGACACAAGTAACATTTAGTTATTTTACAACCTCTCCCTTTACGGTCAGTGATAAAAAATGGGCCTGCAAAATCTAAGGCTACACTAAGAAATGGAAAATCTGGTGTCAATCTTTGTGATGGAAGATCACCCATTATATTAGACATGGTTTTGGCATAGTAACGACGGCAAATGACACAAGTGCGAGCCGTGCGTCGCGCCAAGTTGCGCCCTCCTGTGACCCAGAACTGCTCACGCACCGACCTGCAAAATCTAAGGCTACACTAAGAAATGGAAAATCTGGTGTCAATCTTTGTGATGGAAGATCACCCATTATATTAGACATGGTTTTGGCATAGTAACGACGGCAAATGACACAAGTGCGAGCCGTGCGTCGCGCCAAGTTGCGCCCTCCTGTGACCCAGAACTGCTCACGCACCGACGACAATAATTGCTGTGGACCTGCATGTAAGAGGCGTTTGTGCTCGTGTATGAATATGAGTTTAGTAAAACAGTGTTTTGAGGATAGTAATGCTGGATGCATAACTTCATAATCTAAGTTACTCTTACGCAGCCTCCCCCCCACTCTCAGGGTTCCCTGAGAGTCTACAAATGGAGTCAGAGATGCTAATGATGAATTTGGGCTAATGGCTTTATTATTTAACAGTAAATTTAATTCAATAGGGAATGATTCCCTTTGAGATTGTTGAACAAGAATCAATGCTGCATTTTGAAGATCGGCAACGCTAAAGGGCTCATTGACTGCCTGTTTTTTGCACATATTGATGAATCGCACTACATATGCTACACTACGTTGTAACGTTTTGTACCTAGAGAACCTTTCAAAATTAATGAACGAAGATGTGGGTTCAGAAAGAGAGACTAACAGTTTTAGTTCAGGCACTTCATTTGGGGTATTGTTTTGTGAGGGAGGCCATTCATCGTCCGATCCTAATAAATAACTAGGTCCATGCCACCACTTCATGTTATTTAGGACATACTGAGGATCCACACCTCGTGATGCTAGGTCTGCAGGATTCTGCTCAGTGGGCACGTGAAGCCACAGACAACCTCTAGTTAACCCTTGAACAGCCGCTACCCTATTTGAGACGTAAGTTTTTAATTTGGATGGGCAAGTGCCCAACCATGCTAGTACAACAGTTGAATCGGACCAATAAGTGATTCGAGTCACTACCTTACGCAAGGCATCTCGCACAGCTGTACCAAGGCGAGCTCCAAGAAGTGCAGCGCATAATTCAAGCCTAGGAATTGTTTTATTCTTGATAGGTGCAACACGGGATTTTGCACATAGTAAATTACATACGATCTCCCCCGTACTGGAGATAGATTTAGCGTATACACAAGCACCATAAGCTGCTTGGGAAGCATCACAAAATACATGAAGTTCAAAATGAGATGTATTACAGAGAACATTGCGAAGGATATTAAGTGATTTAAGACAGCTAATATTTTTAGTAAAATGTGCCCATGAGCTTAAAATGTCTGGAGGCACTGGGTCATCCCATTCTAATTTTAGATTCCATAATTTTTGTATTAATAATTTTGGTTTGATTGTGCATAAGGTAAGTAGGCCTAATGGGTCAAAGATTTTGGAGGACAGTGACAAAATTGAACGCTTTGTAACTACCTTATCTAAGTTAATATCAATATCGTAATGCAGGGTGTCCTGGTTTGGATTCCAACCCAGACCTAAGGTTTGAAAAGATTGACTTAAGATTAAACTATCTGATTCCGAGTTTAATTCAGTATTAATGACCAACTGTGAGTTTGAACGATATTTTCTTAAACTAAAACAGCCTGATAATAATTGTTTTGAGACGGCACTCTTAATATCCAACAATTCTTGCTCAGAGTCAGCACCGCACAGCAAATCATCGCAATAAAAGTCAGATTGAATAATGAGTTTGATATTGGGTTGAGTTGTCTCTTCCCCTAGTTGCCATAAGCATCTTGAAGCCAAAAAACTAGCGCTTGCAAAACCGTAGGTGACGGTATTAAGTCGATAATATTGAATTGGCTGGGATTCATGCTCTCGCCATAAGATTATTTGTTGGTTTCTGTCTAATTCATTAAGCAAAATTTGTCTATATTGTTTTTCTATATCTCCTGAAAGTACATAATTATAGTGACGGAAACGAAGCAAAATATTAAACAACGAGTCCTGTATATTAGGCCCTATTAATTGCAAATCATTAATTGAAAGGCCAGATGTAGTGCGAGCAGAGGCATCAAAAACTACACGCAATTTAGTCGATTCACTATTTTCCTTGAATACAGCATGATGTGGCAAAAAATAGAAAGAACTTATGTCTGAAGATAGGATGGGCATAATAGATAAATGTCCCAGTTCCCTGTATTCATCAATAAATTCAGTATACAATTGTTTTAATTGGGAATTATTATTAAGTTTTTTCTCTAAATTAAAAAAACGCTTCCTAGCTATATGTAGAGAATCTCCTAGGCAATCCGTAGGGGAAGCTGTTAAAGGAAGGCGTACGCAAAATCTACCATCAGCAAGACGGTGAGTATTAGCAACAAAATGTTTCTCTGACTCTGATACAATAGTTGGATTATTACTATTGCAAGGGAAGTCCTCATACTCCCAAAATTTTGTTAAACTATTCTGCAAATCTAAATTTGAGCGTATTATCTCATTCTCTGTGCTATAACTATCTAAACTGGAGGAAAGGTTGCATTGAATGGACTTGAGGGTTTTGTTGCATGGAATCGAACCAGTAATCAACCAACCAAGCTTAGAATTTTGAAGTGAGATTTTAGTAGAAGCTAGTCTGTGCTGTTCAGGTAAAAGCAAGTCCCAAAACACGTCAGCACCTAATAAAACATCTATGACTGCTGGATTGTAAAACATAGGATCCGCTAATTTAAAAGACGTCGGAATATTTAACAAATCGTTATTAATAGGGAATTTAGGAATCATACTAGTAATTTTAGGCAAAACATAAAAGTTCACTGAGCACTTAAAGATGCCACAAGTTGAATTTACAATGGCAGAACACTGCTCCGGAATTAAATCAAGTTGTGCATCACCAATGCCCAGTATTTTAGTGCTACCTAAATGTTCAGAAGCTAATTGCAGGCGAAGTTTCAGGGCTTCAGTAATAAAGGAAGATTGACTTCCACTGTCTAACAGTGCCCTAACAGTTACTCTTTCCCTTGAAGCGGGATCCACAATGTCAATTACTGCTGTGGACAACAATGTCTCATTTGTGGACAGTAACGACATGACTGTGGTAGATATTCCCTCCGCACCATCCCTGTGGTCTGTTTGATCCAAAGAAGAGGAAGGTGGGGGTGTGTTATGTGGTGAGTGTTTGTGTAATGCAGTGTTGTGTCGCCTCTTACATACCTTGCAGCCGCTCGAAAGGCGACAATTGGAGATACTATGATCGGAGCGCAGGCAGTTCTGGCACAAATTATGCCTTTCAACATGTGACCATCTGTCCTCCATGCTTAGTGTTTTGAACACCTTGCATTTAAAAACTGGGTGCTGGCCTTGGCATACAACGCACGACTTGCTGTTAGTCACTGAAATTGAGAATGATTTTATTTGATTAGAGGGTCCAGTATTGTACTTAAATTTATTATTATAAGATTTTTCAATCGTAGTTCTAGGTGGCAAAGGCTTATCAAATTTAGATCTGAGCATGACCTCTAAAACATCAGCACGAAAGCTTAAAAAATCTTTAAAGTTAGCGAGTGAGGGAAGCTCTGATAAGCTGCCTTGATGTTCCTCCCACTTAACACGGGTTAATTGATCAAGCTTCTGGGTAGCTAAATGTATGATAAGGCTGTCCCAATATTCAGTGGGTTAACCTAAGGTCTTAAGTGCTCTTAAATTTTTAGTTATGTGGTCACCCAGGTTTCTAAGTGCGTTATCAGACTCACGCTGTATGGGAGTGATATTTAAAAGTGAATTAATATGGTAAAAAGTTAATTGCCGCTTATTATTATAGCGTTCGCAGAGCAGCTGCCAAGCACTTGAATAATTTAAATCGGAAACTTCAATATTCTGAATAATGCGGGCAGGTTCACCTTCTAAATAGGAATTTAAGTAATAAAACTTATGCACTGGCTTAATACTAGGATTTTCATGAATAAGAGATGTAAATGTGTCATGAAACTCCAGCCATTTAAAGTAGGAGCCATCAAATTTGTTAATCCTAATTTGAGGGAGTTTAAAACTAATGCCATTATGGTTACCGCTGCTACAACTGGAAGCCTTGTCAACATCAAGGACATCAGGCTTTGAGAGCTCTAATATTTGCTGGGCAGTAGCAATGCTTGTCTGTAAAGCATCCTCGATAAGTTCCCTCTCTTGAAGTTCATCAGCAAGTGACTCTTCATTGAGCACCTCTATTTGAGTCTGCAGCTGCTCAAATGTGGATGTTAGTTCCAAGAACTTACTAAGTTTTAAATTAAGTTTATTAACTTCAACTTGATCGGTTAAAGGAGAATTTAAGGTGGTTAAATAATTTTTAAAGTTGGTCAGTTGACCCTTAATTGAACTGCGTTTAACCTTTAATGCAAGAAATTCTTTAGTGTCTAACACCATTTTAATTTATTTAAAAAACAACACTCAGAAAGTCTTGGAATTAACACTTATTAATAAACAACAAAAATAAAGTTTTATTAATTGGAAAAAACGCTTACGCCCCTTGTATAAGATGCTGAAGCTGGCAGCTGGCTGTGCAGAGGCGAAGATGCAAGCAGAGTTAAGCGGGCAATGCTGGAATGCAATGAAAATTTGTGTGAGCAATTAGGCAGACCAAAAGGCAATGGCAGTGCAGAGAAGGATTTAATTTGCAAATAACACAATGGCTGAACTTATTGACTTTAAACAACAATGAACAAGAAACTTGTTATAAATATCTGTGCAATATTTATCCAAAATGAGATTCTAATTATGAAGTGTTTGAAATTAAGAAGTAACTTGTCATGAATATGTGAAATATTAATAAACAAACTTTGAAATTGAGAAACTAAGGTTTAAAACAACAAACCCTTTATGAATATTTGTGCAATATTCTGAACTTAATCTTAAGTATAATATATTATGTTAATATTTGAAATTGAAAAGACAACCACTGTCTGAGGTGGTCAGTCCAGGAAATATGCCTTGAAAACTAAGCAATAAAAAATGTGTTGAAAAGACAACCACTGTCTGAGGTGGTCAGTCTAGGAAATATGCTTTGAAAACTAAGCAATAAAAAATGTGTTGAAAGGACAACCACTGTCTGAGGTGGTCAGTCCATGAAAATATGCTTCAAAAGCTAGGCAAAAAATGTGTTGAAGAGACAACCACTGTCTAAGGTGGGTCTATAAAAACATTTAGGTTAAGTTAAATTGCGTGGGCAATGCAAAAGGCGGGAAGTGACGCATTTAGGAATAATGAAAAATGGAAAAAAAAAGGAAAAAGGCTCACGACACTCCCCTGACAGACGCGCAATCACGTGGACGCAGTGCTGGTGGCGTGGTTACGCCATGCGGCGGACGCTGTGGCGCTCAATAGGGCCACATGGGCCACGTGGTGGCGGCGGCGCTGACGAGAGAGGCTGCCTTGTGCAGGCAGCCAGTCAAGGGCGCCGGCAGCGACGGCGCTCGACGTGGATCGTCGACGCGGCGCCAACGGACGCTACCGGCGTCACGCTGCCGGTGGAGACTTCTGCTTCGTGGTGGCGCGGACGTGGCGCGTGGTGTGTACTTGCGCGCACGTGGTGGCGCGGACGTGGCGCGTGGTGTGCACTTGCGCGCACGTGGTGGCGCGGACCCCAAAGCACGCTTCTGCAGCGGGCGCGCCCTCCAATAGCGCACATGTGCGCACGTGGCAGCGCGGCAGTCGGCGTGGTGATCGCCCACCCGAGGGGCGCCAGTATGATGAATCCTTTTGAATCAAACCAACTTAGATGTCCACATTTCTTATATTTCAATTTTACAAGCAAGAATATTATAAGTAAGTACCTACTAATTTACACATTTACATTTTAAATTGTTGGCGATGACGCGGTGAAGTGCGGCTTGATTGGGTCGAAGCGCAATGGAAAAAGAAGCTGCTCCGGCGCGTCGGTGATTATATACTAGGGGCGCGGGGAGTGCGGGCGGTGCTGTCGCGATGCTCGAATAATGATGCCGAATTTCCGGCCTTCGTGTTTAGTTGGCGTAAACATCTTTTTTTTTTTTTTTTTTTTAATAACAAAATATATTTATACAAAAATTATGGAATCTAAAATTAGAATGGGATGACCCAGTGCCTCCAGACATTTTAAGCTCATGGGCACATTTTACTAAAAATATTAGCTGTCTTAAATCACTTAATATCCTTCGCAATGTTCTCTGTAATACATCTCATTTTGAACTTCATGTATTTTGTGATGCTTCCCAAGCAGCTTATGGTGCTTGTGTATACGCTAAATCTATCTCCAGTACGGGGGAGATCGTATGTAATTTACTATGTGCAAAATCCCGTGTTGCACCTATCAAGAATAAAACAATTCCTAGGCTTGAATTATGCGCTGCACTTCTTGGAGCTCGCCTTGGTACAGCTGTGCGAGATGCCTTGCGTAAGGTAGTGACTCGAATCACTTATTGGTCCGATTCAACTGTTGTACTAGCATGGTTGGGCACTTGCCCATCCAAATTAAAAACTTACGTCTCAAATAGGGTAGCGGCTGTTCAAGGGTTAACTAGAGGTTGTCTGTGGCTTCACGTGCCCACTGAGCAGAATCCTGCAGACCTAGCATCACGAGGTGTGGATCCTCAGTATGTCCTAAATAACATGAAGTGGTGGCATGGACCTAGTTATTTATTAGGATCGGACGATGAATGGCCTCCCTCACAAAACAATACCCCTGTTCGGTGCAGTGCTACCAAACACTCTTATTGCACGCGTGCGGTTTTGACGTCAGTAACTTAAATTTAACCTAATTATAGCTCAGTACGTATTTATCGCGTCGTCATACCGATCGTGCGTTACTCATTAACATAACTGAACTATATAACTTAACAATTAACTAGTTTTAAGATAAACATTGCAGAACTTTGAATATAGTGATAATTAACTTTACTACATCTTTAACTTTAACTCCAAATCAGTGCATCCCCATACCTCACCCCAAACATTGGTCCTTCGAGCCGTTCAAGGATCTTACGCGTGTCGTTCTTTCGTGTCGGGGCGGGTGAGGTCGTGAACTAGTGCAAAACAAGTGAAGTGTGAGGATTGCAGTGATAACAGGATTGCAGTGAAACTATTGCAGTTTGCTGAAATCTGAAAGAACTATCGATCAAGTAAGATCTATCCATTTTCTATCCTGAAAATATCATTTTTTAACAAATAACAAGCGAGCATGTCTACTTTGGAGTCGCAGTACGTTATTGCCGAAGAGATTGCGAAAAACTTACGAAACTTTCGTAAGGATGGAGCTGAGAGAAAAGCCAACTCAGACTATTACAAACGACATTTAAATAAATTGGAAGAAAACTGGAACGAGTTCCAATTCAACCATGATCGGCTTATTACGTCATTGAGTCCCGGGGACTCATATTTTGTTGATAGGTGCTATGATAGGGTGAAAGAAAATTACGTGACCTTCAAAAAACTTATTAATGAGGGATACAATAAACTACAACAGGCTTCAACTTCGACTCCTGAGTACGAAAAGGGCGAAGAAACCATTGAGAAACCGCCAGCGCGACTTCCGCACTTCTCGGGAGAGCACATGAGCCGAGAAACAAGTAAGGGTAACTTTAGCAAACTTGACGAGTCCCTACGAAAACAAGAAGCTAACTTTCGAGCATTTACGAAAACTGTAGCCACCATCGACATCGAGACATTGACAGATGCATGGGAATTTCAAGATGCATTGAAAACTATTGAAAATCGGTGGTCGAAAATAGACAATATCCATTGGGAAATCGACTGTGAGCTAAACGGGGAAAACTTGTCCTATGAAAATGAATACAACAGATGTGAGCAGCAGTATCAAAAACTAAAGAAACTGATTAATAAAAAGATGTGGTCAGAATCCCATAGAGAAAAGTCAACTCCTCAATTAGATATTCCTATGTTTCATGGCAACTACAACGATTGGACTTCCTTCAAAGATTTATTCACAGAAGCCATTCATAATAACAGCATGCTTTCTAACGCGCAGAAAATGCAATTTTTGAAGTTTAAATTAAAAGGTGAAGCTGAAAGACTCGTGAAACATCTATCAATATCGTCTGAGAACTACTCTACTTGTTGGGATATACTTAACAATCGCTTTGATAATAAGAGGTTCATATTCACTTCGCATATGAACATTTTATTCGGTCTTCCTAACATACAATCAAATTCTACAACGCAAATAAAGAAGATGCATGACGTAACTAACGAAACGTTGAACTCCATCAAAAATCTAGGGTTAAACACGTCGACATGGGATCCTATTTTGGTTTATATCTTGTGCCAAAAGTTAGACTATGATACCTACTCGAAATATTTAGACTCCTTGAAAAATAAGCGCGAATTGCCAAACTTACAAGAATTTCTTAATTTCTTAGAAAGCAAATTTACTACATTAGAAACATCATTTCATCGAAAGCAAGATTTCGTCACAAATCAAAAACCTAATTATTTGAAAAAATCATCAATTAATTTTCAACAATCCACGCAAAAAGCAAATAATAGAATTGTGAAATCACTTCATGTCTCTAACATAAATTGCCCAATTTGCAAAAATGAACATGGCGTTTATAATTGCAAAACATTTTTACAAATGCCTAATGACAAAAAGTTGAACTTTGTTAATAAGTATAAATTATGTAAAAATTGCTTATTTTCACACAATGGGAAACCATGCCATTCAACTAAAACTTGCCATAAATGTACTTTTAAACACCATACACTGATCCATGATGCCCTGGAACAGAGAACTGTCCGAGAAATGCCATCGACATCTGGAACCCAACCTGTACGAACTTCGGATGATCGCGCGTCTAGTAGCTCTAGTAACGTTTCTCAGGAGGACTATGCTGAGATATTATTAGCTACAGCGCAACTTAACGTACTTAGCGCTAACGGAACCTACGTTTGTATGCGAGCTTTGATCGATCAAGGCTCGCAAATATCTATAATAACGGAACACGCGGCTCAAACATTAGGTTTAAAAAGACAAAAGTGCCAAGGAACTATTTTCGGAGTAGGCCAACAGGAGAATAACTGCAAAGGAAAATTAAATATAAACTGCGTTTCTTTGTATGAAAACTATAGTTTTAATTCCGATGTTATAATTATGAACAATCTCGTGAAAAATTTGCCAAACAAATCCTTTCCGAAACCTTCTTGGCCGCTCCTACAAAACATTGACTTAGCCGATCCCGAATTTTACGTAAGCAGGTCTATAGATATATTGTTTGGAGCCGATATTTATTCTAACATTATATTAAATGGAATTATCAAATCGGATGACGTAACGATACCTATAGCACAACAAACTAAGTTGGGATGGTTACTTTGCGGTAGTGCGAGGTCTTTTCAATGTAACGTCATTGTTAACAACCTGGAAGACCTACAGAACTTCTGGGAAGTAGAGAGCATTACGGAAGTAGAGAACTTAACTTCGGAAGAGATTGAGTGTATTAACTACTACCACGAAACGACAATACGTCACGAGGATGGACGATATGAAGTGAGGCTACCCATGAAACCTGACTTTCAGGATAAGTTAGGACTTTCTAAACCAAAAGCCATAGCTCAGTTCAAACATCAAGAACAAAGATTTAACAGAAAATCTCAATTAGCCGAGGCCTATAAGAGTTTTATGAAGGAATACGAGTACCTAAACCACATGATACCTGTGAGCGGAAATACGACACCCGAGTGTTATCTGCCTCATCACGGCGTCGAGCGCGCCGAGTCTACTACAACCAAATACAGGGTTGTTTTTAACGCATCCTGTAAGACATCTTCAGGATTATCTTTAAATGAGTTGATGTTTACCGGCCCTAACCTTCAGCAGGACTTACAATCGTTGTTGTTAAGGTGGAGACAGTATCCGTATGCTATGACAGCTGACATCGAGAAGATGTTCAGAAATGTGAAGCTGAATAAAGCGGACTGTCCCTTACAGAGAATAGTGTGGAGAGAGTCACCTCTACATCCAATTCAGTCATTTGAGCTAACGACGGTGACTTATGGAATGAGGGCGGCTCCCTTCTTAGCGATGATGACCCTGAGACGCCTGGCAGCTGATGAACGGAGTAACTTTCCAGCAGCTGCGCAGATAGTAGAAGAGTCATTCTTCATGGATGATTTAGTCCACGGTGCCTACAACCTTGAAGAGGGAAAACGTATTATTAAGGACCTCAACCAACTGTTACAATCAGGAGGTTTTACCTTACGAAAGTGGTCCTCAAACAACGCGGAACTGTTAAAAGATCTTTCCGTCGAACAGAAAAACAATCTAGTCTTTAATTTTAAAAGTGAAAACACATCAAAAACTCTCGGTCTCTGTTGGAATCCTGCAACTGATGTATTTACATTTAAATACGAAAACACAAAACATTCAAAATTAACTAAACGTATCCTCCTCTCCGAGATATCCAAAATTTTTGACCCTCTAGGCTGGCTAGCACCATTAGTAACTAAACTAAAAATTTTATATCAGAAAGTATGGAAATTAAATGTGAAATGGGATGAAACCGTACCAAATGGAATATATACCGAGTGGAATCACGTACAAAACGATTTACAGTTACTTAATAAGTTCCAAATTCAAAGATGGCTATTATGTAATGAACATGACGTCATAGAACTTCATGGGTTTTCTGACGCATCCATAGAAGCATATGCGTGTGTGGTTTATGCTAGAATAAAAGGAAAGTCGCAAGTAGTTTTAATTGCATCGAAAACTAAAGTCACTCCTTTAAAAAATAAGTTAACACTCCCGAAACTAGAGCTATGTGGAGCTCACTTATTATCACAACTTATTAATAAAATAAAATTAGCATATTCTAGTCATAAAACTGAAACATATGGATGGACAGACTCAAAAATTGTGTTAGGATGGCTGCAAGGTGAACCAGGACGCTGGAAACCGTTTGTAGCTAATAGGGTACAAAAAATAACAGAGATCATGCCTGCAAACTGTTGGAGATATGTAGGGACTAAAGAAAACCCAGCCGATCCCGCGAGTCGAGGCTTGTATATTCAGCAACTATTAGATCATCCGTTGTGGTGGAACGGACCTGAATTTTTAATAAATTTTAATCCTAAGTTGAACTTAACGGAATTATATAAAACAGACCAAGAACGGAAACTTTGTGCTATTAATTGCTTTCAACAAACAAACAACGAACAACATTTTATCGATATATTACTCAACAAACATAGTTCATTTAATAAAATACTAAGAATAATAGCATGGGTTCATCGGGCATTGACACGGCAACGTAAGCAATTACCTAACTATATCACGTTGCATGAGTTACGAACTGCAAAATTCGCAATAATAAAACATAGTCAAAGAAATGAATTTGGAACGGATATTAACAATTTACTTGAAAACAAAAAAATTCATCATAAGTCAAAGCTACTTAATTTAAATCCATTTCTTGACCAAGAAGGTATTTTACGAGTGGGTGGCAGACTCTCTAACGCAAACTTAAACATGGAAATGAAATATCCGAAAATTATTCCTAAGGACTCTCGTTTGGCATCCTTATTAATTAACCAAGCTCACGAACTTACCTTCCACGGTGGACCGCGGCTGACTCTGGCTATGCTTAGGCAGGAGTACTGGATCACCGGCGGAAACAACGCAGTGAAAAAGGAGTTGAGAAATTGTATAACCTGTAGAAAACAAGAAGGAAAAAGGCTATACCAACAAATGGGAGACCTACCCGAAGCTCGAAGTAACCCAGCGAAACCATTCCATCATACCGGAGTGGACTATACGGGTATGGTCGAGATCAAAGCCAACAAAGGACGAGGCTCGAAAACTTTGAAAGGCTACATAGCAATTTTCGTTTGTATGGTTACAAAAGCCGTACATTTCGAGCTAGTTACCGACTTGTCGAGCTCAGCATTCATCGCAGCTTTGAGAAAAATGGCAGCACGACGAGGAGCTCCTCAACATTTATACAGTGACAACGGTACGAATTTTGTTGGAGCCAACAGAGCGCTACAAGAGGAGTTCCAACAAATACAATCAACTTTTAACGACAGTTTCCTAGCAGAGATAACAGAGATGAAAATTGAGTGGCATTTTAATGCCCCGGCGTGGCCGAGCGCTGGTGGGCTCTGGGAGCGAGCCGTTCGCAGCCTTAAACATCATCTAAGGCGAGTAGTCGGAGCGCAGAAGCTTACCTTTGAGGAGTATGCTACCATATTGGCTCAGCTGGAGTCGTGTCTGAACTCAAGGCCATTATGTGCAATATCTGAAGACATAGAAGACATTGATTTTTTAACACCTGCGCATTTTTTAACTGGGAGATCAGGACACACCGTTATTCAAACTAAGGAGGACGCTCGTACTAGGTGGCATTTAATTGAAAAAATAACAAACGATACGTGGCAACGCTGGAAAGGTGAATATCTAAGCCAAATAACTGTACGACCTAAATGGCAACAATCTCAACCAAATCTTAAAATAGGAGACTTAGTTACTATACATGAAGATAACCTTTCTCCGGGCAAGTGGGCATTGGGCGGAGTGATCGAATTACATCCTGGAAACGATGGACATGTACGTGTAGTTTCCCTTAAAACAAAAAATGGCATATTAAAGAGACCTGTCGTGAAATTATCCGTGTTACCTCTCGAAAACCAAGCTCATTCAGATACTGAAACGAAAAAGGAAAACCCTGGAGCAAAACCAAAACGAAGTTTTTTGTCGATGGCTTTATTGTTTATGTATTTCACAACATTAATTACTGGTGGAGAAGCATTCAACTCAACTCAGTTAAATCAAAACCAAAAAATACTTTTTGATAACATAGCTAACCTGCATTTAATCAGAGATGAGTGGAAAATAATTGCGTACTACAACTTAAATCCATATTGGCAAAGCATGACAACCTATAGCAATTATTACGAACATTTAGAAAAAGTTTGCCGAACAATAACACTCCAATCAAAATGCGAACTGATCATGTTACAAATTAATCATTTGTATAATGAACTAAATGTAAACAATGAAGTGTTATTAAACAAACACCTAACATCGCGCGTGCCATACAGAAGGCGCCGGCGCGGCATTATCAATGGTGTCGGGTATCTTGCGAATAGCCTATTTGGAGTGCTTGACGACCGCTTCGCAGAACAGTACAAGAAAGATATCGACCTTGTACAAAACAATGAAAAACACTTGGCTTTGCTTATGAAAGTGCCTGAACTAAAACTGTTAGTCTCTCTTTCTGAACCCACATCTTCGTTCATTAATTTTGAAAGGTTCTCTAGGTACAAAACGTTACAACGTAGTGTAGCATATGTAGTGCGATTCATCAATATGTGCAAAAAACAGGCAGTCAATGAGCCCTTTAGCGTTGCCGATCTTCAAAATGCAGCATTGATTCTTGTTCAACAATCTCAAAGGGAATCATTCCCTATTGAATTAAATTTACTGTTAAATAATAAAGCCATTAGCCCAAATTCATCATTAGCATCTCTGACTCCATTTGTAGACTCTCAGGGAACCCTGAGAGTGGGGGGGAGGCTGCGTAAGAGTAACTTAGATTATGAAGTTATGCATCCAGCATTACTATCCTCAAAACACTATTTTACTAAACTCATATTCATACACGAGCACAAACGCCTCTTACATGCAGGTCCACAGCAATTATTGTCGTCGGTGCGTGAGCAGTTCTGGGTCACAGGAGGGCGCAACTTGGCGCGACGCACGGCTCGCACTTGTGTCATTTGCCGTCGTTACTATGCCAAAACCATGTCTAATATAATGGGTGATCTTCCATCACAAAGATTGACACCAGATTTTCCATTTCTTAGTGTAGCCTTAGATTTTGCAGGCCCATTTTTTATCACTGACCGTAAAGGGAGAGGTTGTAAAATAACTAAATGTTACTTGTGTCTATTTATTTGCCTAAGATACAAATGTGTTCACCTAGAGGCTGTAAGTGAATTATCAAAGGATGCCTTCATCCTAGCCTTTAAAAGGTTTATATCTAGAAGGGGCAAGCCGAGGGATGTTTTTTGTGACAATGGTAAAAATAGACACAAGCGTTGACCCTATCGTTATTAATAGGGAATTTAGGAATCATACTAGTAATTTTAGGCAAAACATAAAAGTTCACTGAGCACTTAAAGATGCCACAAGTTGAATTTACAATGGCAGAACACTGCTCCGGAATTAAATCAAGTTGTGCATCACCAATGCCCAGTATTTTAGTGCTACCTAAATGTTCAGAAGCTAATTGCAGGCGAAGTTTCAGGGCTTCAGTAATAAAGGAAGATTGACTTCCACTTTCTAACAGTGCCCTAACAGTTACTCTTTTCCATTGCGCTTCGACCCAATCAAGCCGCACTTCACCGCGTCATCGCCAACAATTTAAAATGTAAATGTGTAAATTAGTACTTACTTATAATATTCTTGCTTGTAAAATTGAAATATAAGAAATGTGGACATCTAAGTTGGTTTGATTCAAAAGGAGTCATCATACTATCGGCTGTTAACCGAAAGGTTGGTGGTTCGTGCCCACCCGGGGGCGCCAGTATGATGACTCATTTTAAATTGTTGGCCATGACGCGGCGAAGTGCGGCTTGATTGGGTCGAAGCGCAATGGAAAAGGAAGCTGCTCCGGCGCGTCGGTGATTATATACTAGGGGCGCGGGGAGTGCGGGCGGTGCTGTCGCGATGCTCGAATAATGATGCCGAATTTCCGGCCTTCGTGTTTATTTGGCGTAAACACTCAGCAATAGTATGGACAATCAACCACCGCTATTGCAACTAACTATATTAAAATACAAAATTTCATTTTTATTTCAATAACCACAAATAGAACATGACACCAAATATTTAATCCAAATATGCATCAACTATCAGTGTATTTAACCCTCTAAAAGATCAGTCAATTCCTCCGTACTATCGACCTGACTATCATCAGAACTTGTTTCATTTATCACTTCATTGCTCACGAATTTTTTTAAAGAATCTGATGAGACCATAGCTGTAAATCACTTATAACCTTTAACTCCTTTTAAAGAAGATATAATATACCTATCTTTTCCTACGACTTTTGAAATTTTATAAGGACCACTGAACTTTTCTTTCAGCTTCCGCCTCACATTTATATTACGGTCTGCAGCTCCTTTCCATAATACTAAATCACCCAGTTTATAAACTGTCGGAGTTTTTCTTTTGGCGTCAAAATGTTTCTTCATCACCTCAGCAGACTTTGAAATATTTGAAGAGGCTTCTTGTCTTACCTTTTCAGCAGATTCCTCATCTAAGTAGTTGTTACTTTCCATGGATTGATATCGGCCACGGGAGGCGTTGAACATAAGCTTGTACGGAGAAAATCCTGTAGAAGAGCTCTGCATGTTATTCATACCCCATACAATGCTAGAAAGGCTGCCATCCCAATCACGCTCGTCGTCCACACTGGTATTGAGAGCATCAAGAAGTTGTCGATTGAACCTTTCGACTTGACCATTTGCTCGAAGGCATGCAACGGAGTTTAACACGTGCTTGATTTGATTGTCTAGACAAAACTGTTTAAAAGACTTACTTGTGAAACAGGTGCCACTGTCAGAAATAATACGCTTAGGAAATCCAAATAAAGAGAATATATCTTTCAACTCACGTACCACTTCCCTTGTTTTTGTAGTTTTTGTTGGTCTAGCCCAAACAAATTTTGTGAAAGAGTCTACAACCATAAAAAGGTAGCTGTTACCACACTGACTTCTGCAAAAAGGGCCCAAATGATCTATATGCACAGTATGCATAGGTTCTGGATATTTCTCAATTGGATGTAATCTACCTTCTGGACGACCATATTGACTTCTCTTATAACAACAATCAATGCAGGCGTTCACGTACTTACGAATAAAAGAAGTCATTTTCGGAAACCAAAATCTTTCTTTAACAATTTTTTCGCACCTCGCCGTACCTGGATGACCAATACTATCGTGAAACTTACGCAAAACATTCCATCGTGCATATTTTGGAACAATCAACCTTTCACTTCCATCCGCAACGATTCTGTATAACCGCTCATCTACCAGCTTGTAATTATTTAAAATATCAGCATCTGCGCTACCAGACTCTAACTTACATTTGATAAGTCTAACTTTTTCGTCTTGATTTTGAAGACACACGACCCAATCAAATACGTTTCTGGTACTAATGTCCACAGGCTGTTCAACAGGGTTTCTACTAAGGGCATCAACATGACAATGAGACTTACCTGGTCGGTGTTCGATATGCATATCAAAATCCTGTATAGCTAACCACCATCTCGCTATGCGCGGTAAAAGATCCTTCTTTAAAAAAGTGTGTCGAACAGCCGCACAGTCTGTAACAACTTTAAAACTCAGTCCAACCAAATAAATCCGGAAACGCCGTAAAGATTCCACAACAGCTAGTGTTTCTAGTTCGTATGAGTGATAAAATGTCTCGTCCCTACTCGTTTTTCGGCTAAAGAATGCAATAGGTTTAAGGTTACCATCAATCCTCTGTAACAAAATTCCTGCAAGACCTTTACTACTAGCATCCGTGTGTACCTCAGTGTCAGCACCCGGAACAAAAACTGAAAGAATTGGCCTTGAAGTTAATATCTTTTTAAGATTTTCGAATGACAATTGTTGCAATGTACCCCACTCCCAAGCTGCATCCTTTTTTAATAATTTGTATAGATCATGAGAGATTGTAGCAAAATTTCGAACGAATTTCCTGAAATAACTAGCCAACCCAAGAAACATACGAAGCTCATGGACGTTTGAGGGCTCTTTGTAGTTTGTCACTGCCTCAATCTTCTTCTCTCCTGGACGTATTCCTTCCTCTCCAATCTCGTAGCCTAAATAATTTATCTTATTTTGAAGAAAGAAACATTTATCGAGGTTTAGGGTAAGTCCTGCGTCTTGGATAATTCTAAGGACGGTCCGAAGTAGCTGTAGATTATCTTTTTCTGTAATTGAAGGGAGTAAAATATCATCTATATACGGTAAAACTGTATCAAAACGTAAGGATCCAAATATTTTATCCATAAGACGTTGGAAAACTGCGGGCGAATTTGCTAACCCAAAAGGCATACGCAAAAATTCGTAATGGCCTTCAGGGGTAACAAATCCTGTCTTGTGAACGGATTCCGGAGCAACTGGAATTTGATAAAAACCCTGTGACATATCTAAACTCGTAAACCATTTCTTTCCACCTAGCTTCTCCACCTGATCTTCTATAATAGGAAGAGGATATTTATCCTTGACAGTCAAAGAATTCAATTTTCTAAAATCAACACAGAGCCTGTAGTCACCATTCTTCTTGCGTACTAAAACTATAGGACTAGAGTAATTGGAAGAAGATTCCCGTATGATACCGTTATCTAATAAGTCCTGCACTTTATCCCTCACAGCTGCCTTCTCTGTTAATGATAACCTGTAAGGGCGATAGCATACTGGTTTATCAGAAGTTACTTCAATCTTCATATCAATTTTATTGGTTAGGCCTAAGTCACTCGTACTAGAAGAAAAACAATTCGAATACTCATTTAAAATATTTAATAACTCGTTATAGACCTCGGGATCAGCTGAACCACATCTAACTTTTGAAATATTTATACTAGAAATGTTGGCGACCTCTCTTTCATCTAAATCACTCCTGAAACTAACATCTACCTCTTCCGTCAGTAAACCTCGAGCAAGAATCTGTCCTTTATGTAGCTTCAAAGAGCAATCACTATAATTGCTGATGATAATATAGTTCACAGGAAACCGCTGGACAAAGGATGGAATACTATATATCACAGACCCATAAATACGCTTACAAGACTCTACGATCAATAAAGAATTTGTGAATACTGCTTCTCCTTCTGTAAAGGTGTCAATGAATACAGTCGTGTGCGGATCCACAACATAATCTGAACAACATCGAATTTTAAATTTGTTATTATCTATTATATCCATTTTATCTAGGTCAAACAACAATGGTTTGTCTTCTTCGCAAGTTTTCAATAATGACACTTTTGTACCACACACAATCAACTTATAATTAGGATCATTGAGTATCGGCTGGCCAATAAAAACATCTGCTTTATGAAAAAAATTTAGCACGACAGCATCTGAACTTATGTATAATTCATCTATAGTAAATTTGAGAACAACCAGACCAAGCGCCTTCACAGGAACTCCCCCTCTGAAACCGTTAATTAATAAATCTCAAGGCTGCAATAACAAACCTAACTTATTAGCACACCTTTCAGAAATTAAGTTTACCTGGGCTCCCGTATCTAAATAAGCTAGAACCGAAAACTTATCCACTACAATATTTTTAAAGTAAGATTTATTTACCTCAACAGAAATTGTATTAACTGATTTCCGGAAACAATTCTCTGTTTTATGGTTAGTTCGTCCACAATGATCACATTTAATGACACCAGGGTTTTTCGGACAAAATCTTACAGTGTGACCCATCTCGTTGCATAGGTAACACTTGGTAACACTAAGTCCCTGACCTCTTCGTTCGCCCTGCTGCTGCTGCTGCGTAGAAATAGAAGGTCGACCCAACCCACGCTTTGGCAAAAACTGTCGACTAGGACCTTCAAATCTTTTGTCGTCGTTCATGCAAAGAAATCTGGAATACAATTCTCCAGGCGACCTAAAGTTACCCGCCCGCGCGGAAGACCGCATGTGGAAAGGCAATCCATCTATTATGCAAGCTACTGCTTTATCACCAGCAATTTCACATTTTGTTAATAACGTCGACTTAGCATAAAAATAGTGGGTCATAGACTCATTAGCAAGCTTTCGTCTTGCCAGCATCTCTTTAAGTGCCTCTGCAAAATCAATACTATAGGGAAATGCCTCCAACAAATTAATTTTCCACTGTTCCCAAGTAAGTTCATAATTACGTAAGGCACTGTGCCACATTTTAGCCAAACCATTCAAACGAGATTGCATATAATAGCTTTTCATACTGTCTGACCATCCATGAATAGCTCCAAGCTGCTCTATTTTATTAAGCCATTGTAAAGCAGGCAGTTCAGAATTTTCTGGATCAAATTCAGGCAATATGTCGGCCTTCACAATATTAGTAAAAGTTGGAACGTGCATACCGGATATCTGATTAGCAGTGTGTGTCCCTGCTGTTTCTGACACTGCTGGAGACTGCGGCCGCCAAGGACCCCAACGAGTAGTATCACGAACTCGTTCCTTTCTTTGCAGTTCCTCTCGCCAAGTGGGGCTACGTGATCGTGACCGGCTCTTACTGCAACTCTCGGAGCGCCTGTGATCCAAACGTCTCATTGTATCCCACTTCTGAAAATATAAAACAGTATTAGAACCAACAAGGTAATAAGATAGAAGTATTAAAGCAAACCACAATACTCATCAATAATTTATTTAAAACAACATTATCGAAGGGTTAAATAAGTATATTACCAATTATTAACTTGAATATATTATAAAACTAAACCAATATCCTATTCAGAATACATTAACAACTGAATCGAAATTATCTATTAAATACAATGACTACGATCAACACAATACAAGAAATATAAGGATAAGGTATATAAAATAACATCAATGGAAATAGATTATAAATCAGAAAAACTTAAGACAACATTAAGACCTCGCAATAATAATAATTTAACAATCATTTATCAAATATACTTAGCTTTTTATCACTTTAATACCGCACTGCACACACACAATTACTTTTACGACCTATAATTATTTTCACGTTGTTTCTTGAATCCCGACCGAATGGAAAAAGCCCCCGCCATTCTGAACACGTTCCTTTAATCGTTTCGTTTTCCCGCCAAAACATCATGCCATGGATTTTTAATGGCGCGAAATTGTTGTCGTCCAATCAAAACATGGCAGTCATAGCTATCGATGACCGATGTCTATGGCAAGGTGTTGCCCAAGGGTTGCAGATTGATTAAGGCTTGTCACAGCAGTAATAGGACAGTCTACTAGGATGTGTGGAACTGTTTCCTCCACATCCGGTTCGCATACACATGCTGGGCTACTCTTACATTTGAAGCGGTTCAAATACTGATTAAAGCCTCCGTGGCCTGTAAGAAGCTGCGTAAGTGTGCCAGCTGGTTTAACGGATTTCATTATTTTATAGGCATTTATGGGGTCGGGGAAAAATAATTTGGTTACGGAAGCGGTTTCTCCTTCTTTATATCGAACTCTCCATTTCTCGAGCGAAGTATGCCTTATTTGTCGCTTTGCAAAAGAGATCGGGCACTTATCGTAGTCCGGTCTCTTCCGCAGCGTGATGGCTGCCGATTTCGCTAATTCGTCTGCCCTCTCATTCCCCGGCAGCCCCACGTGGGCTTTCACCCAGAACAAAAGTACATTTTTGCTCTGTGAGTAAGCCTGTCATAGGTTCCTCCTGAACTCCACTGCCAGAGAATGAGTCGAGCTTTGGCCTGTGATTGATTCCAACGCTGCCCTCGAATCACTATATATACCAAAACTTGACTCCTTACGTTTGAGGATCTCGCACGATGCCCTGAATATGGCCAGCAGTTCCGCTTGGTACACCGTGCAGTACTCGGATAGTTTCAACTTGACGGTTCGGATTTCAGCTGCTCCGTCCCAAAGGGAAAGTGCTGCTCCAACCTTACCGTCAATTTTACTACCGTCAGTGAAAATTCTAACTGCCTGCACGTTGTACCTCTCCAAGTCTTCTAGACTTTCTACGTTAACAAACTCTAGCTGCATATCCAGGGCAGGGTGCGGGAGCCTCGTAAATGGCTCAGCTCTTTCCGTGTCTGAACGGGCAATAAATAATCTTGTGGCGTACTTACTTAGTCTCTAATTTAAATTAATTATTTTCTATTTTAATAAAATTGTAATTCACTAAACAAAAGTCATAAAATTAAAACTAAAACCTAACTAATACCTAAAATATAATCTATTAACTGAACATAATCTTGTTATGTTAAATAATTCATTTCCAAACTTTCATATAAAATAATATCAATTAAATATCTGTTAAATCTCTTATAAAAATGTCACTACTTCATTTTTGCACGTGAACCGTCTTCTATTGTATTGCGTTTACGCAGCAGGATCGCGTTCGATGAGCGATCCTAATTCAGTCGAAATTAGATGTTTGGCGGAGAACCTGTGTCTCTTTGCTCTTGAATTAATTTACGTAAATCTTTTGTTTATCATTATAATTATAGTTCTACAGTGTTTTAATACTTTGTAGTGATATACGAAACTCAGTGTACAGTGTGAAAACTAATTAATTTGTGTATTACCATCTTATTGAAGAACTAGAAATAAAACCTATTGTGATAGTGCTTACGTGTTTTCTTTAAACTCTGGACTAAAAGGTACTATCACTATATGAACTATTTATTCAAATCTATAAACTCTTTTTAAATATTATAGTCAAAGCACTATAAAGTGGTGACCTACAGTGAAGAATTCACGCAGTTTGAAATTTTCCATACGGAGACACGCAATAATCAAGAAGGTTGTAAGTGAGCGACGTGAGCAATTTTTTTTAAATATTATTTTTGGACAATTCTATTGAAATGCAAAGTAGTAGTGATAATATTCCGAGCCATGAAGTACTCCGAGTTGGTGTTCGAGTCCCACCGTTTTGGCCGCAAGAACCTGCGCTATGGTTTGCGCAAATAGAGGGCCAATTTGTATTGTCAAAAATTACTACAGACGAAACAAAATTCTGTTATATAGTCTCACAGCTTGATCATCAGTATGCAGCCGAAGTAAAGGATATTATAACTAACCCGCCAGCTACTGACAAATACGAGAAATTAAAATCTGAACTAATTAAACGACTCTCAGCTTCGCAGGAAAATAAACTGAAACAACTTTTAATGCACGAGGAGCTTGGGGATAGAAAGCCATCCCAGTTCCTGCGCCATTTGCAGAGCCTCGCTGGTCCAGGCGTTCCTAAGGATTTTCTGTGCACCATCTGGACAAGCCGACTCCCTGCCAACATACAGACTGTTATCGCTACCCAAACCGACCTGCCACTGGAAAAACTGAGTGACATAGCCGACAAGGTATATGAAATTGCACCTTCAACTCCACAGGTGGCTAGTGCTGCAACTGCTGGAACTTCTTCAGCGGCCTCTTATGACGATTTAGCACGACAAGTATGTGAATTGACTAAGCAGGTGGCGAAGCTGACCCAACATGTCACAAATAGTGACAGATCCCGTCCAAAACAGTTTTTCAAATCAAACTTCCGCCGAGCTCACGCTCACAACCGCTACTTCAACAGCCCCCGGAGGATTCAAAAATTTGCTTCTACCATTACAACTACGGAATGAAAGCCAATAAATGTAAGGAACCCTGCAATTTCAAGACGTCGGTAAACTCACAGGGCGGTCGCAAGTAGTGGCCCACGACTGCCCTTCCTCTACAACAGGCCGTCTTTTTGTCACCGACCGCACCTCGAAAATGCAGTTTCTTGTGGATACTGGTTCAGACTTGTGTGTTTTCCCGCGTTCGGCTGTCAAAACGCCCTGTTATAAGTCTAAGTATTCTCTCACTGCTGCAAATAACACTGTTATACACACTTATGGCTTTTCACAATTAAAACTCGATTTTGGCCTCAGAAGAGTTTTCACCTGGAATTTCACCATCGCAGATATCTCAAAACCCATAATAGGTATTGACTTCCTCAAACATAATGGACTTTTAGTAGACTGCCAAAGACATCGTCTCGTTGATGGAGTTACTACTTTATCAGTCAATGCTCTCTGTTCTGATTTGCCTGAGAACACTGCATCAATTAAGGCTGTGACAGGCGATTCAGAATTCCACTTAATATTAAAGGAGTACCCAGAAATAACAAGACCTGCTGGTGTACCTTCTCCTCCAAAGCATAACACTCTTCATCATATCCGGACAACTCCAGGACCTCCTGTTTCATGTAAGCCACGTCGTTTAGATCCAGTCCGTCTCAAGGCTGCTAAAAAAGAATTTGAAAACATGCTTGCTAGTGGAGTAGCCAGACGTTCTGAAAGTCCATGGTCATCTGCTTTACATCTGGTTAAGAAAAAGGACGATGGATGGAGACCTTGCGGCGACTACCGTGCACTAAACGCCCGAACGATACCTGACAGGTATCCCATCCGTCATGTTCAAGACTTTACCCATCAGCTTTCAGGATGTACTATATTCTCGACAGTAGACCTCGTGAAAGCCTTCAATCAATTGAAAGTCAACCCTAGTGACGTACCGAAGACAGCCATTACAACTCCCTTCGGCTTATTTGAATTTGAGTACATGACTTTTGGTCTGAGAAATGCTGCTCAGACATTTCAGCGATTTATTGATGAAGTTCTCTTGGGATTAGATTTCTGCTACGGATTCATCGATGATTTGTTGATATTTTCCCCCACTCCAGCTGACCATAGAAGACATCTACGTCAGCTGTTTGAGCGCTTGAAGCAGTACGGAGTTCTCATAAATACTTCGAAGTGTATTCTTGGTCAACCTCAAGTTACATTTCTAGGATTTAACGTATCGTCTAAGGGAATTCGTCCAACAGAATCCAAAGTTGAAGCTATTTTGAACTATGCCACTCCAAAGACTGTAAAGGAACTGCGACGTTTTCTTGGAATGTTGAATTTCTACAGACGTTTCATTCCAGATGCAGCCAAACTACAAGCACCTCTCAACGCTTTACTTGCTGGTCCTAAGGTCAAAGGTTCACATCCGGTGGAGATAACTGGCAAATTGCAACAGGCCTTCGAAGACTGTAAATCTTCTTTGTCACAAGCAACTCTACTTGCTTATCCTGACGTTTCTGCAGAACTGGCAATAGTCACTGATGCGTCAGATACTTCCATTGGCGCTGTTTTGCAGCAACGCAAAGATTCAGACTGGCAACCTCTCGGATTTTACTCTCACAAGCTATCAACATCGCAATCAAAGTATAGCCCATATGATAGAGAACTTCTGGCTATCTATGAATCTATCAAATATTTTAAACATATGGTCGAAGCTAGAACATTCGCAATTTTCACTGACCATAAACCTCTGACGTTTACCTTCTCTCGAAACAAAGAAAGTTGTTCTCCTCGACAATTTCGATATTTAGATTTCGTATCTCAATACACTACGGACATTAGGTACATACCTGGCAAGAAGAACGTCGTCGCTGATGCTCTCTCTCGCGTTTCCGAGATAACAGGTGTAGACTATTTAGCTCTTGCACAATTCCAGACTGCCGATCCCGAACTGCAAGACTTGATTAAAAACGGTTCCAGCTTAAAGTTACAGAAGGTTAAATATATTGACAGCGATATACCTATATATTGCGATATATCTACCGGTCAGCCACGTCCGTACATAACTCCACAAATGCGCAAAGAAATTTTCAAGATGATGCACAACTTACACCATCCAGGATGTTCAGCTACTGTGCGACTGGTCACACAAAGATTTGTATGGCCAGGGATTCGTAGTGACTGTAGAGAGTGGGCTAGGCAATGTTTACAGTGCCAACAAGCCAAAGTCACCCGTCATACAAAATCTCCTCTTTCCTCTTTCCTTACCCCCTCCGCGAGGTTCTCCCATATCCATTTGGACCTCGTGGGCCCTTTACCACTATCTTCTGGTTACAGGTACTGCCATACCGTCATCGACCGCTTCACTCGATGGCCTGAGGCAGTTCCCCTTCAGGATATTACTGCGGAGACCTGCGCTGCTGCCTTGGTTTCCACCTGGATCTCAAGATTTGGCTGTCCAGCTCGCGTGACCACAGACCGCGGACGCCAATTTGAATGCCAACTTTTTAAGTCGCTTACTACACTGATTGGTGCGCGTCACTTGCGAACCACTGCTTATCACCCAGCGGCTAACGGCATCATCGAACGTCTACACAGGCAACTTAAAGCGGCAATAATGTGTCACACCACTTCTCAATGGACCGAAGCTCTTCCATTAGTACTACTGGGTATTCGTAGTGCCTGGAAAGAAGACCTGCAAACTTCCGCTGCTGAACTCGTCTATGGTGAGCCCCTTCGCTTGCCTGGACAGTTTTTCTCGCCTACAAGCGATCTCAGCACAGACGACATCACGCAATACTCCACGCGTCTCCGAGCCCACATCCAGAAGCTATCACCTAAACCTGCATCATAGCACACTTCAACCCCATTCTTCATACCACGTGACCTCCAAGCTACTACACACGTTTTTCTTCGGCAAGACCACGTCCGTAGATCTCTGGAACCACCCTACGCCGGTCCCTACCGCGTCATTGAACGTCTTCCGAAGTACTATACCATTGAGGTCAAGGGCAAACAAACTAATGTAAGCATCGATAGGCTAAAGCCAGCTTACACAGCTAGAACCATTTTACCCTCAAGCGGTACTGATGAAGAATATTTTGAATCCACCCCGCATACGACATCATCTCCAGAAGAGAAGAGGACTCGTAGCGGCAGAAGAGTCAAATTTCCCGATTACTACCGACCGTAGTCACGGTCTGGCCAGGGGGAAGATGTGGCGTACTTACTTAGTCTCTAATTTAAATTAATTATTTTCTATTTTAATAAAATTGTAATTCACTAAACAAAAGTCATAAAATTAAAACTAAAACCTAACTAATACCTAAAATATAATCTATTAACTGAACATAATCTTGTTATGTTAAATAATTCATTTCCAAACTTTCATATAAAATAATATCAATTAAATATCTGTTAAATCTCTTATAAAAATGTCACTACTTCATTTTTGCACGTGAACCGTCTTCTATTGTATTGCGTTTACGCAGCAGGATCGCGTTCGATGAGCGATCCTAATTCAGTCGAAATTAGATGTTTGGCGGAGAACCTGTGTCTCTTTGCTCTTGAATTAATTTACGTAAATCTTTTGTTTATCATTATAATTATAGTTCTACAGTGTTTTAATACTTTGTAGTGATATACGAAACTCAGTGTACAGTGTGAAAACTAATTAATTTGTGTATTACTATCTTATTGAAGAACTAGAAATAAAACCTATTGTGATAGTGCTTACGTGTTTTCTTTAAACTCTGGACTAAAAGGTACTATCACTATATGAACTATTTATTCAAATCTATAAACTCTTTTTAAATATTATAGTCAAAGCACTATAATCTTATGCCCGTACGCAGCGAATTGTCACTGCTTTAATAGAGACACGAATAAATAAAAGGTATAATTCTACTCACCAAACACGTGTCTTAAGTATGTCGATGGATACATATAATAATGAGGAGGGGAAGTTTATATAAAGTGGGATTAGGGAAGGAAGTATATTATTAATTTCACCGATTTCACTTTCCTTTTGACTACTAAAACATTGATGCACAAAAACTTCACAGAAAAACCGGACAACATATCAAAACAATATCTTTACATTCGAGGCGCCAAGTCACCAGAGTATCAATCCACAATATAATTTTGACGTTTTGACGTCTGTCAATAACAATTCGTCTTCGTTCATTGAAACAAACCACAGACTAGCGCCACCTATGGTAACTGGCGTGAACATCCCCCCGCCCCGGACAGTAACAAACGGTCCGACAACTCAATCTAGTGGGAGGCGATGGAGGGTAGCGACCGCGCGCTTCAAACTCAAACTCAAACTCAAAAATTCTTTATTTCGTAAGTATTTAGATACATTTGAAATAAGTCAAATAATTTACAAATTGAACTGAATCTACCACCACTTCGGAAAGTCGATCTGTTGAGAAGAAGTGGCAAGAAACTCAACAGCAATCATCTTTTAAAAATAAGAGAAATCATCTTCTTGCATCCGGATATCACTTTTCACATCAACACTTCTCCATAAATCTAACAAAGGGTTAATATTAAATATTTTAGGATTTTATTATAAAATGAAGCGTACACATTGACCCATGAACGAGTTGATCTTCTGGAGTCTACTATTATATTTATACAATAGGCAATCAAGTACTAGACAGAAACGTAGACATAGATATAGAGGTAAAGATAGAAGCAGAGATAGACGTAGCGATAGAGGTGAGAGAGAATACAGATAATGTGGATGGGGATGAGGATAGTCGTGGACAAAGACAGGACGTGGACATGGAAATGGGGAAGTCGGAGTCAAGTTGAAAAAAGTCATAAAGTCATCAGCAAAACGACCTGGCACCACTAGCAGCACCCGTTCACGAGTATAACGCAAGCACCAGCCATCACCCTCCTCAACCATATTTTAGGGAAGAGGATGACCCGACACCCGACGCTACCGCTAGCCTTGCCGCCTGAGGGAGCATGACGTTCTTGCTGTTGTATGGACGAGAAGGAGATGGTGGTGGTGTTGGATAAGAAGGAGATGGAGTTGGAAATGGAGTTGGAAATGGAGTTGGAGAAGGAGTTAGAGATTGAGCACTTTAGAAAAACAATTTACAACCAAGGACTTTTATCGTCCATATATTCAGATATTGTATAAAAGCCTTTATTACACAATTTTTGTTTAATAGTTTCTTTAAATTTATCAAGCGGTAAGTCTTGAATATTTGTGGGAACCTTATTATAAAAACGTATGCATTGACCCATAAATGAGTTAGTGACTTTATGAAGTCTACTATCATAGCCGGCTAGCTTATACTTATTTCTAGTATTAACATTATGTAAGTCACATTTTCTACGGAACATGTTTAAGTTCTTTTTTACAAACATCAGATTTTCAAAGATATATTGTGACGCAAACGTGAGAATATTTATTACCTTAAACTTATTTCTAAGTGTCGCTCTAGAATTAAGTTTGTAGATTGCGCGAATAGCCCGTTTCTGCAGCACAAAGATAGTTTTAATATCGGCGGCATTTCCCCAAAGGAGAATGCCGTATGTCATTAAGCTATGAAAATAACCAAAATAAACCAATCGCGCAGTAGCTTCATTAGAAATATTTCGCATCTTTTTGACGGCATATGCTGCAGAACTAAGTCTCTTCGCCAATCTTTCTATGTGTGGTCCCCATTGTAGTTGAGCGTCTAGGGTTATGCCAAGGAACACTGCTGAATTTACAGGGCTCAATTCTTGTCCTTTTACAATTAAATTAGTATTTACATGCCGGACATTAGGCAATGAGAATTTTAAAAATTTAGTTTTATTTTCATTGAGGAGCAGGTTATTGGCTGAAAACCAATTCTCCACGATTTCAATACAATTGTTTACTTCAAAGCAATTCTTTAATTGCCTACTCACTTTAAAAAGAAAAGAGGTATCATCAGCAAACAATATGACCTCACACTTGTCTTTTACCATAAATGGCAAATCATTTATATAAACTAAGAATAAGAAAGGCCCAAGAATCGATCCCTGGGGCACTCCCATATGTACTGCTGATCCCAATGATCTCTTTCCATTAATATCAACTCTTTGCATTCTATTGCATAAATAGGCTTTTATAAAATCAAGTGCCCTATCATTGATTCCATAGTGGTGAAGCTTCATGAGGAGTGTATCGTAGTGAACACAGTCAAAAGCCTTGGACAGATCACAGAAGACACCAAAGGCATCCTGTGACTCCTCCCAGGCATCAAATATATGTTTGATAAGCTCAACACCGGCATCAGTTGTTGAGCGACCCCGTGTGAAACCAAATTGATTCGGATTCATTATATTATTGGTATAGAAATGTACAACTAGTTGATTTAAAATAAGTTTTTCAAAAATTTTGCTGAGCGTTGGTAATATAGAAATCGGTCTAAAGTTACAGGGGCAGTCATGCTTCCTGCTTTAAATACGGAAATAATTTTACTTAGTTTCATTAAATCCGGAAACACACCATTATCAACACAATTATTAAATATACTGGCTAAATGAGGTGCAATACCGTCAATGATAGATTGGATGATTTTAACAGAAATACCATCCAGATCAGCAGTGTTCTTAATTGTTATACTTTTGAAAGCTTTCAATACCTCACTTTCAGTAACATGCCTGAAAGTAAAGTTAGTTTTACACTTATTTACATTATTTTCAAGAAAAGACTGTGCAGCTTTGACTGATGAATTTAATGTCTTCGTAGTCGAAATTGGAATGTCTGCAAAGAATTTTTCAAAAGCTTCAGCAACTTCTGTATTTGATGTCAACAGTCAATCACCAATTTTCAGTTTATATTCCGCGTTTCTTATGTTTGACTTTCCAGTTTCGCTGTTAATAATTTGCCAAGTAGTTTTAGGAATATTAACACTATTTTGAATTTTATTATTAATAAAATTTGATTTTGCAATACTACATACACTTTTAAACATTTTGGAGTATTTCTTAACATACTCCTTAAAATTTTCACTATGATTGTATGTTTTTTCATCATATAACTCATATAATCTGTCTCTGCTTTTAAATATTCCTACTGTTGCCCAGTCGCTAAATTTAAATGACTTATCATCTGCTTTAATTGTTTTTGATGTAAATACTGTTTTATGTTCACATTTAATTAAATTAAAAAGACAATTATATTCCATAGCAGGGTCATCATAACATTTAAGTTCCCACAACTTATCCAAGACGTTACTTCTGAATCTCTCGAGCCGACCGTCGTTCATGGGTACAAACTTAAACTCTCTTCTTATTGCCTTATTTGTGCCAATGTTAAAAGATGCTAGTTGCCCGCTGTGATCTGATTTTAACTTATTAATTATGTATTGGGTGGTGGGCGATGCATCTGTGAAAATGTTATCGATACATGTTGCTGAAGTGGCTGTTACTCGTGTAGGCTCTAAAAAGAGATTTTTAAGTCCATAACAAAGAAACAAATTTGTTAGCCTTCGGCTAAGGGATGATTGTATTAGTAAATCAATATTAAAATCACCACAGACAATGATATTTTTTTTAGTATCACTAAGTTTAAGTAAAGCTTCCTCCATGATCTTTTCAAACAAATCATAGGATGAAGCTGGTCTCCTGTATACGCTTATTATAATAACTTTCCCTAGCTCAATACATGCCATTTCAATGGTTTGCTCAACAGAAAGACTAACAATATCTGTTCGTTCTTTAAATTTCAATCCTTTGTGTGTAATAATCAAGGAGCCGCCACAATTGGCCTGGATTCTACTGTATGAACTAGCTATTTGATGATTATTGAATGATAATATCATTTGATGGTCTTTTAGCCAGTGCTCCGTTACACACAAAATATCTACTTTTTCCTGATTCATGAAAAGTTCAATTTGTAAATCCTTACCCAGCATGCCCTCAATATTTTGATGAGCTACATTTATAACATTTTTACTACATTTTAATTTTGCAGCTGGGATACAAGTGCCAACATTTTGATTATAGCTAGAAGTCTTATTATCTATTGTCATTGCCTCTAGTTTAAATTAACTAGACTAGTCCTAATACTATTACTTGGAATGTTATATTCCAGGGGTTTTATAAATAAAAGTGGCTGCTCAATAGAAGCAGAGGTTCGAGTCAAAATGACTGGTAGATCATTACTAATAATATATGATAGCGAAATTGCTATTTGTCGTATATAATAATAGTACAAATTGTACTTATCATTCTTAAAATAAAAAGGTTTACTAACTATAATGTTAGTATCTATCATATGGAATTTATCACTATGTCTACATGTCATAGTGTGTAATATTGTATTGAGGTGGTGCCTTATATTGTTTTCTTGCTCTGAAAAAGAGGGGCTGAAGGGTAATGCAAACAAAATTATCCTACATATATTCTTCTTCTCATACAATTTAGAGAAATTGTGAATCATATCCTTTTTATTTGCATTATCCCGCCTGCCAATTAAAATTATTAAGACTGTGTTGACTTTAAAGTCAGTCACAAAATTTTTATTTAATATATTACAATATGAGGCACCAGGGAAGCAATTATTGATTATTGGCTGTCTCATATGTTTACTTAGTTGCAAACCCATTTGTTTCCCAAGTTCATCGCTGTACATGATAACTTGTGGTTGACTTAACTTATTATTACATAAATAAGATGGGTTTGATTGTATAGGTATTACATTATTTTCTATGACACAAGGCATCTGAGACTGGGACTGGCATGGCTCAGGCTGAGAAGAATTTAATATACTTTGTTCACAATTGAGGAGTGACAGAACAAAACATGACAATTCCATGATGTCTAACTTTTCACAAAAGGTCAAAAACCAGCAACTACTTTGCCTTTGTTTAATTACAGAAAATATGGGTTCTAATGAATAAATAAATGTAAAAACTTATTAAACATGTTTTTTTTTATTTTTTTTTATTTTAAATTTTGTGTATATTCTTATGTAAAAAATGGAAATATCATGTTCTGATCAGACGAGATGAAAATATCATGATTTGTACCAAAATCCACTATTGAGTGCACCAACAGTTGACTGCTCAGACATGCTTGTAAATCACTTTAAAAAAACTTTAAAGTACTCAATTTAGTTATAATTATTACTCAAAGCTTATTTTTTACACGAATTAACGACTAACTATCCGATAATATTTTGACATTGACTTGAATCAAGTCATGTGACATAAGTCAAACAAATTTTTTTTTTCACAGTCAATCAAACAGCCCAACCATAGACAAAATAATAAACTATTTTACGGCTTCGGCATTCTAGGATTTAAGCTAATAAAGCGTTAAAAAGTCTGTATGACAGAAAACATAGGAAATAACCTATTTTGTGCCAACTTTCCATGTGCGTA
This sequence comes from Stenoptilia bipunctidactyla, assembly GCA_944452665.1. Classification (NCBI taxonomy): domain Eukaryota; kingdom Metazoa; phylum Arthropoda; class Insecta; order Lepidoptera; family Pterophoridae; genus Stenoptilia; species Stenoptilia bipunctidactyla. The sequence goes on from OX101733.1 coordinate 27,038,942, forward strand.
GCAGAAATGTATGAAATGTATCATGTTTTGTTCCAATTTCGTTTATTAATATTTTTAAACATGGAAATATCATGATTTGAATCAAACTATCAACTTTACAGGCGATTTACTGGAGGAATTACTATGATTTGAACCACACCAGCTTAACAAGCGATGTAATTTATGGTATTCTGTCGAATGTCATTGCTAACTTTTTTTTTACTAAATGCGGAAATATCATGTTTTGTTCCGTCACTCCTCAATTAATCAAGCACTCAAATTGATTGAGATTATATCTAGATAGTTCTAGTAAATTGTCCATAGCTATAGTGTGCTCTTTTATCTCTTTCTGTGCAAGTTTATATTTATTATTTAAACAAAGAAGTTGTTCATGGAGCCTGTTTATTTCCAACTCAAGATGTTTTGTTTCACTTTCATAAGACGTTTTGTTTCACTTCAAAACAGAGTCCCCCACAAGAACATCGGCAAGCCTGGGGACGCCATCCGACCCCGGATGAAGTTCAACAATGCGTCCAAAACGCCAGCGGAGCGGCGGCAGGTTTGGGTCCTTGATCACTTGACCCGCTGCTGTAAGATATGCAAATACTCCAAACGCCAACGGCGCCAAAAACTCTGCGTAAACTGCTGGAGCAATTCAAATCGCGAGAGCCGTCCGGAATTGATATCTAAATACGGATATTCAGGCAGGGCGTTAAGCGGTCTGTCGATCAAAAAATGGCCCGGCGTAAGGGCTTCCAAATCATTCGCATCAGAAGATAGGGGACACAACGGACGCGAGTTGAGAACGGCCTCAACCTTACAAAACACGGTCGCGAGTTCCTCAAAAGTTAGGATTGTTTCCCCAACAACACGACGAAGGTGAGTTTTGGCGGACTTCACTGTTGCCTCAAATATCCCTCCCCAGTGGGGACAGGACGGCGGTGAGTACTGCCATCGCACCCCTCTACGAGAAAGTGTGGAGCCGATTTCAACATTACTCCTATCCAAAAATTCGTAAACCTCCCTTAAATACCAATCGGTACCCTTGAATTTGGTCCCACAGTCGGATCGAATCAAAGAAGGCAGTCCGCGACGCGAAACAAATCTGCCGAGCGCAGCGACAAAGGCTTCTGTCAAGAGAGCACTAACCACCTCGAGGTGGACAGCTTTAGTGGCTAAACAAACAAAAACGCACAAATAAGCCTTCTCGGTCTTAGCGTTACGGAGACGTGAAGCTTTAATCGTAAAAGGTCCCGCAAAATCCGTACCAACCCCGGCAAAGGGCAGCGATTCAGTGACGCGATCCGCAGGCAAATCTCCCATTTGGAGCTGCGTAATGTTAGCCTTAAGGCGATAACAAGGGAGGCAGCGAAAGATGACATATCGTATCGCTCTCCGTGCTGACAAAATCCAAAACTCCCGCTGGAGGATCGCAGTTAAAGCATTACATCCGGCATGTGCGTTTTTCACATGGCGGTCCGTTATCAACGATTTCACCAGGGGGCCGTCTTTCGGGAGCAAAAGAGGATGACGGGCCCCAAAAGGGAGCTGAGCATTCCTAAGGCGACCTCCGACACGTAACAAGCCCTTGTCGTCTAAGAAGGGACTCAAGCGCCCTAGAGGTCCCTTCAACTTAGACGTACGTTGGCGGAGGGCCTTTAACTCAGCAACAAATGCACGCTCCTGGACTATCCGCACCCAATAAACCAGAGCGTCATTACGCTCCTGCGGAGATAGTATCGGAATCTTAATTTTATTCCGGGGATTACGACAATTAAAGATGAATCGTCGTATCCAGGCCGAGCAATTTATCCAACGAACTGTAACGTTCGAGAAGGGACTCCCAGTCTGGAGCCGCCAAAGTTTCAACAACGTTAACCTGCATCCCGAGAGTAGGTGGTTTGACCATTGCAAGTGTGTGAGGCCAAGAATCCTCAGACCGTAATAACCACGGTAGGCCCCACCATAGGTGGTGGTCCACAAGCGCTGGCGCCTCGCAGCCACGAGAGACGCAGTCTGCGGGGTTCAGTTCGCCAGGCACATGACGCCAAATCAACTGGGCCTTCGATGCCTGAATTTGAGACACCCGGTTGGCCACAAATACCTTAAGGGTATGGACTGAACCTCTCAGCCAACAAAGGACCACCTGACTGTCACACCAAGCGAAAACCGAATCAAAGTGGACACTTGTTCCCAGGGTCTCGACAACGTGGTTAAGCAATCGAACCACAAGAGTAGCCCCAGTCAACTCCAACTTCAGAATGGTCAAATGAGTCTGAACCTTACTCTTTGCCGTAACTAGCTGGACATCGACAACGCCTGTTGCATCAACCGTCCTAATGTACACGGTTGCCGCGTATCCAATCTCAGACGCGTCACAAAAACCGTTGTAAAATATCCGTCAAGGTAGAACCAACAGTGAAGTCACTATCTAACGAGGGAAGGTCCGGGACGTCCCGGACTGGTCCCATCACTACATGACCCAATGACGTTGGTATGGCTACAAATAAAATCAAATCAAATCTGCACCTAAGGCAGCTGGCCAACCACCGTTCTAAACACGATCGCCGAAGATCCAATTTTCGCCTTCAAAGAAAAGTGGGGGGAGAAGGAGAACGAAACCTGACCGATCGGATTTGAAATCCGCGGGTCTCCAACAACCCGTACCGTTTCGCGATGCGGCACCAATTTTAAGCCCAACTGTCGGACGAGCCAATAAGAAATTATACAACCCTGAGCTCCCGAATCCAAAAGGGCACGCACGGTGACAGTATTCCCTTTCGGGCCCCAAACAAGCACGGAGGCTGTTGGCAACAGCACATACTCCGGTGGGGGGGTTGCGTCCGACAGCGGCGTTAATGTAAATCCGGGGGGGGGGGTGATCCCTCCCCCTGTTCCACATTGGAATGGGCTGAGATCCGAAGGGGGGTGGGTCACAGCGGGCGAGGGGGTCCCATTCCGGAGCATGGGGTCCTCGTCGAACCCTAGTCCGAGCATGATATCCATGACGCGCGTACGGGAGGACATACTGTCCCAACCGAGGATAATCCAACAAAGGAGGGGAGAACCGTTTCGCCCTCCTATTCGCGTCCCCAATCACCACCGCTTTGTCACGTGACCCCAGGATACCCCTCCCGTGGGGGGGTAACCCGTCTCCATTCACCTCTAGCCCGGGAGGTCTGAACTTGTCTTCCCCGAGGAGGCATAGGTCCCGACAAAACCTCAGGAAAACCAGCCTGGCGCGCGGGGCCCCACTCTCTAAATCAAATCTCAATTATTGAAAGATAACAAAACACAAAATAGAATGAAATTATAATATTGTAAACAAAACCCGGTAACTGTGAGATCAACTTCAAACAAGTAGTATAATATAATCAAATTCCCCTTTTTAACAAACAAAACAAATTACTTTCCTAACAGTAAGTCCTGAGGAACCAAATACACAAAAAACCACTAAAATAACACAGTATTTCAACATTTTAAATTGAAATCTAAGTTTTAAATTAGGCAATCCAATGAATTTATATGACAACCAAAGAATGTATTTATGTAAAGTTTTATGTTGAAATACAATACTAATTGCAATTGTATGAATTGTTACCAAAATCCAAACAACAAACACTGGATATTATACCAGGAATGGAACAAAATTAAGCAATTTGGTGAAACAATACAAGGTTAAGTTTGAAGGTTAGGGAATAAAGATTTCCAATGAACCACGCTCTGCTACCAATTTGAACGGGCAATAAATAATCTTATGCCCGTACGCAGCAAATTGTCACTGCTTTAATAGAGACACGAATAAGTAAAAGGTATAATTCTACTCACCAAACACATGTCTTAAGTATGTCGATGGATACATATAATAAGGAGGAGGGGAAGTTTATATATACTTAGTGGGATTAGGGAAGGAAGTATATTATTAATTTCACAGATTTCACTTTCCTTTTGACTACTAAAACATTGATGCACAAAATCTTCACAGAAAAACCGGACAACATATCAAAACAATATCTTTACATCCGAGGCGCCAAGTCACCAGATTATCAATCCACAATATAATTTTGACGTTTTGACGTCTGTCAAAAAACAATTCGTCTTCGTTCATTGAAACAAAACCACAGACTAGCGCCACCTATGGTAACTGGCGCGAACAGTGTCCCTATCGGCTATAACAGGCCGGGATGTCCCTCTTCTCACCTCGTACAGGGCGGCTGCCTCTTGCACTCGGAGGTCCAGAGGAAGTATCCCGGCCAGTACAAGCGCTGCGTGGAGTGAGACTGTTTTATAGGATTTAGTGATTTTTTGGGCGAAGCCTCTCTGTACCGAGTCCAGTATCTTTCGGACGCCTATTTTGTTTGTAGCTGGGCCCCACACACTTGACGCGTTCTTAAGAATGGGTACGATGGTTGCTTCGTAAATAATTTTCACGACTTCCGGATGAAAACCCCAAGTAGATTTTGCAGCCCTGGACAGCTGTTTGTAAATATTTAAGGCCTTTCGGGCCACGTTTGCGACATGGGTGTTGTATGTCATCTTACTGTCCAGGGTAAGTCCGAGGATCTTTATTTCCTTGGACATGGCAATGTCCACTCCACCCATCCTCAAGAGTGGCGTCTCGAAAACCATCTTATTTGTCATCACCATCGCACATGTCTTGTGCGGTGCGAACTTGAGTTTGTTCTCGGCATCCCACCCCTGGACACGGGATGGAGTTTCATTTGCCTGTCTCTGAATTTTCAATCCGGTGTCTCCGTCAAAAACTAGGACAACATCATCGGCGAATGCCTGGCAAAAAACTTGTCGATTCCATCTCTCTCAAAAGTGGGTCCAGAAGTATGTTCCATAGGTTCGGTCCTCCGATCGATCCCTGGACACAGCCATTGTTTGTCTTCGTGCACACCTCCCCGGCGTACCTCACTCTTACCCTTCTGCAGTCGAGATAACTGTCAATCAGTCTTCTGATGTTCACGGGACACTTTTCCTCTGCCAGTCTGACTCTGATTGCTGGCCACCAAGCGCTATCGAAGGCGCCCTCTATATCTAGGGACACCAGAGTAATTAGCTTCTTCAGCTGCAACTTACTCTGTACGTGTTTCACCAGATTATAGAGTGCGTCTTCGGTACTCTTCTGGGGCATAAAGCCGTACTGGCGAGTACTCAACCGTGGAATCAGGTGATGCTTCAGTCTCGATACCATCATCTTCTCCAGGATTTTACCAAGTAGTGGCAAAAGGCCAATGGGCCTGTAAGATTTGGGATCTTCGTAATTGTCCTTGCCCGGTTTTCTCAATGCCACGACTGTGGCTTCCTTCCATATGTCCGGGAAGTGTCCTAACTGTAAGCACTTGTTTGCTAAGGCAAGGAACAATTCTGGATCCTGGAGAATCACTCGACTGTAGATGTCTGTCGTAAAACCGTCCGCTCCTGGGGCCTTCTTTGGGTTAAACCCCCTAACTGCGGTCTTTAGTTCATAGAGGGTGAGTGGCGGATCTTTTTCGTCGTTTCCGGTTTCGGCATTTATATGATTAGCGATTTCGCATATTTTGCGGTGGTGTTTTCCTTCTCCGTCCTCCCTATCTTCGGGGTAGAAGGTTTCCGCGAGTAAGGCCGCCGATTCTTTGTGTTCCAGGTGCACTCCATTCTTGAGTAGAGGAGGGTCTTCCTGCCTTGGAGCTGTTGCTCTTATGACCCTATATATTCCCTGCCATACTCCTTCCTTGTCTTGTGTTTCACAGAATTCTTTCCAGGATGCAATCTGGGCCTTTTTTGCAGCTTTCTCATATTCTTCTTTTGTTTTCAGGTACTCCGCAACGACGTGCTCTCTTCGTATTGGCGCGGCACATTGGATTCTTCGCTTCTTTGTAGCGACCTCTTTCTTCAACTTAGCAAGCTCGTCAGACCACCAAGGGACGGTAAGTATTTCTGTACGCTTTTTGGCTGGTATGCTTTGCTTGCATGCTTCCGAAAGGGAATCTGTGTAGTCTTTAATTGCTTTATCTAAAACATTTCGTGACTATGCTACCAACGACGTCCAGGGACAGGTTTTTGTCTTTTTTAAATTGGTTCATTTTTTCATAAAAAATGTCCCAATTTGCCTTTTTGGTATTAAATTTCCTGGTCGTCCTCTCTACTCGTAGCCCCTTCTTACTTTGCAGTTTGATGTTCATAAATATGCAATTATGGTCAGATTTAAAGAGATCTCGCTTTACATGCCAGTTCTCTACGATATCTAGCATATCCAATGAGCACGCCGTCACGTCCACAAAACTGGTGTAAGTTTTGCCGCCTCTCAACGTCTCAAAGGTTTAGTATCTCCGATGTTTAGTACCTGAAGGTCTAACTCTTCCAAGGTCCCGGACATTTCTTCTCCCCTGAGGTCGACCTTTCTGCTGCCCCACCAGGTGCTCTTCGCGTTGGAGTCTCCTCCGAATAACAGTAGTCTTGGGCCCACCTCCTTTTTTTATACATCGGCATGGCTCGATAGGCTGGTCCGGTTCGAAGTAGAAAGAAGCCATCACGACTTTCCAGTGTTTAGACCGGATCCCCACCACAATGATGTTATTTGTGGTGAGTTTTGGGTACTGGATGACGTCTAGATTGCTGTCATATACTGCAATTGCAGCCTTCACAGTCCCGTTTCCATCATCTGCACACTGGTAAAGTCTTGCACCTCGATAGCTCTTCATTCTCCGAACCCCGCCCACATGGCTCCTGGATCAGTGCTACGGCGATGTTCCGCTCTCTGGCCTCCACCATCAGTTCTAGTGTTGCCAGTTCACACATCTGTAAGTTAATCTGGGCCACTGTTATTCTTCTGGTGGGTTTTTTTTTGCCTCTTTATTGCCCTGGGTGCCCTTAACAATATGCGATTTTCGACCTGGCTATGGCATCCCACTTCCTTCTAATTGGACACTCTTCGCTAGGTTAGGTTAGGTTAGGTTAGGTTAGGTTCCCCCTGCCAGGAGGGCACTCCTTAGAAGGTGGGAAGAATCCCTCGTCGCGCCCGCTTACGGGGCCTGGACGATCGATGCAATTCGTCCGGTCGTCGTTGAGTGGGTGCAGCGAAGGTGGGGGACTCTGACCTTCCGCCTTGTGCAGGTATTGACCGGACATGGTTGTTTCGGTCACTACCTGCACAGGGTCGCCCGGAGGGAGGTGACGACAGAGTGTCACCATTGTGGGGCGGCCGACGACACGGCGGAGCACACCTTAGTGGTGTGTCCGGCGTGGGGTCGGCTGCAGCACGAGTTGACGTCTGTCGTCGGAGAGGACCTCTCGCTCCCTAGCGTGGTTAAAGCCATGCTAGGGAGTCGAGAGGCTTGGGCGGCCATGACCTCCTTCTGCGAGGACGTAGGGGACGGAGTAGGAGATACGCTCACCTTCTGCTCACATACGAGTCCGACAGTTCACATATGTCAGTCTCATCAGTTACATCTGCTGTGTCGCAAACGCGAACCAGTAAAAGGAGGGCGAAATCACCCAGCATACTGCCTCAGAATAAAGTAATGCCGGATATAGAAGGGGATGTAGACGATGATTTCCTTACACTGGGAACTGCGGCTAAGCAAACGAGGGCTAAAGCCAACTTACCCAAAGTGGACGATCTCGTCGAAGAAATGAGGGAGCAACCTACTGCAGATCTGGCTGCCAAGGTGTTTGAACAGCTTAACGACGTTGAAGTCATTTCGGACAAATCTGGCTGTCTCAAGGGCAATCTGGTGAGAAAATTGCGAGTAGCAGTTTGAATAGTGAAGGCGGCCACCACAGAGGTGTCGCAGCGAATAAGCACAGAGCGGTTGGCAAAAGAGAACGCGACTTTGCGATCTCAAGTAGAAAGTCTAATGCAGGAAACTCGTTCACTGAGGTCTGGAGTGAACGAGCTTCGCCAACATAAAGCAGCTGAAGCACCTGCGGCTCCAGTCCATAATGAGTCTCACTCTGCTCTTTTGGAACAAGTGAAGATCATAATTGATGGCAAATTTGAACATCTGCGTTCTGAGTTTAGCCCAAAAGGAATAATCAGACCTACTCTTGGGCAAAAAGTTACAACTCCTACAGTGAACACTACTGGATTACCCTCAGAGGTGTACAGTCACGTACATTTCGTATAGTATAAGACGCTAATTCAGCAATACGCTCCGTATGACGTATTGCCCTAAATTACATATTTTACATTTAATTAATCATTAATTAATTCATTTTTTTAATTAGTAATAAAATCAGTGTTAACTCAACTTTCATTCCGGGCGGTTTTATTTATCATTTCCTTAATTGCTCCGTATACCTATAATCTATTTATCAAGTATATCAAACTGTTTAGGATACATCCTTCACATTGTTTTTTGGTCCTTCGATTATCATCAGTGAACCGCGGCCAGTGACATAAACTTTTACATACAACATTTATCATTTTTTTTGTGCAAATTATACCGAACTGTGTAACGTGGCTAGTGGTGAACATTGAACTTTGAACATTTTCAATTCAGTGCTAAGTTTTAGAACAAAAACCCAGATTTCGATGCACAGAAAACGATGTAAATTTGCTAGTGCGGTAGCTGATTGAGGAGTCAGAAGGAGCGCCTCAATGCGTTTGACAAAATAAAAACAACTTATGCAATACAAATTTTCAAAATGACTATGTAAACTACGATAGGTTAGGTTTGGGTCAGGTTACGTTAGGTTAGGTGTTTGGTTGCGATTCTCTGCAAATAACTTTTTTATTTTCTAGCCGATTGCGGAGCACGACCGCTCTGAAGGAAGGTATTGACGAGATCTACAAGAATAAACAATAAAAACGCTGAGTTACAGTACAAAATTTTTAAGTTTTAGACCTAAAACCCAGATTTCGATGCACCAAAAACGATGTAAATTTGCTAGTGCGGTAGCTGATTGATGAGCCAGAAGGAGCGCCTCAATGCGTTTGACAAAATAAAATCAATTTAAGTAATACAAATTTTCAAAATGACTATGAAAACTACGATAGGTTAGGTTTGGGTCAGGTTAGGTTAGGTTAGGTTAGGTTAGGTTAGGTTTTTGGTTGCTCTTCTCTGCAAATAACTTTTTTATTTTCAAGCCGATTGCGGAGTTCGACCCCTCTGAAGGATGGTATCGACGAGATCAACACGAATAAACAATAAAAACGCTGAAATACCGTACAAAATTTTTAAGTTTTAGACCAAATAACTTTTTTATTTTCAAGCCGATTGCGGAGTTCGACCGCTCTGAAGGATGGTATCGACGAGATCTACACGAATAAATAATAAAAACGCTGAATTACCGTACAAAATTTTTAAGTTTTAGACCAAAAACCCAGATTTTGATGCACCAAAAACGATGTAAATTTGCTAGAGCGGTAGCTGATTGAGAGGAAGAAGGAGCGCCTCATTGCGTTTGACAAAAAAAAACAACTTAAGCAATACAAATTTTCAAAATGACTATGTAAACTACGATAGGTTAGGTTTGGGTCAGGTTAGGTTAGGTTTTTGGTTGCGATTCTCTGCAAATAACTTTTTTATTTTCAAGCCGATTGCGGAGTTCGACACCTACGAAGGAAGGTATCGACTAGATCTACACGAATAAACAATAAAAACGCTGAATCACCGTACAAAATTTTTAAGATTTAGACCAAAAACCCAGATTTTGATGCACCAAAAACGATGTAAATTTGCTAGAGCGGTAGCTGATTGAGGAGTCAGAAGGAGCGCCTTAATGCGTTTGACAAAAAAAAACAACTTAAGAAATACAAATTTTCAAAATGACTATGTAAACTACGATAGGTTAGGTTTGGTTAGGTTTTTGGTTGCGATTCTCTGCAAATAACTTTTTTATTTTCAAGCCGATTGCGGAGCTCGACCGCTCTGAAGGATGGTATCGACGAGATCTACACGAATAAACAATAAAAACGCTGAGGTACCATACAAAATTTTTAAGTTTTAGACCAAAAACCCAGATTTCGATGCACCAAAAACGATGTAAATTTGCTAGTGCGGTAGCTGATTGAGGAGTCAGAAGGAGCGCCTCAATGCGTTTGACAAATAAAAACAACTTCAGTAATACCAATTTTCAAAATGACTATGTAAACTACGATAGGTTAGGTTTGGGTCAGGTTAGGTTAGATTAGGTTAGGTTAGGTTTTTGGTTGCGATTCTTTGCAAATAACTTTTTTATTTTCAAGCCGATTGCGGAGTTCGACACCTTTGAAGGAAGGTATCGACGAGATCTACACGAATAAATAATATAAACGCTGAGTTACCGTAAAAAAATATTAAGTTTTAGACAAAAAACCCAGATTTCGATGCACCAAAAACGATGTAAATTTGCAAGTGCGGTAGCTGATTGAGGAGTCAGAAGGAGCGCCTCAATGCGTTTGACAAAATAAAAACAACTTAAGCAATACAAATTTTCAAAATGACTAAGTAAACTACGATAGAATAGGTTTGGGTCAGGTTAGGTTAGGTTAGGTTAGGTTAGGTAAGGTTTTTGGTTGCGATTCTCTGAAAATAACTTTTTTATTTTTAAGCCGATTGCGGAGTTCGACCGCTCTGAAGGATGGTATCGACGAGATCTACACGAATTAACAATAAAAACGCTGAGTTACCATAATTTTTTTTTAAGTTTTAGACCAAAAACCCAGATTTCGATGCACCAAAAACGATGTAAATTTGCTAGTGCGGTAGCTGATTGAGGAGTCAGAAGGAGCGCCTCAATGCGTTTGACAAAATAAAAACAACTTAAGCAATACAAATTTTCAAAATGACTATGTAAACTACGATAGGTTAGGTTTGGGTCAGGTTAGGTTAGATTAGGTTAGGTTAGGTTTTTGGTTGCGATTCTCTGCAAATAACTTTTTTATTTTCAAGCCGATTGCGGAGTTCGACACCTTTGAAGGAAGGTATCGACGAGATCTACAGGAATAAACAATAAAAACGCTGAATTACCGTAATTTTTTTTTAAGTTTTAGACCAAAAACCCAGATTCCGATGCACCACAAACGATGTAAATTTGCAAGTGCGGTAGCTGATTGAGGAGTCAGAAGGAGCGCCTCAATGCGTTTGACAAAATAAAAACAACTTAAGCAATACAAATTTTCAAAATGACTAAGTAAACTACGATAGAATAGGTTTGGGTCAGGTTAGGTTAGGTTAGGTTTTTGGTTGCGATTCTCTGCAAATAACTTTTTTATTTTCAAGCCGATTGCGGAGTTCGACCCCTCTGAAGGAAGCTATCGACGAACAATAAAAACGCTGAGTTACCGTACAAATTTTTTAAGTTTTAGACCAAAAACCAAGATTTCGATGCACCAAAAACGATGTAAATTTGCAAGTGCGGTAGCTGATTGAGGAGTCAGAAGGAGCGCCTCAATGCGTTCGACAAAATAAAAAATACCTAAGCAATACAAAATTTCAAAATGACTATGTAAACTACGATAGGTTAGGTTTTTGGTTGCGATTCTCTGCAAATAACTTTTTTATTTTCAAGCCGATTGTAGAGTTCGACCCCTCTGAAGGAAGGTATCGACGAGATCTACACGAATAATAAATAAAAGCGCTGAGTAACTGTACACAATTTTCAAGTTTTAGACCAAAAACCCAGATTTCGATGCACCAAAAACGATGTAAATTTGCTAGTGCGGTAGCTGATTGAGGAGTCAGAAGGAGCGCCTCAATGCGTTTGACAAAATAAAAACAACTTAAGCAATACAAATTTTCAAAATTACTATGTAAACTACGATAGGTTAGGTTTGGGTCAGGTTAGGTTAGGTTAGGTGTTTGGTTGCGATTCTCTGCAAATAACTTTTTTATTTTCTAGCCGATTGCGGAGCTCGACTAATCTGAAGGAAGGTATTGACGAGATCTACACGAATAAACAATAAAAACGCTGAGTTACCCTACAAATTTTTTAAGTTTTAGACCTAAAAACCTAAAACCCAGATTTCGATGCACCAAAAACGATGTAAATTCTAGTGCGGTAGCTGATTGATGAGCCAGAATGAGCGCCTCAATGCGTTTGACAAAATAAAAACAACTTAAGTTATACAAATTTTCAAAATGACTATGTAAACTACGATAGGTTAGGTTTGGGTCAGGTTAGGTTAGGTTAGGTTAAGTTTTTGGTCCCCCCCAAGTGGAGTGTGCCTTGTCGTGGCGGGGGGGCTCAGTAGCCCGTCGCAGTCCAGCGACTGGGTGAAGCCAAATCACTCCTACGATGGTGGTGCGCTGCGTCTGTCCCGTATCGGGCGGCAGTGTGCCCCTCCGGTACCTTGCGTCTGACCCGTAGCGGGCGGCAGTGGTATCGGGGTGAGGGGGTGGTAGGCGTGGCGAGCACTAACACTGCCGTCGCGTAGTCATTAAATTGTCACTGCCACCAAAACCGTAACCCGTCGAAGTGTCGTGGATCATGTCTCGCGGCTTTGATGGAACGGGGGTCTTGACCGCCCGGACCGTGAGGAGACATCCTCTATAAAAAACCCCGAAAGACCGATCGCTGGGAAACGCGGCGATCGGTTGCCTCTTCGGAGGTGGCAGAGTGGGTTAATTCTGCCAATTAGCGACCAACCCTGGGTACCTCCCGACCCCCAGGCGTAATTAGGGTTGACCTTGGCACCGCGTCACTGCCTCGACTAAGTCAATATCACGAACGCGGTACTCGTGGGATTTTTTATGGATATTCAATCTTCACTGGACGTTGTGCCCGAGAAGGGTGGAGTAGACGTTGGGCCCGAGAAGGGTGGAGTAGATGTAGTGCCTGAGATGGGTGGAGTTGATGAGAGCCGTAAAGGCAGAGCTGGGGTTGTGCCTGAGAAGGCTGGAGTTGTCTTCCATGTAGGACGTGGTGACGACGTAGACGGCATTGGCTGCGAAAGCCGAGATTTTACTGTCCCCGATGAGGGAAGAATAAGTAGACGCCGTGATGGAGGCATAGGGAGAAGTGTGGGAAGTACGGGAGTCAGAACCCGTTCACAAAGGAAGGCCTCCTCCATGGAGATTGGGGAAAGCAGTGGTTCCGAACTCGGAAGTTCCTGCGGTCCCCAGAAGAGGTGCTTGGAGTTCAGTGCCATTCCTTCTGGCACTGAACTTTCAGGCTCAGAGACGGAGACGGACAGCCAGGCCCAAACAAGGGCAAGGGATGTTGTCCCTGTTAAAAAAGGGAAGGCCGGATCCCCCAAAAAGGGGAATCTCGAAAAACAGAGGCTGAAAAAAGCAGAGGGGGAGCCTCTCAAGCTGACCTTCCGCAAGGACGCAGTAAGTCCGCCCCTTCCAGTCATGGGAGAGCTGGACGTAGAGGCGCTGGCTGCTGACCAGATTCGAGAGAGGGCAGGTGTAAGGGTCGCACGGATTTTGTCGCTGGCTACCACTTCTAATCATCTGAAGGGTAGCTATGTGAAAGAGTTCAGAGATTGTGCACGAGACTTGAGTGACATGGTGGAAAGTCTCTCAAGGAGGACGGAGGCGGATGAGATTCGCAATGTCCGTAGGGATAATGCCCGTCTCAGGAGGTACGTCGAGGACCTAAAGTCCGAAGTCACTGCCTTGAGACGGGATTTCCAAGAGGGAAGGGAGCGTGAGTCTCCTCAGCCTGCCGCACGTTCCGCTACCAACCTAGTGGAGGAACTCAAAGCTGCATTGCTTCCGGATTTGCAGATCTCGTTGGGGGCGATGATGGATGCCAAGCTCTCTGGCATCAAGTCGTTGTTCCCAGCTGAGAAATTGCGGCCCCCGCTGACACATGAATCTCGCGAAGCGTCGGTCCCAGTCCCAGCCCGTCCTCAACCGGGGCCTGCACCAGTGCAACCAAATGTTCCGTTGCCGGCTGAGGCATCCGCGCAGCCTTGGAAGACTGTGGTTGGCAAAAAGAAGAAGAAGAAGGCGTCTTCTCCTCCTGCGGTTCCTCTGGTGGCTCAGCCCTCCCCTAGCTACACGCAGGTGGTGAGGTCCTCTGCAAAGCCGGCGAGCCAGTCCCAGCGGCTGTTGGCGGCTGTGGCACCCGCGCCTCCTGCCCCATCGGTAGCTAAGCCGAAGCTTACCCCTCCAAGGTCCTCTGCAGTGGTGATCACATTGCTTCCAGAGGCCATCCAAAGAGGGGTGAGCTGCAAAGACGCAATTCTGGCTGCGCGTCAGAGCATCCGGCTGGCTGACTTAGGGATTGCCACGGTCAAGATCCGGGAGTCTGCAACGGGAGCCCGCATGTTGGAGATCCCGGGCACCCAAAGTGGGGACAAGGCGGACCAGCTCGCGGCTAAGCTGCGAGCTGTTCTTGCCGATGTCGCAAAGGTGGACCGGCCGGAGAAGCTCGCCGAGCTGCGGATTGGGGGGCTGGACGACTCCGTCACCGCTGAGGATGTGGTGGCGGCAGTTGCGTCTAGGGGAGAATGTGCACCAGAGCAAGTCAAGGCGGGTGCACTTCTGGCGTCGGTCCGGGGAATGGCTGCAATTTTTGTCCGGTGCCCTGTCACCGTGGCAAAAAAGATAGTGGGAGCGGGTCGCCTGCTTGTCGGCTGGAGTTCCGCCTCCGTGACGGCACTTGAGGCGCGCCCCATGCGCTGTTGTAGGTGGATGGGGATCGGGAACGTCCGCGCCACGTGCCCGTCAGCGGTCGACCGATCGGACCTGTGTCACCGGTGTGGACAACCGGGACACAAGGCCGCCGCCTGCACTGCCGTCACACGATGCGCGGTATGTGCTGACGTTGGGTGCCCGTCGGCCCACGTTATGGGGAGGAGGAGTTGCAACCCTCCCCCCGTCAAAAAGAGAGGGGTCCGCGGTGTCGGGCTTCCTCAAACGGCGGTGCCCCAACAGGCGGCTGAGGAAGTTGAAATGGCCGAGTAATGGGTAGTAGGTCCTTCAATTTCCTCCAGGGGAACCTCAACCACTGCGCCGCTGCTCAGGATTTATTCCTGCAGGCTATGGCGCAGTGGGAAATCGAAGTGGCGGTCGTGGCGGAGCCTTACTATGTGGCTCCACGACCGCATTGGGCCTGCTCCTTAGACGGCACGGTGGCCATCGTCGTGCGGCTGGAGGAGTGTCACCCACTGATTTTCAGGGAGAGGGGTCCAGGATACGTGGCGGTCAGGTGGGGGGAGTACACCATTATTGGTGTTTACTTTTCCCCTAATAGGCCGCTACGTGAGTACGAGCAGTACTTGGACTCCCTCCACGCATTGGTTGGGCGTATGGGGCCCGACCAACTGCTTCTGATGGGCGACCTTAATGCGAGGTCGCTTCAGTGGGGTGACACCATCACCAACTGTTTCGGCGTGGCCCTCGGGGAATGGGCTGTGGAGGCTGGACTGTCCCTCTTGAATACAGGGACAGTGCCGACTTGTGTGCGACCGCAGGGATCGTCCAGGGTGGACGTTACGTTCTGCTCCCCTGCGATCGCACACAGGATGTGCAATTGGCGGGTGCTGGTGGACCCGGTGACCCTATCGGACCATCGGTATATCCGGTTCGAGGTCGCCGTCCAACAGCACCTAGCTGAGCCTCCACGGCATCCCCCTGCCTTCCCGCGCTGGGCGATCGCCCGACTTGACCGCGAAAAAGCGGCTGAGGCGGCCGTCGTCCAGGCGTGGTGTGCGCCGAGCACTGCCCCGGCCTCGGTGGACGAGGGCGCAGGCCGCGTCCGCGCCGCTTTGACTGCGGTGTGTGATGCGGCAATGCCCAGGGCGAGGGTCCACTGCGGTCGCAAGGCTGTGTACTGGTGGTCTCCGGAGATTGCTGAACTCCGGGACGCCCACGGTCGGGCTTGGCGGGAGTGTTCGCACTACCGCCGGCGGCGCCACCGCGACGAAGCGGAGGAGGCGCGGCGGGTGGCCGCTTGCAAGGCCACCAAGAAGGCATTGAAAGAAAGAAAGAAAGAAAGAAAGAAATGGTTTATTCGACAATTAAAACAATAATACAATCAAAAAGAACTTAAAATAAAGTAACACAATAAAGTTTGTCGAAAACGGCAACAGCTCAGCATATGCTACAGCCGATGGCTGTGGCGCTGATTTTCAGCTGTGCCGGTTTGGAGGCTGGGGTAGATATTACAGAGAACAGATTTTAAAATATAAAATTTGTACATACAAAAAGCTGCAACTGGCAATAATTCAAGTTATATAATAGAGTTATTGATTTAGGTGAGGATCTCAAATAAGAGCTGAATAAAATAAATAGAAATAAATAACAGATAATAAAATTGTAAAGATAAATAAATGTTATTGAATTAATATGTGTAAATTAAATACATAACATAAACGATAAGAAATGTATAATAATGCTTCTTAAAAATAAAATAATTTAAATATAAGTAAAAATCAAAATAGATATATAATATTAACAGTCTTCGCTAATCAGGACAAGATTTTTGTTGGAACAATAAATACTCTCTGAATTTGCGCTTAAAAGTCTGTTTAGATGCGGAGTTCTTGATCGGAGGGGGTATATTGTTCCAACACTTACTCGCCTGGTAGCGAAAACTGCCACGAAATGCCGTAGTCCTGTGATGCTGTGTTGACATCCTGGATAAGGCCGCTCTAGTATTATAGACGCTGTACGATGAAAACCAAGTAAGTTTCTCGTACAAGTATTGCGGCTGCTTACTAGTTACGAGGTCAAACAGCAAAGTACCGAAATGCAATTTTTGACGATTTTTCATTTTTAGCATGTTAGCTTTGTTAAGGAAAGGCGTCACGTGTCCTCGTCGTGGTATGCTATAACAGAAACGAGCACAGGCATTTTGCACACGCTGTATCAACCGCTGAGTTCTCGCGAGCAAACAAGGACCAAAAACAACATCACCATAGTTTAGTTTAGATAAAACAATGGATTCACACAACTTTTCACGCATTGCTGTATTTAAGAAAGGTCTAATGGAATATAAAATTTTGAGCTTGTAAAAGCAACTACTAACTGTTTTGGATACATGTTTCTCGAATTTCAGATTTCCATCAAATATAACACCCAGGTTTCTGGCTTCCCCGACTATGTCTAACTTCGCACCGTCTAATACAACTTCAGGGCCCAGTCTCGATACATTGCAAGCGGCGATCTGCGCCGCTAAGGAGCGGGCCAGGGAGGAACTCCTGGAGGGTCTCAACAGGGACCCATGGGGGCGTCCCTATAAGATGGCTCGGAACAAACTCCGGGCCATGGGACGGCCCCTCACTGAGACTCTCCAGCCTGAGTTCCTGAGGGTGGTCGTGGGAGAGCTGTTTCCTAACAGCCCCGACCACTCCTTGCCTCCCCCAGCGGGAGTGGCATGGGAGATTGAGGTTCCCCCCATCTCGGACGCCGAGATGGAGAATGCCATCTCCCGCTTGGGGAGGAAGAAGACGGCCCCCGGACCGGATGGAGTGCCCGGACGGATCCTAGAGGTAGCGGTGGAAACTCTGGGATCCGAGCTTCGGAAAGTGTTCGACCTCTCTTTGAGAACCGGACGGTTTCCGAAGCTCTGCCTCCTCGGGAAAGAGGGCCGGTCGCCTGACAGTCCGTCGGCGTTCCGGCCTTTGGTTCTGCTGGATGAGACGGCCAAGATGCTGGAATTTATTCTGGCATCCCGGCTTGTCCAGCACCTCGAGGGGGTAGGTCCTGACCTGTCCGAGGCGCAGTTCGGGTTCCGACGGGGGCGGTCGACGTTGGACGCCGTCTCTGCCCTGAAGGCCCTCACCGCGGAAGGTGCCGCGAGGGGGGAGAGGTCGTTGGCGGTGTCTTTGGACATTGCCAACGCCTTCAACAGCCTGCCGTTTGGTGCAATACTCGAGGCTCTCCGATTTCACGGGGTGCCTCTGTACCTACGGCGGCTGTTGGAGGACTACCTCCGGGACAGGGACGTCATCTACGTCGACGGGAGGGGGTCACTGACGCGGCAAACCATGAGGTGTGGGGTTCCGCAAGGGTCGGTGCTCGGTCCGCTCTTGTGGAACTTGGGCTACGACGGGGTGTTGAGGGGCGATCTGCCGCCCCACGTCAGCGTATTCTGCTACGCTGACGATACCCTCATAGTGGCCCAGGGAAGGACGTTCGCCGAGTCAGTGACTCGGATGGAGGAGGGTGCGGCCCTAGTGGTGGGCCGCATAAGGAGGTTGGGCCTCAGGGTCGCGCTGGAGAAGACCGAGGCCCTTTTGTTTCACGGGCCTCGGCAGGGTCCCCCTCCAGGTGCGACGCTGATGGTGGATGGGACCCGGATACCCCTAAAGAGGGAAATGCGGTATCTGGGCCTCATTCTAGATGGGCGCTGGGCCTTCGGTCAGCATTTTAAGGTGCTGGCCGAACGGCTCATCAAGGCGGTGGCTGCACTGGGGCGGCTGCTGCCGAACGTGGGGGGGCCTGGTTCCCCATGCCGTAGGCTCTACCTCGGTATTGTGGGAAGCATGGCCCTCTACGGAGCGCCCATCTGGGAGGATGCCCTCAACCACCAAAATAGGGCCCTGCTGCGGAAGCCGCAGAGGGTCATGTCGGTGAGGGCATCGCGAGGATACCGCTCGATTTCCCACGGGGCTGCCTGCGTCCTGGCAAGCGCCTCCCCGTGGGAACTCGAGGCGGTAGTGCTCGGTGCCGTTTACCGGTACCGAGCCGGGAGGAGGGATGCGGGCGAGCGCCCCTGTCCCGAGGAGGTGGCGCGCGTCCGCAGGAGTGCCAGGAGGGCACTCCTTAGGGGGTGGGAAGAGTCCCTCGTCGCGCCCGCTTACGGGGCCTGGACGATTGATGCGATTCGTCCGGTCCTCGTTGAGTGGGTGCAGCGAAGGTGGGGGACTCTGACCTTCCGCCTTGTGCAGGTATTGACCGGACATGGTTGTTTCGGTCACTACCTGCACAGGGTCGCCCGGAGGGAGGTGACGACAGAGTGTCACCATTGTGGGGTGGCCGACGACACGGCGGAACACACCTTAGTGGTGTGTCCGGCGTGGGGTCGGCTGCGGCATGAGTTGACGTCTGTCGTCGGAGAGGACCTCTCGCTCCCTAGCGTGGTTAAAGCCATGTTAGGGAGTCGAGAGGCTTGGGCGGCCATGACCTCCTTCTGCGAGGACGTAATGTCGCAGAAGGAGGCGGCGGAGCGGTGCCGGGAGGATGATGCCTCTTCGGCACCGATCCGCCGTAGGCGGAGGGGGGGACGGAGAAGGAGATATGCTCACCTTCTCCCTCCCGATAGCCAGCCGTAGCGGGTGAGGGGACCTGCTGCAGCTATAAGGGCTATGTGTGGGGAAATGGTTTCGTGTGCTGGACCATTTCCCACGTGGGGGGCGCTCGGCTAAGGCTGAGCGCAATCTGCCGGGGCTCGCGAGTAATGCCAATGGCGGTACCGTGGGCTCCATCTATGGCAGATGAGGTACACCTTGAGGTTTTTAGTGGGTAGGTTTGGCCTTCTGCCGGATCATCCCCACATACCCCGTTGCTCCCCCTTGGGCGGTCGGGGACGTGATAGCACGTTTTCCTCAAGTAAAAAAAAAAAAAAAAAAGGTTAGGTTTTTGGTTGCGATTCTCTGAAAATAACTTTTTTATTTTCAAGCCGATTGCGGAGTTCGACCGCTCTGAAGGATGGTATCGACGAGATCTACACGAATAAACAATAAAAACGCTGAGTTACCATACAAAATTTTTAAGTTTTAGACCAAAAACCCTGATTTCGATGCACCAAAAACGATGTAAATTTGCTAGTGCGGTAGCTGATTGAGGAGTCAGAAGGAGCGCCTTAATGCGTTTGACAAATAAAAACAACTTAAGTAATACAAATTTTCAAAATGACTATGTAAACTACGATAGGTTAGGTTTGGGTCAGGTAAGGTTAGGTTAGGTTTTTGGTTGCGATTCTCTGCAAATAACTTTTTTATTTTCAAGCCCGTTGCGGAGTTCGACACCTTTGAAGGAAGGTATCGACTAGATCTACACGAATAAACAATAAAAACGCTGAATCACCGTACAAAATTTTTAAGATTTAGACCAAATACCCAGATTTTGATGCACCAAAAACGATGTAAATTTGCTAGAGCGGTAGCTGATTGAGGAGTCAGAAGGAGCGCCTTAATGCGTTTGACAAAAAAAAAACAACTAAAGAAATACAACTTTTCAAAATGACTATGTAAACTACGATAGGTTAGGTTTGGGTCAGGTTAGGTTAGGTTAGGTTTTTGGTTGCGATTCTCTGCAAATAACTTTTTTGTTTTCAAGCCGATTGCGGAGCTCGACCGCTCTGAAGGATGGTATCGACGAGATCTACACGAATAAACAATAAAAACGCTGAGTTAACGTACAAAATTTTTAAGTTTTAGACCAAAAACCCAGATTTCGATGCACCAAAAACGATGTAAATTTGCTAGTGTGGTAGCTGATTGAGGAGTCAGATAGATAAACTGCAATAGGTTAAGTTTTTGGTTGCGATTCTCTGCAAATAACTTTTTCATTTTCAAGACGATTGCGAAGTTCGACCGCTCTGAAGGATGGTATCGACGAGATCTACACGAATAAACAATAAAAACGCTGATTGAGGAGTCAGAAGGAGCGCCTCAATGCGTTTGACAAATAAAAACAACTTAAATAATACAAATTTTCAAAATGACTATGTAAACTACGATAGGTTAGGTTTGGGTCAGGTAAGGTTAGGTTAGGTTTTTGGTTGCGATTCTCTGCAAATAACTTTTTTATTTTCAAGCCCATTGCGGAGTTCGACACCTTTGAAGGAAGGTATCGACTAGATCTACACGAATAAACAATAAAAACGCTGAATCACCGTACAAAATTTTTAAGATTTAGACCAAAAACCCAGATTTTGATGCACCAAAAACGATGTAAATTTGCTAGAGCGGTAGCTGATTGAGGAGTCAGAAGGAGCGCCTTAATGCGTTTGACAAAAAAAAACAACTTAAGAAATACAACTTTTCAAAATGACTATGTAAACTACGATAGGTTAGGTTTGGGTTAGGTTAGGTTAGGTTAGGTAAAGTTTTTGGTTGCGATTCTCTGAAAATAACTTTTTTATTTTTAAGCCGATTGCGGAGTTCGACCGCTCTGAAGGATGGTATCGACGAGATCTACACGAATAAACAATAAAAACGCTGAGTAACAAAAAAAAAATTAAGTTTTAGACCAAAAACCCAGATTTCGATGCACCAAAAACGATGTAAATTTGCTAGTGCGGTAGCTGATTGAGGAGTTGGAAGGAGCGCCTCAATGCGTTTGACAAAATAAAAACAACTTAAGCAATACAAATTTTCAAAATGACTATGTAACTACGATAGGTTAGGTTTGGGTCAGGTTAGATTAGGTTAGGTTAGGTTTTTGGTTGCGATTCTCTGCAAATTACTTTTTTATTTTCAAGTCGATTGCGGAGTTCGACACCTTTGAAGGAAGGTATCGACGAGATCTACACGAATAAATAATATTAACGCTGAGTTACCGTAAATTTTTTTTAAGTTTTAGACAAAAAACCCAGATTCCGATGCACCAAAAACGATGTAAATTTGCAAGTGCGGTAGCTGATTGAGAAGTCAGAAGGAGCGCCTCAATGCGTTTGACAAAATAAAAACAACTTAAGCAATACAAATTTTCAAAATGACTAAGTAAACTACGATAGGTAAGGTTTGGGTCAGGTTAGGTTAGGTTTTTGGTTGCGATTCTTTGCAAATAACTTTTTCATTTTCAAGCCGATTGCGGAGTTCGACGGCTCTGAAGGATAGTCTCGACGAGAACTACACGAATAAACAATAAAAACGCTGAGTTACCGTACAAATTTTTTAAGTTTTAGATCAAAAACCCAGATTTCGATGCACCAAAAACGATGTAAATTTGCTAGAGCGGTAGCTAATTGAGGAGTCAGAAGGAGCGCCTCAATGCGTTTGACAAAAAAAAACTACTTAAGTAATACAAATTTTCAAAATGACTATGTAAACTACGATAGGTTAGGTTTGGGTCAGGTTAGGTTAGGTTAGGTGTTTGGTTGCGATTCTCTGCAAATAACTTTTTTATTTTCTAGCCAATTGCGGAGCTCGACCGCTCTAAAGGAAGGTATTGACGAGATCTACCTGAATAAACAATAAAAACGCTGAGTTACCGTACAAAATTTTTAAGTTTTAGACCTAAAACCCAGATTTCGATGCACCAAAAACGATGTAAATTTGCTAGTGCGGTAGCTGATTGAGGAGTTGGAAGGAGCGCCTCAATGCGTTTGACAAAATAAAAACAACTTAAGCAATACAAATTTTCAAAATGACTATGTAACTACGATAGGTTAGGTTTGGGTCAGGTTAGATTAGGTTAGGTTAGGTTTTTGGTTGCGATTCTCTGCAAATTACTTTTTTATTTTCAAGTCGATTGCGGAGTTCGACACCTTTGAAGGAAGGTATCGACGAGATCTACACGAATAAATAATATTAACGCTGAGTTACCGTAAATTTTTTTTAAGTTTTAGACAAAAAACCCAGATTCCGATGCACCAAAAACGATGTAAATTTGCAAGTGCGGTAGCTGATTGAGAAGTCAGAAGGAGCGCCTCAATGCGTTTGACAAAATAAAAACAACTTAAGCAATACAAATTTTCAAAATGACTAAGTAAACTACGATAGGTAAGGTTTGGGTCAGGTTAGGTTAGGTTTTTGGTTGCGATTCTTTGCAAATAACTTTTTCATTTTCAAGCCGATTGCGGAGTTCGACGGCTTTGAAGGATAGTATCGACGAGAACTACACGAATAAACAATAAAAACGCTGAGTTACCGTACAAATTTTTTAAGTTTTAGATCAAAAACCCAGATTTCGATGCACCAAAAACGATGTAAATTTGCTAGTGCGGTAGCTGATTGAGGATTCAAGAGGAGCGCCTCAATGCGTTTGACAAAATAAAAACAACTTGCAATACAAAGTTTCAAAATGACTATGTAAACTACGATAGGTTAGGTTTTTGGTTGCGATTCTCTGCAAATAACTTATTTATTTTCAAGCCGATTGCGGAGTTCGAACACTCTGAAGGATGGTATCTACGAGATCTACATGAATAAACAATAAAAACGCTGAGTTACCGTATAACATTTTTAAGTTTTAGACCAAAAACCCAGATTTCGATGCACCAAAAACGATGTAAATTTGCTAGAGCGGTAGCTAATTGAGGAGTCAGAAGGAGCGCCTCAATGCGTTTGACAAAAAAAAACTACTTAAGTAATACAAATTTTCAAAATGACTATGTAAACTACGATAGGTTAGGTTTGGGTCAGGTTAGGTTAGGTTAGGTGTTTGGTTGCGATTCTCTGCAAATAACTTTTTTATTTTCTAGCCAATTGCGGAGCTCGACCGCTCTAAAGGAAGGTATTGACGAGATCTACCTGAATAAACAATAAAAACGCTGAGTTACCGTACAAAATTTTTAAGTTTTAGACCTAAAACCCAGATTTCGATGCACCAAAAACGATGTAAATTTGCTAGTGCGGTAGCTGATTGATTAGCCAGAAGGAGCGCCTCAATGCGTTTGACAAAATAAAAACAACTTAAGTAATAAAAATTTTCAAAATGACTATGTAAACTACGATAGGTAAGGTTTGGGTCAGGTTAGGTTAGGCTAGGTTAGAATAGGTTAGGTTTTTGGTTGCGATTCTTTGCAAATACCTTTTTTGTTTTCAAGCCGATTGCGAAGTTCGACCCCTCTGAAGGATGGTATCGACGAGATCTGCACGAATAAACAATAAAAACGCTGAAATACCGTACAAAATTTTTAAGTTTTAGCAAAAACGATGTAAATTTGCTAGTGCGGTAGCTGATTGAGGAGTCAGAAGGAGCGCCTCAATGCGTTTGACAAAATAAAAACAACTTAAGCAATACAAATTTTCAACATGACTATGTAAACTACGATAGGTTAGGTTTTGGTCAGGTTAGGTTAGGTTAGGTTAGGTTAGGTTTTTGGTTGCGATTCTCTGCAAATAACATTTTTTTTTCAAGCCGATTGCGGAGTTCGACACCTTTAAAGGAAGGTATCGACGAGATCTTCACGAATAAACAATAAAAACGCTGAATCACCTTACAAAATTTTTAAGTTTTAGACCAAAAACCCAGATTTTGATGCACCATAAACGATGTAAATTTGCTAGAGCGGTAGCTGATTGAGGAGCCAGAAGGAGCGCCTCAATGCGTTTGACAAAAAAAAACAACTTAAGTAAAAGGTACAAATTTTCAAAATAATATAATAATAAGACTTTATTTACTTACACAAAAACATAATAGCAAAATACAAAGAATAGGTTTAAAACAATGGTTTGAAAGACAAAGCATGTAAGTAAAAATGACTATGTAAACTACGATAGGTTAGGTTTGGGTCAGGTTAGGTTAGGTTAGGTTAGGTTTTTGGTTGCGATTCTCTGCAAAAAACATTTTTTTTTCAAGCTGATTGCGGAGTTCGACACCTTTGAAGGAAGGTATCGACGAGATCTACACGAATAAACAATAAAAACGCTGAATCACCGTACAAAATTTTTAAGTTTTAGAGCAAAAACCCAGATTTTGATGCACCAAAAACGATGTAAATTTCCTAGAGCGGTAGCTGATTGAGGAGTCAGAAGGAGCGCCTCAATGCGTTTGACAAAAAAAACAACTTAAGTAATACAAATTTTCAAAATGACTATGTAAACTACGAAAGTTTAGGTTAGGTTTGGGTCAGGTTAGGTTAGGTTAGGTTTTTGGTTGCGATTCTCTGCAAATAACTTTTTTATTTTCAAGCCGATTGCGGAGCTCGACCGCTCTGAAGGATGCTATCGACAAGATCTACACGAATAAACAATAAAAACGCAGAGTAACCATACAAAATTTTTAAGTTTTAGACCAAAAACCCAGATTTCGATGCACCAAAAACGATGTAAATTTGCTAGTGCGGTAGCTGATTGAGGAGTCAGAAGGAGCGCCTCAATGCGTTTGACAAATAAAAACAACTTAAGTAATACAAATTTTCAAAATGACTATGTAAACTACGATAGGTTATGTTTTTGGTTGCGATTCTCTGCAAATAACTTTTTCATTTTCAAGCCGATTGCGAAGTTCGACCGCTTTGAAGGAAGGTATCGACGAGATCTACACGAATAAACAATAAAAACGCTGAGTTACCGTACAAAATTTTTAAGTTTTAGACCAAAAACCCAGATTTCGATGCACCAAAAACGATGTAAATTTGCTAGTGCGGTAGCTGATTGAGGAGTTGGAAGGAGCACCTAAATGCGTTTGACAAAATAAAAATAACTTAAGCAATACAAATTTTCAAAATGACTATGTAAACTACGATAGGCTAGGTTTGGGTTAGGTTAGGTTAGGTTAGGTAAGGTTTTTGGTTGCGATTCTCTGAAAATAACTTTTTTATTTTTAAGCCGATTGCGGAGTTCGACCGCTCTGAAGGATGGTATCGACGAGATCTACACGAATAAACAATAAAAACGCTGAGTAACAATAAAAAAAATAAAGTTTTAGACCAAAAACCCAGATTTCGATGCACCAAAAACGATGTAAATTTGCTAGTGCGTAGCTGATTGAGGAGTCAGAAGGAGCGCCTCAATGCGTTTGACAAATAAAAACAACTTAAGTAATACAAATTTTCAAAATGACTATGTAAACTACGATAGGTTAGGTTTGGGTCAGGTAAGGTTAGGTTAGGTTTTTGGTTGCGATTCTCTGCAAATAACTTTTTTATTTTCAAGCCCATTGCGGAGTTCGACACCTTTGAAGGAAGGTATCGACTAGATCTACACGAATAAACAATAAAAACGCTGAATCACTGTACAAAATTTTTAAGATTTAGACCAAAAACCCAGATTTTGATGCACCAAAAACGATGTAAATTTGCTAGAGCGGTAGCTGATTGAGGAGTCAGAAGGAGCGCCTTAATGCGTTTGACAAAAAAAAAACAACTTAAGAAATACAACTTTTCAAAATGACTATGTAAACTACGATAGGTTAGGTTTGGGTCAGGTTAGGTTAGGTTAGGTTTTTGGTTGCGATTCTCTGCAAATAACTTTTTTATTTTCAAGCCGATTGCGGAGCTCGACCGCTCTGAAGGATGGTATCGACGAGATCTACACGAATAAACAATAAAAACGCTGAGTTAATGTACAAAATTTTTAAGTTTTAGACCAAAAACCCAGATTTCGATGCACCAAAAACGATGTAAATTTGCTAGTGTGGTAGCTGATTGAGGAGTCAGATAGATAAACTGCAATAGGTTAAGTTTTTGGTTGCGATTCTCTGCAAATAACTTTTTCATTTTCAAGACGATTGCGAAGTTCGACCGCTCTGAAGGATGGTATCGACGAGATCTACACGAATAAACAATAAAAACGCTGATTTAGGAGTCAGAAGGAGCGCCTCAATGCGTTTGACAAATAAAAACAACTTAAGTAATACAAATTTTCAAAATGACTATGTAAACTACGATAGGTTAGGTTTGGGTCAGGTAAGGTTAGTTTAGGTTTTTGGTTGCGATTCTCTGCAAATAACTTTTTTATTTTCAAGCCCATTGCGGAGTTCGACACCTTTGAAGGAAGGTATCGACTAGATCTACACGAATAAACAATAAAAACGCTGAATCACCGTACAAAATTTTTAAGATTTAGACCAAAAACCCAGATTTTGATGCACCAAAAACGATGTAAATTTGCTAGAGCGGTAGCTGATTGAGGAGTCAGAAGGAGCGCCTTAATGCGTTTGACAAAAAAAAAACAACTTAAGAAATACAACTTTTCAAAATGACTATGTAAACTACGATAGGTTAGGTTTGGGTTAGGTTAGGTTAGGTTAGGTTAGGTTTTTGGTTGCGATTCTCTGAAAATAACTTTTTTATTTTTAAGCCGATTGCGGAGTTCGACCGCTCTGAAGGATGGTATCGACGAGATCTACACGAATAAACAATAAAAACGCTGAGTAACAATAAAAAAAATAAAGTTTTAGACCAAAAACCCAGATTTCGATGCACCAAAATGCATTAACCCTAGATGCACAACTACAATGGGGACCACATATAGAAAGGTTAGCGAAGAGACTTAGTTCTGCAGCATATGCCGTCAAAAAGATGCGAAATATCTCTAATGAAGCTACTGCGCGGTTGGTTTATTTTGGTTATTTTCATAGCTTAATGACATACGGCATTCTCCTGTGGGGAAATGCTGCCGATATTAAAACCATCTTTGTGCTGCAGAAACGGGCTATTCGCTCAATCTACAAACTTAATTCCAGGGCGACACTTAGAAATAAATTTAAAGAAATTAATATTCTTACCTTTGCCTCACAATATATCTTTGAAAATCTTATGTTCGTAAAAAAGAACTTAAACATGTTCCATAGAAAATGTGACTTGCATAATGTTAATACTAGAAATAAGTACAAGCTAGCCGGCTATGATAGTAGACTTCATAAAGTCACTAACTCATTTATGGGTCAATGCATACGTTTTTATAATAAGGTTCCCACAAATATTCAAGACTTACCACTTGATAAATTTAAAGAAACTATTAAACAAAAATTGTGTAGTAAAGGCTTTTATACAATTTCTGAATATATGGACGATAAAAGTCCTTGGTTGTAAATTGTTTTTCAAATATTCTCAATCTCCAACTCCATCTCCAACACCATCTCCATTTCCTTCTCATCCAAAGCCATCTCCATCTCCTTCTTATCCATACAGCAGCAAGAACGTCATGCTCCCTCAGGCGGCATGGCTAGCGGTAGCGTCGGGTGTCGGGTCACCCTCTTCCCTAAAATATGGTTGAGGAGAGTGATGGCTGGTGCTTGCGTTATACTCGTGAACGGGTGCTGCTAGCGGTGCCAGGTCGTTTTGCTGAAGACTTTATGACTATGTTACTTTTTTGAATTTGACTCTGACTTCCCCATCTCCATCCCATTCCCCCATGTTCACGTCCGTGTTAGTGTCCAGTCTCTGTCCACGACTATCCTCATCTCCATCCACATTATCTGTAATATCTCTCACCTCTATCGCTACATCTATCTACTTCTATCTTTACCTCTATATCTATGTCTACGTTTCTGTCTAGTACTTGATTGCCTAATGTATAAATATAATAGTAGACTCCAGAAGATCACCAACTCGTTCATGGGTCAATGTGTACGCTTTTATAATAAAACTCCTAAATATTTGAGATTAACCCTTCGATAGATTTAAGGATAAGCATAAAGTTTTATTATAAGATATCCGGATGCAAGAAGATTGTAAATTGTTGTTGTTGTTATTGTTATTGTGTATTTTTAAAAGATGATTGCTGTTGAGTTTCTTGCCACTTCTTCTCAACAGATCGACTTTCCGAAGTGGTGGTAGATTCAGTTCAATTTGTAAATTGTGACTTATTTCAAATGTATTTAAATACTTACGAAATAAAGATTCTTTTGACTTTGACTTTGACCAAAAACGATGTAAATTTGCTAGTGCGGTAGCTGATTGAGGAGTTGGAAGGAGCGCCTCAATGCGTTTGACAAAATAAAAACAACTTAAGCAATACAAATTTTCAAAATGACTATGTAACTACGATAGGTTAGGTTTGGGTCAGGTTAGATTAGGTTAGGTTAGGTTTTTGGTTGCGATTCTCTGCAAATTACTTTTTTATTTTCAAGTCGATTGCGGAGTTCGACACCTTTGAAGGAAGGTATCGACGAGATCTACACGAATAAATAATATTAACGCTGAGTTACCGTAAATTTTTTTTAAGTTTTAGACAAAAAACCCAGATTCCGATGCACCAAAAACGATGTAAATTTGCAAGTGCGGTAGCTGATTGAGAAGTCAGAAGGAGCGCCTCAATGCGTTTGACAAAATAAAAACAACTTAAGCAATACAAATTTTCAAAATGACTAAGTAAACTACGATAGGTAAGGTTTGGGTCAGGTTAGGTTAGGTTTTTGGTTGCGATTCTTTGCAAATAACTTTTTCATTTTCAAGCCGATTGCGGAGTTCGACGGCTCTGAAGGATAGTATCGACGAGAACTACACGAATAAACAATAAAAACGCTGAGTTACCGTACAAATTTTTTAAGTTTTAGATCAAAAACCCAGATTTCGATGCACCAAAAACGATGTAAATTTGCTAGTGCGGTAGCTGATTGAGGATTCAAGAGGAGCGCCTCAATGCGTTTGACAAAATAAAAACAACTTGCAATACAAAGTTTCAAAATGACTATGTAAACTACGATAGGTTAGTTTGGGTCAGGTTAGGTTAGGCGCCCCAAATTTCAAAATGACTATGTAAACTACGATAGGTTAGGTTTTTGGTTGCGATTCTCTGCAAATAACTTATTTATTTTCAAGCCGATTGCGGAGTTCGACCACTCTGAAGGATGGTATCGACGAGATCTACACGAATAAACAATAAAAACGCTGAGTTACCGTATAACATTTTTAAGTTTTAGACCAAAAACCCAGATTTCGATGCACCAAAAACGATGTAAATTTGCTAGAGCGGTAGCTAATTGAGGAGTCAGAAGGAGCGCCTCAATGCGTTTGACAAAAAAAAACTACTTAAGTAATACAAATTTTCAAAATGACTATGTAAACTACGATAGGTTAGGTTTGGGTCAGGTTAGGTTAGGTTAGGTGTTTGGTTGCGATTCTCTGCAAATAACTTTTTTATTTTCTAGCCAATTGCGGAGCACGACCGCTCTAAAGGAAGGTATTGACGAGATCTACCTGAATAAACAATAAAAACGCTGAGTTACCGTACAAAATTTTTAAGTTTTAGACCTAAAACCCAGATTTCGATGCACCAAAAACGATGTAAATTTGCTAGTGCGGTAGCTGATTGAGGAGTTGGAAGGAGCGCCTCAATGCGTTTGACAAAATAAAAACAACTTAAGCAATACAAATTTTCAAAATGACTATGTAACTACGATAGGTTAGGTTTGGGTCAGGTTAGATTAGGTTAGGTTAGGTTTTTGGTTGCGATTCTCTGCAAATTACTTTTTTATTTTCAAGTCGATTGCGGAGTTCGACACCTTTGAAGGAAGGTATCGACGAGATCTACACGAATAAATAATATTAACGCTGAGTTACCGTAAATTTTTTTTTAGTTTTAGACAAAAAACCCAGATTCCGATGCACCAAAAACGATGTAAATTTGCAAGTGCGGTAGCTGATTGATTTGCCAGAAGGAGCGCCTCAATGCGTTTGACAAAATAAAAACAACTTAAGTAATAAAAATTTTCAAAATGACTATGTAAACTACGATAGGTTAGGTTTGGGTCAGGTTAGGTTAGGTTAGGTTAGAATAGGTTAGGTTTTTGGTTGCGATTCTTTGCAAATAACTTTTTTATTTTCAAGCCGATTGCGAAGTTCGACCCCTCTGAAGGATGGTATCGACGAGATCTGCACGAATAAACAATAAAAACGCTGAAATACCGTACAAAATTTTTAAGTTTTAGCAAAAACGATGTAAATTTGCTAGTGCGGTAGCTGATTGAGGAGTCAGAAGGAGCGCCTCAATGCGTTTGACAAAATAAAAACAATTTAAGCAATACAAATTTTCAACATGACTATGTAAACTACGATAGGTTAGGTTTTGGTCAGGTTAGGTTAGGTTAGGTTAGGTTAGGTTTTTGGTTGCGATTCTCTGCAAAAAACATTTTTTTTTCAAGCTGATTGCGGAGTTTGACACCTTTGAAGGAAGGTATCGACGAGATCTACACGAATAAACAATAAAAACGCTGAATCACCGTACAAAATTTTTAAGTTTTAGAGCAAAAACCCAGATTTTGATGCACCAAAAACGATGTAAATTTCCTAGAGCGGTAGCTGATTGAGGAGTCAGAAGGAGCGCCTCAATGCGTTTGACAAAAAAAACAACTTAAGTAATACAAATTTTCAAAATGACTATGTAAACTACGAAAGTTTAGGTTAGGTTTGGGTCAGGTTAGGTTAGGTTAGGTTTTTGGTTGCGATTCTCTGCAAATAACTTTTTTATTTTCAAGCCGATTGCGGAGCTCGACCGCTCTGAAGGATGGTATCGACAAGATCTACACGAATAAACAATAAAAACGCTGAGTAACCATACAAAATTTTTAAGTTTTAGACCAAAAACCCAGATTTCGATGCACCAAAAACGATGTATATTTGCTAGTGCGGTAGCTGATTGAGGAGTCAGAAGGAGCGCCTCAATGCGTTTGACAAATAAAAACAACTTAAGTAATACAAATTTTCAAAATGACTATGTAAACTACGATAGGTTATGTTTTTGGTTGCGATTCTCTGCAAATAACTTTTTCATTTTCAAGCCGATTGCGAAGTTCGACCGCTTTGAAGGAAGGTATCGACGAGATCTACACGAATAAACAATAAAAACGCTGAGTTACCGTAAAAAATTTTTAAGTTTTAGACCAAAAACCCAGATTTCGATGCACCAAAAACGATGTAAATTTGCTAGTGCGGTAGCTGATTGAGGAGTTGGAAGGAGCGCCTCAATGCGTTTGACAAAATAAAAATAACTTAAGCAGTACAAATTTTCAAAATGACTATGTAAACTACGATAGGCTAGGTTTGGGTTAGGTTAGGTTAGGTTAGGTAAGGTTTTTGGTTGCGATTCTCTGAAAATAACTTTTTTATTTTTAAGCCGATTGCGGAGTTCGACCGCTCTGAAGGATGGTATCGACGAGATCTACACGAATAAACAATAAAAACGCTGAGTAACAATAAAAAAAATAAAGTTTTAGACCAAAAACCCAGATTTCGATGCACCAAAAACGATGTAAATTTGCTAGTGCGTAGCTGATTGAGGAGTCAGAAGGAGCGCCTCAATGCGTTTGACAAATAAAAACAACTTAAGTAATACAAATTTTCAAAATGACTATGTAAACTACGATAGGTTAAGTTTTTGGTTGCGATTCTCTGCAAAAATTTTTTTCATTTTCAAGCCGATTGCGAAGTTCGACCGCTCTGAAGGATAGTATCGACGAGATCTACACGAATAAACAATAAAAACGCTGAGTTACCGTACAAAATTTTTAAGTTTTAGACCAAAAACCCAGATTTCGATGCACCAAAAACGATGTAAATTTGCTAGTGCGGTAGCTGATTGAGGAGTTGGAAGGAGCGCCTCAATGCGTTTGACAAAATAAAAACAACTTAAGCAATACAAATTTTCAAAATGACTATGTAAACTACGATAGGTTAGGTTTGGGTTAGGTTAGGTTAGGTTAGGTAAGGTTTTTGGTTGCGATTCTCTGAAAATAACTTTTTTATTTTTAAGCCGATTGCGGAGTTCGACCTTTCTGAAGGATGGTATCGACGAGATCTACACGAATAAACAATAAAAACGCTGAGTAACAATAAAAAAAATAAAGTTTTAGACCAAAAACCCAGATTTTGATGCACCAAAAACGATGTAAATTTGCTAGTGCGGTAGCTGATTGAGGAGTCAGAAGGAGCGCCTCAATGCGTTTGACAAAATAAAAACAACTTAAGCAATACAAATTTTCAAAATGACTATGTAATCTACGATAGGTTAGGTTTGGGTCAGGTTAGGTTAGGTTAGGTTTATGGTTGCGATTCTCTGAAAATAACTTTTTTATTTTCAAGCCGATTGCGGAGTTCGACCGCTCTGAAGGATGGTATCGACGAGATCTACACGAATAAACAATAAAAATGCTGAGTTACCATACAAAATTTTTAAGTTTTAGACCAAAAACCCAGATTACGATGCACCAAAAACGATGTAAATTTGCTAGTGCGTAGCTGATTGAGGAGTCAGAAGGAGCACCTCAATGCGTTTGACAAAATTAAAACAACTTAAGCAATACAAATTTTCAACATGACTATGTAAACTACGATAGGTTAGGTTTGGGTCAGGTTAGGTTAGGTTAGGTTAGGTTTTTGGTTGCGATTCTCTGCAAATAACATTTTTTTTTTCAAGCCGATTGCGGAGTTCGACACCTTTGAAGGTATCGACGAGATCTACACGAATAAACAATAAAAACGCTGAAATACCGTACAAAATTTTTAAGTTTTAGACCAAAAACCCAGATTTCGATGCACCAAAAACGATGTAAATTTGCTAGTGCGGTAGCTGATTGAGGAGTCAGAAGGAGCGCCTCAATTCGTTTGACAAATAAAAACAACTTAAGTAATACCAATTTTCAAAATGACTATGTAAACTACGATAGGTTAGGTTTGGGTCCGGTTAGGTGAGGTTAGGTTTTTGGTTGCGATTCTCTGCAAATAACTTTTTTATTTTAAAGCTGATTGCGGAGCTCGACCGCTCTGAAGGATGGTATCGACGAGATCTACACGAATAAACAATAAAAACGCTGAGTTACCATACAAAATTTTTAAGTTTTAGACCAAAAACCCAGATTTCGATGCACCAAAAACGATGTAAATTTGCTAGTGCGGTAGCTGATTGAGGAGTCAGAAGGAGCGCCTCAATGCGTTTGACAAATAAAAACAACTTAAGTAATACAAATTTTCAAAATGACTATGTAAACTACGATAGGTTAAGTTTTTGGTTGCGATTCTCTGCAAATAACTTTTTAATTTTCAAGCCGATTGCGAAGTTCGACCGCTCTGAAGGATAGTATCGACGAGATCTACACGAATAAACAATAAAAACGCTGAGTTACCGTACAAAATTTTTAAGTTTTAGACCAAAAACCCAGATTTCGATGCTCCAAAAACGATGTAAATTTGCTAGTGCGGTAGCTGATTGAGGAGTTGGAAGGAGCGCCTCAATGCGTTTGACAAAATAAAAACAACTTAAGCAATACAAATTTTCAAAATGACTATGTAAACTACGATAGGTTAGATTTGGGTTAGGTTAGGTTAGGTTAGGTAAGGTTTTTGGTTGCGATTCTCTGAAAATAACTTTTTTATTTTCAAGCCGATTGCGGAGTTCGACCGCTCTGAAGGATGGTATCGACGAGATCTACACGAATAAACAATAAAAATGCTGAGTTACCATACAAAATTTTTAAGTTTTAGACCAAAAACCCAGATTACGATGCACCAAAAACGATGTAAATTTGCTAGTGCGTAGCTGATTGAGGAGTCAGAAGGAGCGCCTCAATTCGTTTGACAAATAAAAACAACTTAAGTAATACCAATTTTCAAAATGACTATGTAAACTACGATAGGTTAGGTTTGGGTCAGGTTAGGTGAGGTTAGGTTTTTGGTTGCGATTCTCTGCAAATTACTTTTTTATTTTCAAGCCAATTGCGGAGTTTGACACCTTTGAAGGAAGGTATCGACGAGATCTACACGAATAAATAATATTAACGCTGAGTTACCGTATTTTTTTTTTAAGTTTTAGACAAAAAACCCAGATTCCGATGCACCAAAAACGATGTAAATTTGCAAGTGCGGTAGCTGATTGAGAAGTCAGAAGGAGCGCCTCAATGCGTTTGACAAAATAAAAACAACTTAAGCAATACAAATTTTCAAAATGACTAAGTAAACTACGTTAGGTAAGGTTTGGGTCAGGTTAGGTTAGGTTTTTGGTTGCGATTCTTTGCAAATAACTTTTTCATTTTCAAGCCGATTGCGGAGTTCGACGGCTCTGAAGGATAGTATCGACGAGAACTACACGAATAAACAATAAAAACGCTGAGTTACCGTACAAATTTTTTAAGTTTTAGATCAAAAACCCAGATTTCGATGCACCAAAAACGATGTAAATTTGCTAGTGCGGTAGCTGATTGAGGATTCAAGAGGAGCGCCTCAATGCGTTTGACAAAATAAAAACAACTTGCAATACAAAGTTTCAAAATGACTGTGTAAACTACGATAGGTTAGTTTGGGTCAGGTTAGGTTAGGCTCTCCAAATTTCAAAAGGACTATGTAAACTACGATAGGTTAGGTTTTTGGTTGCGATTCTCTGCAAATAACTTAATTATTTTCAAGCCGATTGCGGAGTTCGACCACTCTGAAGGATGGTATCGACGAGATCTACACGAATAAACAAT
The DNA here is from genome assembly GCA_944452665.1 of Stenoptilia bipunctidactyla. Lineage (NCBI taxonomy): Eukaryota > Metazoa > Arthropoda > Insecta > Lepidoptera > Pterophoridae > Stenoptilia > Stenoptilia bipunctidactyla. The sequence continues at coordinate 27,073,804 of OX101733.1, forward strand.
AAAAACGCTGAGTTACCGTATAACATTTTTAAGTTTTAGACCAAAAACCCAGATTTCGATGCACCAAAAACGATGTAAATTTGCTAGAGCGGTAGCTAATTGAGGAGTCAGAAGGAGCGCCTCAATGCGTTTGACAAAAAAAAACTACTTAAGTAATACAAATTTTCAAAATGACTATGTAAACTACGATAGGTTAGGTTTGGGTCAGGTTAGGTTAGGTTAGGTGTTTGGTTGCGATTCTCTGCAAATAACTTTTTTATTTTCTAGCCAATTGCGGAGCTCGACACCTTTGAAGGAAGGTATCGACGAGATCTACACGAATAAATAATATTAACGCTGAGTTACCGTAAATTTTTTTTTAGTTTTAGACAAAAAACCCAGATTCCGATGCACCAAAAACGATGTAAATTTGCAAGTGCGGTAGCTGATTGAGAAGTCAGAAGGAGCGCCTCAATGCGTTTGACAAAATAAAAACAACTTAAGCAATACAAATTTTCAAAATGACTAAGTAAACTACGATAGGTAAGGTTTGGGTCAGGTTAGGTTAGGTTTTTGGTTGCGATTCTTTGCAAATAACTTTTTCATTTTCAAGCCGATTGCGGAGTTCGACGGCTCTGAAGGATAGTATCGACGAGAACTACACGAATAAACAATAAAAACGCTGAGTTACCGTACAAATTTTTTAAGTTTTAGATCAAAAACCCAGATTTCGATGCACCAAAAACGATGTAAATTTGCTAGTGCGGTAGCTGATTGAGGATTCAAGAGGAGCGCCTCAATGCGTTTGACAAAATAAAAACAACTTGCAATACAAAGTTTCAAAATGACTGTGTAAACTACGATAGGTTAGTTTGGGTCAGGTTAGGTTAGGCTCCCCAAATTTCAAAAGGACTATGTAAACTACGATAGGTTAGGTTTTGGTTGCGATTCTCTGCAAATAACTTAATTATTTTCAAGCCGATTGCGGAGTTCGACCACTCTGAAGGATGGTATCGACGAGATCTACACGAATAAACAATAAAAACGCTGAGTTACCGTATAACATTTTTAAGTTTTAGACCAAAAACCCAGATTTCGATGCACCAAAAACGATGTAAATTTGCTAGAGCGGTAGCTAATTGAGGAGTCAGAAGGAGCGCCTCAATGCGTTTGACAAAAAAAAACTACTTAAGTAATACAAATTTTCAAAATGACTATGTAAACTACGATAGGTTAGGTTTGGGTCAGGTTAGGTTAGGTTAGGTGTTTGGTTGCGATTCTCTGCAAATAACTTTTTTATTTTCTAGCCAATTGCGGAGCTCGACCGCTCTAAAGGAAGGTATTGACGAGATCTACCTGAATAAACAATAAAAACGCTGAGTTACCGTACAAAATTTTTAAGTTTTAGACCTAAAACCCAGATTTCGATGCACCAAAAACGATGTAAATTTGCTAGTGCGGTAGCTGATTGAGGAGTTGGAAGGAGCGCCTCAATGCGTTTGACAAAATAAAAACAACTTAAGCAATACAAATTTTCAAAATGACTATGTAACTACGATAGGTTAGGTTTGGGTCAGGTTAGATTAGGTTAGGTTAGGTTTTTGGTTGCGATTCTCTGCAAATTACTTTTTTATTTTCAAGTCGATTGCGGAGTTCGACACCTTTGAAGGAAGGTATCGACGAGATCTACACGAATAAATAATATTAACGCTGAGTTACCGTAAATTTTTTTTTAGTTTTAGACAAAAAACCCAGATTCCGATGCACCAAAAACGATGTAAATTTGCAAGTGCGGTAGCTGATTGAGAAGTCAGAAGGAGCGCCTCAATGCGTTTGACAAAATAAAAACAACTTAAGCAATACAAATTTTCAAAATGACTAAGTAAACTACGATAGGTAAGGTTTGGGTCAGGTTAGGTTAGGTTTTTGGTTGCGATTCTTTGCAAATAACTTTTTCATTTTCAAGCCGATTGCGGAGTTCGACGGCTCTGAAGGATAGTATCGACGAGAACTACACGAATAAACAATAAAAACGCTGAGTTACCGTACAAATTTTTTAAGTTTTAGATCAAAAACCCAGATTTCGATGCACCAAAAACGATGTAAATTTGCTAGTGCGGTAGCTGATTGAGGATTCAAGAGGAGCGCCTCAATGCGTTTGACAAAATAAAAACAACTTGCAATACAAAGTTTCAAAATGACTGTGTAAACTACGATAGGTTAGTTTGGGTCAGGTTAGGTTAGGCTCCCCAAATTTCAAAAGGACTATGTAAACTACGATAGGTTAGGTTTTGGTTGCGATTCTCTGCAAATAACTTAATTATTTTCAAGCCGATTGCGGAGTTCGACCACTCTGAAGGATGGTATCGACGAGATCTACACGAATAAACAATAAAAACGCTGAGTTACCGTATAACATTTTTAAGTTTTAGACCAAAAACCCAGATTTCGATGCACCAAAAACGATGTAAATTTGCTAGAGCGGTAGCTAATTGAGGAGTCAGAAGGAGCGCCTCAATGCGTTTGACAAAAAAAAACTACTTAAGTAATACAAATTTTCAAAATGACTATGTAAACTACGATAGGTTAGGTTTGGGTCAGGTTAGGTTAGGTTAGGTGTTTGGTTGCGATTCTCTGCAAATAACTTTTTTATTTTCTAGCCAATTGCGGAGCTCGACCGCTCTAAAGGAAGGTATTGACGAGATCTACCTGAATAAACAATAAAAACGCTGAGTTACCGTACAAAATTTTTAAGTTTTAGACCTAAAACCCAGATTTCGATGCACCAAAAACGATGTAAATTTGCTAGTGCGGTAGCTGATTGAGGAGTTGGAAGGAGCGCCTCAATGCGTTTGACAAAATAAAAACAACTTAAGCAATACAAATTTTCAAAATGACTATGTAACTACGATAGGTTAGGTTTGGGTCAGGTTAGATTAGGTTAGGTTAGGTTTTTGGTTGCGATTCTCTGCAAATTACTTTTTTATTTTCAAGTCGATTGCGGAGTTCGACACCTTTGAAGGAAGGTATCGACGAGATCTACACGAATAAATAATATTAACGCTGAGTTACCGTAAATTTTTTTTTAGTTTTAGACAAAAAACCCAGATTCCGATGCACCAAAAACGATGTAAATTTGCAAGTGCGGTAGCTGATTGATTTGCCAGAAGGAGCGCCTCAATGCGTTTGACAAAATAAAAACAACTTAAGTAATAAAAATTTTCAAAATGACTATGTAAACTACGATAGGTTAGGTTTGGGTCAGGTTAGGTTAGGTTAGGTTAGAATAGGTTAGGTTTTTGGTTGCGATTCTTTGCAAATAACTTTTTTATTTTCAAGCCGATTGCGAAGTTCGACCCCTCTGAAGGATGGTATCGACGAGATCTGCACGAATAAACAATAAAAACGCTGAAATACCGTACAAAATTTTTAAGTTTTAGCAAAAACGATGTAAATTTGCTAGTGCGGTAGCTGATTGAGGAGTCAGAAGGAGCGCCTCAATGCGTTTGACAAAATAAAAACAATTTAAGCAATACAAATTTTCAACATGACTATGTAAACTACGATAGGTTAGGTTTTGGTCAGGTTAGGTTAGGTTAGGTTAGGTTAGGTTTTTGGTTGCGATTCTCTGCAAAAAACATTTTTTTTTCAAGCTGATTGCGGAGTTTGACACCTTTGAAGGAAGGTATCGACGAGATCTACACGAATAAACAATAAAAACGCTGAATCACCGTACAAAATTTTTAAGTTTTAGAGCAAAAACCCAGATTTTGATGCACCAAAAACGATGTAAATTTCCTAGAGCGGTAGCTGATTGAGGAGTCAGAAGGAGCGCCTCAATGCGTTTGACAAAAAAAACAACTTAAGTAATACAAATTTTCAAAATGACTATGTAAACTACGAAAGTTTAGGTTAGGTTTGGGTCAGGTTAGGTTAGGTTAGGTTTTTGGTTGCGATTCTCTGCAAATAACTTTTTTATTTTCAAGCCGATTGCGGAGCTCGACCGCTCTGAAGGATGGTATCGACAAGATCTACACGAATAAACAATAAAAACGCTGAGTAACCATACAAAATTTTTAAGTTTTAGACCAAAAACCCAGATTTCGATGCACCAAAAACGATGTATATTTGCTAGTGCGGTAGCTGATTGAGGAGTCAGAAGGAGCGCCTCAATGCGTTTGACAAATAAAAACAACTTAAGTAATACAAATTTTCAAAATGACTATGTAAACTACGATAGGTTATGTTTTTGGTTGCGATTCTCTGCAAATAACTTTTTCATTTTCAAGCCGATTGCGAAGTTCGACCGCTTTGAAGGAAGGTATCGACGAGATCTACACGAATAAACAATAAAAACGCTGAGTTACCGTAAAAATTTTTTAAGTTTTAGACCAAAAACCCAGATTTCGATGCACCAAAAACGATGTAAATTTGCTAGTGCGGTAGCTGATTGAGGAGTTGGAAGGAGCGCCTCAATGCGTTTGACAAAATAAAAATAACTTAAGCAGTACAAATTTTCAAAATGACTATGTAAACTACGATAGGCTAGGTTTGGGTTAGGTTAGGTTAGGTTAGGTAAGGTTTTTGGTTGCGATTCTCTGAAAATAACTTTTTTATTTTTAAGCCGATTGCGGAGTTCGACCGCTCTGAAGGATGGTATCGACGAGATCTACACGAATAAACAATAAAAACGCTGAGTAACAATAAAAAAAATAAAGTTTTAGACCAAAAACCCAGATTTCGATGCACCAAAAACGATGTAAATTTGCTAGTGCGTAGCTGATTGAGGAGTCAGAAGGAGCGCCTCAATGCGTTTGACAAATAAAAACAACTTAAGTAATACAAATTTTCAAAATGACTATGTAAACTACGATAGGTTAAGTTTTTGGTTGCGATTCTCTGCAAATAACTTTTTCATTTTCAAGCCGATTGCGAAGTTCGACCGCTCTGAAGGATAGTATCGACGAGATCTACACGAATAAACAATAAAAACGCTGAGTTACCGTACAAAATTTTTAAGTTTTAGACCAAAAACCCAGATTTCGATGCACCAAAAACGATGTAAATTTGCTAGTGCGGTAGCTGATTGAGGAGTTGGAAGGAGCGCCTCAATGCGTTTGACAAAATAAAAACAACTTAAGCAATACAAATTTTCAAAATGACTATGTAAACTACGATAGGTTAGGTTTGGGTTAGGTTAGGTTAGGTTAGGTAAGGTTTTTGGTTGCGATTCTCTGAAAATAACTTTTTTATTTTTAAGCCGATTGCGGAGTTCGACCTTTCTGAAGGATGGTATCGACGAGATCTACACGAATAAACAATAAAAACGCTGAGTAACAATAAAAAAAATAAAGTTTTAGACCAAAAACCCAGATTTTGATGCACCAAAAACGATGTAAATTTGCTAGTGCGGTAGCTGATTGAGGAGTCAGAAGGAGCGCCTCAATGCGTTTGACAAAATAAAAACAACTTAAGCAATACAAATTTTCAAAATGACTATGTAATCTACGATAGGTTAGGTTTGGGTCAGGTTAGGTTAGGTTAGGTTTATGGTTGCGATTCTCTGAAAATAACTTTTTTATTTTCAAGCCGATTGCGGAGTTCGACCGCTCTGAAGGATGGTATCGACGAGATCTACACGAATAAACAATAAAAATGCTGAGTTACCATACAAAATTTTTAAGTTTTAGACCAAAAACCCAGATTACGATGCACCAAAAACGATGTAAATTTGCTAGTGCGTAGCTGATTGAGGAGTCAGAAGGAGCACCTCAATGCGTTTGACAAAATTAAAACAACTTAAGCAATACAAATTTTCAACATGACTATGTAAACTACGATAGGTTAGGTTTTGGTCAGGTTAGGTTAGGTTAGGTTAGGTTTTTGGTTGCGATTCTCTGCAAATAACATTTTTTTTTTCAAGCCGATTGCGGAGTTCGACACCTTTGAAGGTATCGACGAGATCTACACGAATAAACAATAAAAACGCTGAAATACCGTACAAAATTTTTAAGTTTTAGACCAAAAACCCAGATTTCGATGCACCAAAAACGATGTAAATTTGCTAGTGCGGTAGCTGATTGAGGAGTCAGAAGGAGCGCCTCAATTCGTTTGACAAATAAAAACAACTTAAGTAATACCAATTTTCAAAATGACTATGTAAACTACGATAGGTTAGGTTTGGGTCCGGTTAGGTGAGGTTAGGTTTTTGGTTGCGATTCTCTGCAAATAACTTTTTTATTTTAAAGCTGATTGCGGAGCTCGACCGCTCTGAAGGATGGTATCGACGAGATCTACACGAATAAACAATAAAAACGCTGAGTTACCATACAAAATTTTTAAGTTTTAGACCAAAAACCCAGATTTCGATGCACCAAAAACGATGTAAATTTGCTAGTGCGGTAGCTGATTGAGGAGTCAGAAGGAGCGCCTCAATGCGTTTGACAAATAAAAACAACTTAAGTAATACAAATTTTCAAAATGACTATGTAAACTACGATAGGTTAAGTTTTTGGTTGCGATTCTCTGCAAATAACTTTTTAATTTTCAAGCCGATTGCGAAGTTCGACCGCTCTGAAGGATAGTATCGACGAGATCTACACGAATAAACAATAAAAACGCTGAGTTACCGTACAAAATTTTTAAGTTTTAGACCAAAAACCCAGATTTCGATGCTCCAAAAACGATGTAAATTTGCTAGTGCGGTAGCTGATTGAGGAGTTGGAAGGAGCGCCTCAATGCGTTTGACAAAATAAAAACAACTTAAGCAATACAAATTTTCAAAATGACTATGTAAACTACGATAGGTTAGATTTGGGTTAGGTTAGGTTAGGTTAGGTAAGGTTTTTGGTTGCGATTCTCTGAAAATAACTTTTTTATTTTCAAGCCGATTGCGGAGTTCGACCGCTCTGAAGGATGGTATCGACGAGATCTACACGAATAAACAATAAAAATGCTGAGTTACCATACAAAATTTTTAAGTTTTAGACCAAAAACCCAGATTACGATGCACCAAAAACGATGTAAATTTGCTAGTGCGTAGCTGATTGAGGAGTCAGAAGGAGCGCCTCAATTCGTTTGACAAATAAAAACAACTTAAGTAATACCAATTTTCAAAATGACTATGTAAACTACGATAGGTTAGGTTTGGGTCAGGTTAGGTGAGGTTAGGTTTTTGGTTGCGATTCTCTGCAAATTACTTTTTTATTTTCAAGCCAATTGCGGAGTTTGACACCTTTGAAGGAAGGTATCGACGAGATCTACACGAATAAATAATATTAACGCTGAGTTACCGTATTTTTTTTTTAAGTTTTAGACAAAAAACCCAGATTCCGATGCACCAAAAACGATGTAAATTTGCAAGTGCGGTAGCTGATTGAGAAGTCAGAAGGAGCGCCTCAATGCGTTTGACAAAATAAAAACAACTTAAGCAATACAAATTTTCAAAATGACTAAGTAAACTACGTTAGGTAAGGTTTGGGTCAGGTTAGGTTAGGTTTTTGGTTGCGATTCTTTGCAAATAACTTTTTCATTTTCAAGCCGATTGCGGAGTTCGACGGCTCTGAAGGATAGTATCGACGAGAACTACACGAATAAACAATAAAAACGCTGAGTTACCGTACAAATTTTTTAAGTTTTAGATCAAAAACCCAGATTTCGATGCACCAAAAACGATGTAAATTTGCTAGTGCGGTAGCTGATTGAGGATTCAAGAGGAGCGCCTCAATGCGTTTGACAAAATAAAAACAACTTGCAATACAAAGTTTCAAAATGACTGTGTAAACTACGATAGGTTAGTTTGGGTCAGGTTAGGTTAGGCTCCCCAAATTTCAAAAGGACTATGTAAACTACGATAGGTTAGGTTTTTGGTTGCGATTCTCTGCAAATAACTTAATTATTTTCAAGCCGATTGCGGAGTTCGACCACTCTGAAGGATGGTATCGACGAGATCTACACGAATAAACAATAAAAACGCTGAGTTACCGTATAACATTTTTAAGTTTTAGACCAAAAACCCAGATTTCGATGCACCAAAAACGATGTAAATTTGCTAGAGCGGTAGCTAATTGAGGAGTCAGAAGGAGCGCCTCAATGCGTTTGACAAAAAAAAACTACTTAAGTAATACAAATTTTCAAAATGACTATGTAAACTACGATAGGTTAGGTTTGGGTCAGGTTAGGTTAGGTTAGGTGTTTGGTTGCGATTCTCTGCAAATAACTTTTTTATTTTCTAGCCAATTGCGGAGCTCGACCGCTCTAAAGGAAGGTATTGACGAGATCTACCTGAATAAACAATAAAAACGCTGAGTTACCGTACAAAATTTTTAAGTTTTAGACCTAAAACCCAGATTTCGATGCACCAAAAACGATGTAAATTTGCTAGTGCGGTAGCTGATTGAGGAGTTGGAAGGAGCGCCTCAATGCGTTTGACAAAATAAAAACAACTTAAGCAATACAAATTTTCAAAATGACTATGTAACTACGATAGGTTAGGTTTGGGTCAGGTTAGATTAGGTTAGGTTAGGTTTTTGGTTGCGATTCTCTGCAAATTACTTTTTTATTTTCAAGTCGATTGCGGAGTTCGACACCTTTGAAGGAAGGTATCGACGAGATCTACACGAATAAATAATATTAACGCTGAGTTACCGTAAATTTTTTTTTAGTTTTAGACAAAAAACCCAGATTCCGATGCACCAAAAACGATGTAAATTTGCAAGTGCGGTAGCTGATTGAGAAGTCAGAAGGAGCGCCTCAATGCGTTTGACAAAATAAAAACAACTTAAGCAATACAAATTTTCAAAATGACTAAGTAAACTACGATAGGTAAGGTTTGGGTCAGGTTAGGTTAGGTTTTTGGTTGCGATTCTTTGCAAATAACTTTTTCATTTTCAAGCCGATTGCGGAGTTCGACGGCTCTGAAGGATAGTATCGACGAGAACTACACGAATAAACAATAAAAACGCTGAGTTACCGTACAAATTTTTTAAGTTTTAGATCAAAAACCCAGATTTCGATGCACCAAAAACGATGTAAATTTGCTAGTGCGGTAGCTGATTGAGGATTCAAGAGGAGCGCCTCAATGCGTTTGACAAAATAAAAACAACTTGCAATACAAAGTTTCAAAATGACTGTGTAAACTACGATAGGTTAGTTTGGGTCAGGTTAGGTTAGGCTCCCCAAATTTCAAAAGGACTATGTAAACTACGATAGGTTAGGTTTTTGGTTGCGATTCTCTGCAAATAACTTAATTATTTTCAAGCCGATTGCGGAGTTCGACCACTCTGAAGGATGGTATCGACGAGATCTACACGAATAAACAATAAAAACGCTGAGTTACCGTATAACATTTTTAAGTTTTAGACCAAAAACCCAGATTTCGATGCACCAAAAACGATGTAAATTTGCTAGAGCGGTAGCTAATTGAGGAGTCAGAAGGAGCGCCTCAATGCGTTTGACAAAAAAAAACTACTTAAGTAATACAAATTTTCAAAATGACTATGTAAACTACGATAGGTTAGGTTTGGGTCAGGTTAGGTTAGGTTAGGTGTTTGTTTGCGATTCTCTGCAAATAACTTTTTTATTTTCTAGCCAATTGCGGAGCTCGACCGCTCTAAAGGAAGGTATTGACGAGATCTACCTGAATAAACAATAAAAACGCTGAGTTACCGTACAAAATTTTTAAGTTTTAGACCTAAAACCCAGATTTCGATGCACCAAAAACGATGTAAATTTGCTAGTGCGGTAGCTGATTGAGGAGTTGGAAGGAGCGCCTCAATGCGTTTGACAAAATAAAAACAACTTAAGCAATACAAATTTTCAAAATGACTATGTAACTACGATAGGTTAGGTTTGGGTCAGGTTAGATTAGGTTAGGTTAGGTTTTTGGTTGCGATTCTCTGCAAATTACTTTTTTATTTTCAAGTCGATTGCGGAGTTCGACACCTTTGAATGAAGGTATCGACGAGATCTACACGAATAAATAATATTAACGCTGAGTTACCGTAAATTTTTTTTTAGTTTTAGACAAAAAACCCAGATTCCGATGCACCAAAAACGATGTAAATTTGCAAGTGCGGTAGCTGATTGATTTGCCAGAAGGAGCGCCTCAATGCGTTTGACAAAATAAAAACAACTTAAGTAATAAAAATTTTCAAAATGACTATGTAAACTACGATAGGTTAGGTTTGGGTCAGGTTAGGTTAGGTTAGGTTAGAATAGGTTAGGTTTTTGGTTGCGATTCTTTGCAAATAACTTTTTTATTTTCAAGCCGATTGCGAAGTTCGACCCCTCTGAAGGATGGTATCGACGAGATCTGCACGAATAAACAATAAAAACGCTGAAATACCGTACAAAATTTTTAAGTTTTAGCAAAAACGATGTAAATTTGCTAGTGCGGTAGCTGATTGAGGAGTCAGAAGGAGCGCCTCAATGCGTTTGACAAAATAAAAACAATTTAAGCAATACAAATTTTCAACATGACTATGTAAACTACGATAGGTTAGGTTTTGGTCAGGTTAGGTTAGGTTAGGTTAGGTTAGGTTTTTGGTTGCGATTCTCTGCAAAAAACATTTTTTTTTCAAGCTGATTGCGGAGTTTGACACCTTTGAAGGAAGGTATCGACGAGATCTACACGAATAAACAATAAAAACGCTGAATCACCGTACAAAATTTTTAAGTTTTAGAGCAAAAACCCAGATTTTGATGCACCAAAAACGATGTAAATTTCCTAGAGCGGTAGCTGATTGAGGAGTCAGAAGGAGCGCCTCAATGCGTTTGACAAAAAAAACAACTTAAGTAATACAAATTTTCAAAATGACTATGTAAACTACGAAAGTTTAGGTTAGGTTTGGGTCAGGTTAGGTTAGGTTAGGTTTTTGGTTGCGATTCTCTGCAAATAACTTTTTTATTTTCAAGCCGATTGCGGAGCTCGACCGCTCTGAAGGATGGTATCGACAAGATCTACACGAATAAACAATAAAAACGCTGAGTAACCATACAAAATTTTTAAGTTTTAGACCAAAAACCCAGATTTCGATGCACCAAAAACGATGTATATTTGCTAGTGCGGTAGCTGATTGAGGAGTCAGAAGGAGCGCCTCAATGCGTTTGACAAATAAAAACAACTTAAGTAATACAAATTTTCAAAATGACTATGTAAACTACGATAGGTTATGTTTTTGGTTGCGATTCTCTGCAAATAACTTTTTCATTTTCAAGCCGATTGCGAAGTTCGACCGCTTTGAAGGAAGGTATCGACGAGATCTACACGAATAAACAATAAAAACGCTGAGTTACCGTAAAAATTTTTTAAGTTTTAGACCAAAAACCCAGATTTCGATGCACCAAAAACGATGTAAATTTGCTAGTGCGGTAGCTGATTGAGGAGTTGGAAGGAGCGCCTCAATGCGTTTGACAAAATAAAAATAACTTAAGCAGTACAAATTTTCAAAATGACTATGTAAACTACGATAGGCTAGGTTTGGGTTAGGTTAGGTTAGGTTAGGTAAGGTTTTTGGTTGCGATTCTCTGAAAATAACTTTTTTATTTTTAAGCCGATTGCGGAGTTCGACCGCTCTGAAGGATGGTATCGACGAGATCTACACGAATAAACAATAAAAACGCTGAGTAACAATAAAAAAAATAAAGTTTTAGACCAAAAACCCAGATTTCGATGCACCAAAAACGATGTAAATTTGCTAGTGCGTAGCTGATTGAGGAGTCAGAAGGAGCGCCTCAATGCGTTTGACAAATAAAAACAACTTAAGTAATACAAATTTTCAAAATGACTATGTAAACTACGATAGGTTAAGTTTTTGGTTGCGATTCTCTGCAAATAACTTTTTCATTTTCAAGCCGATTGCGAAGTTCGACCGCTCTGAAGGATAGTATCGACGAGATCTACACGAATAAACAATAAAAACGCTGAGTTACCGTACAAAATTTTTAAGTTTTAGACCAAAAACCCAGATTTCGATGCACCAAAAACGATGTAAATTTGCTAGTGCGGTAGCTGATTGAGGAGTTGGAAGGAGCGCCTCAATGCGTTTGACAAAATAAAAACAACTTAAGCAATACAAATTTTCAAAATGACTATGTAAACTACGATAGGTTAGGTTTGGGTTAGGTTAGGTTAGGTTAGGTAAGGTTTTTGGTTGCGATTCTCTGAAAATAACTTTTTTATTTTTAAGCCGATTGCGGAGTTCGACCTTTCTGAAGGATGGTATCGACGAGATCTACACGAATAAACAATAAAAACGCTGAGTAACAATAAAAAAAATAAAGTTTTAGACCAAAAACCCAGATTTTGATGCACCAAAAACGATGTAAATTTGCTAGTGCGGTAGCTGATTGAGGAGTCAGAAGGAGCGCCTCAATGCGTTTGACAAAATAAAAACAACTTAAGCAATACAAATTTTCAAAATGACTATGTAATCTACGATAGGTTAGGTTTGGGTCAGGTTAGGTTAGGTTAGGTTTATGGTTGCGATTCTCTGAAAATAACTTTTTTATTTTCAAGCCGATTGCGGAGTTCGACCGCTCTGAAGGATGGTATCGACGAGATCTACACGAATAAACAATAAAAATGCTGAGTTACCATACAAAATTTTTAAGTTTTAGACCAAAAACCCAGATTACGATGCACCAAAAACGATGTAAATTTGCTAGTGCGTAGCTGATTGAGGAGTCAGAAGGAGCACCTCAATGCGTTTGACAAAATTAAAACAACTTAAGCAATACAAATTTTCAACATGACTATGTAAACTACGATAGGTTAGGTTTTGGTCAGGTTAGGTTAGGTTAGGTTAGGTTTTTGGTTGCGATTCTCTGCAAATAACATTTTTTTTTTCAAGCCGATTGCGGAGTTCGACACCTTTGAAGGTATCGACGAGATCTACACGAATAAACAATAAAAACGCTGAAATACCGTACAAAATTTTTAAGTTTTAGACCAAAAACCCAGATTTCGATGCACCAAAAACGATGTAAATTTGCTAGTGCGGTAGCTGATTGAGGAGTCAGAAGGAGCGCCTCAATTCGTTTGACAAATAAAAACAACTTAAGTAATACCAATTTTCAAAATGACTATGTAAACTACGATAGGTTAGGTTTGGGTCCGGTTAGGTGAGGTTAGGTTTTTGGTTGCGATTCTCTGCAAATAACTTTTTTATTTTAAAGCTGATTGCGGAGCTCGACCGCTCTGAAGGATGGTATCGACGAGATCTACACGAATAAACAATAAAAACGCTGAGTTACCATACAAAATTTTTAAGTTTTAGACCAAAAACCCAGATTTCGATGCACCAAAAACGATGTAAATTTGCTAGTGCGGTAGCTGATTGAGGAGTCAGAAGGAGCGCCTCAATGCGTTTGACAAATAAAAACAACTTAAGTAATACAAATTTTCAAAATGACTATGTAAACTACGATAGGTTAAGTTTTTGGTTGCGATTCTCTGCAAATAACTTTTTAATTTTCAAGCCGATTGCGAAGTTCGACCGCTCTGAAGGATAGTATCGACGAGATCTACACGAATAAACAATAAAAACGCTGAGTTACCGTACAAAATTTTTAAGTTTTAGACCAAAAACCCAGATTTCGATGCTCCAAAAACGATGTAAATTTGCTAGTGCGGTAGCTGATTGAGGAGTTGGAAGGAGCGCCTCAATGCGTTTGACAAAATAAAAACAACTTAAGCAATACAAATTTTCAAAATGACTATGTAAACTACGATAGGTTAGATTTGGGTTAGGTTAGGTTAGGTTAGGTAAGGTTTTTGGTTGCGATTCTCTGAAAATAACTTTTTTATTTTCAAGCCGATTGCGGAGTTCGACCGCTCTGAAGGATGGTATCGACGAGATCTACACGAATAAACAATAAAAATGCTGAGTTACCATACAAAATTTTTAAGTTTTAGACCAAAAACCCAGATTACGATGCACCAAAAACGATGTAAATTTGCTAGTGCGTAGCTGATTGAGGAGTCAGAAGGAGCGCCTCAATTCGTTTGACAAATAAAAACAACTTAAGTAATACCAATTTTCAAAATGACTATGTAAACTACGATAGGTTAGGTTTGGGTCAGGTTAGGTGAGGTTAGGTTTTTGGTTGCGATTCTCTGCAAATTACTTTTTTATTTTCAAGCCAATTGCGGAGTTTGACACCTTTGAAGGAAGGTATCGACGAGATCTACACGAATAAATAATATTAACGCTGAGTTACCGTATTTTTTTTTTAAGTTTTAGACAAAAAACCCAGATTCCGATGCACCAAAAACGATGTAAATTTGCAAGTGCGGTAGCTGATTGAGAAGTCAGAAGGAGCGCCTCAATGCGTTTGACAAAATAAAAACAACTTAAGCAATACAAATTTTCAAAATGACTAAGTAAACTACGTTAGGTAAGGTTTGGGTCAGGTTAGGTTAGGTTTTTGGTTGCGATTCTTTGCAAATAACTTTTTCATTTTCAAGCCGATTGCGGAGTTCGACGGCTCTGAAGGATAGTATCGACGAGAACTACACGAATAAACAATAAAAACGCTGAGTTACCGTACAAATTTTTTAAGTTTTAGATCAAAAACCCAGATTTCGATGCACCAAAAACGATGTAAATTTGCTAGTGCGGTAGCTGATTGAGGATTCAAGAGGAGCGCCTCAATGCGTTTGACAAAATAAAAACAACTTGCAATACAAAGTTTCAAAATGACTGTGTAAACTACGATAGGTTAGTTTGGGTCAGGTTAGGTTAGGCTCCCCAAATTTCAAAAGGACTATGTAAACTACGATAGGTTAGGTTTTTGGTTGCGATTCTCTGCAAATAACTTAATTATTTTCAAGCCGATTGCGGAGTTCGACCACTCTGAAGGATGGTATCGACGAGATCTACACGAATAAACAATAAAAACGCTGAGTTACCGTATAACATTTTTAAGTTTTAGACCAAAAACCCAGATTTCGATGCACCAAAAACGATGTAAATTTGCTAGAGCGGTAGCTAATTGAGGAGTCAGAAGGAGCGCCTCAATGCGTTTGACAAAAAAAAACTACTTAAGTAATACAAATTTTCAAAATGACTATGTAAACTACGATAGGTTAGGTTTGGGTCAGGTTAGGTTAGGTTAGGTGTTTGGTTGCGATTCTCTGCAAATAACTTTTTTATTTTCTAGCCAATTGCGGAGCTCGACCGCTCTAAAGGAAGGTATTGACGAGATCTACCTGAATAAACAATAAAAACGCTGAGTTACCGTACAAAATTTTTAAGTTTTAGACCTAAAACCCAGATTTCGATGCACCAAAAACGATGTAAATTTGCTAGTGCGGTAGCTGATTGAGGAGTTGGAAGGAGCGCCTCAATGCGTTTGACAAAATAAAAACAACTTAAGCAATACAAATTTTCAAAATGACTATGTAACTACGATAGGTTAGGTTTGGGTCAGGTTAGATTAGGTTAGGTTAGGTTTTTGGTTGCGATTCTCTGCAAATTACTTTTTTATTTTCAAGTCGATTGCGGAGTTCGACACCTTTGAAGGAAGGTATCGACGAGATCTACACGAATAAATAATATTAACGCTGAGTTACCGTAAATTTTTTTTAAGTTTTAGACAAAAAACCCAGATTCCGATGCACCAAAAACGATGTAAATTTGCAAGTGCGGTAGCTGATTGAGAAGTCAGAAGGAGCGCCTCAATGCGTTTGACAAAATAAAAACAACTTAAGCAATACAAATTTTCAAAATGACTAAGTAAACTACGATAGGTAAGGTTTGGGTCAGGTTAGGTTAGGTTTTTGGTTGCGATTCTTTGCAAATAACTTTTTCATTTTCAAGCCGATTGCGGAGTTCGACGGCTCTGAAGGATAGTATCGACGAGAACTACACGAATAAACAATAAAAACGCTGAGTTACCGTACAAATTTTTTAAGTTTTAGATCAAAAACCCAGATTTCGATGCACCAAAAACGATGTAAATTTGCTAGTGCGGTAGCTGATTGAGGATTCAAGAGGAGCGCCTCAATGCGTTTGACAAAATAAAAACAACTTGCAATACAAAGTTTCAAAATGACTGTGTAAACTACGATAGGTTAGTTTGGGTCAGGTTAGGTTAGGCTCCCCAAATTTCAAAAGGACTATGTAAACTACGATAGGTTAGGTTTTTGGTTGCGATTCTCTGCAAATAACTTATTTATTTTCAAGCCGATTGCGGAGTTCGACCACTCTGAAGGATGGTATCGACGAGATCTACACGAATAAACAATAAAAACGCTGAGTTACCGTATAACATTTTTAAGTTTTAGACCAAAAACCCAGATTTCGATGCACCAAAAACGATGTAAATTTGCTAGAGCGGTAGCTAATTGAGGAGTCAGAAGGAGCGCCTCAATGCGTTTGACAAAAAAAAACTACTTAAGTAATACAAATTTTCAAAATGACTATGTAAACTACGATAGGTTAGGTTTGGGTCAGGTTAGGTTAGGTTAGGTGTTTGGTTGCGATTCTCTGCAAATAACTTTTTTATTTTCTAGCCAATTGCGGAGCTCGACCGCTCTAAAGGAAGGTATTGACGAGATCTACCTGAATAAACAATAAAAACGCTGAGTTACCGTACAAAATTTTTAAGTTTTAGACCTAAAACCCAGATTTCGATGCACCAAAAACGATGTAAATTTGCTAGTGCGGTAGCTGATTGAGGAGTTGGAAGGAGCGCCTCAATGCGTTTGACAAAATAAAAACAACTTAAGCAATACAAATTTTCAAAATGACTATGTAACTACGATAGGTTAGGTTTGGGTCAGGTTAGATTAGGTTAGGTTAGGTTTTTGGTTGCGATTCTCTGCAAATTACTTTTTTATTTTCAAGTCGATTGCGGAGTTCGACACCTTTGAAGGAAGGTATCGACGAGATCTACACGAATAAATAATATTAACGCTGAGTTACCGTAAATTTTTTTTTAGTTTTAGACAAAAAACCCAGATTCCGATGCACCAAAAACGATGTAAATTTGCAAGTGCGGTAGCTGATTGATTTGCCAGAAGGAGCGCCTCAATGCGTTTGACAAAATAAAAACAACTTAAGTAATAAAAATTTTCAAAATGACTATGTAAACTACGATAGGTTAGGTTTGGGTCAGGTTAGGTTAGGTTAGGTTAGAATAGGTTAGGTTTTTGGTTGCGATTCTTTGCAAATAACTTTTTTATTTTCAAGCCGATTGCGAAGTTCGACCCCTCTGAAGGATGGTATCGACGAGATCTGCACGAATAAACAATAAAAACGCTGAAATACCGTACAAAATTTTTAAGTTTTAGACCAAAAACCCAGATTTCGATGCACCAAAAACGATGTAAATTTGCTAGTGCGGTAGCTGATTGAGGAGTTGGAAGGAGCGCCTCAATGCGTTTGACAAAATAAAAACAACTTAAGCAATACAAATTTTCAAAATGACTATGTAAACTACGATAGGTTAGGTTTGGGTTAGGTTAGGTTAGGTTAGGTAAGGTTTTTGGTTGCGATTCTCTGAAAATAACTTTTTTATTTTTAAGCCGATTGCGGAGTTCGACCTTTCTGAAGGATGGTATCGACGAGATCTACACGAATAAACAATAAAAACGCTGAGTAACAATAAAAAAAATAAAGTTTTAGACCAAAAACCCAGATTTTGATGCACCAAAAACGATGTAAATTTGCTAGTGCGGTAGCTGATTGAGGAGTCAGAAGGAGCGCCTCAATGCGTTTGACAAAATAAAAACAACTTAAGCAATACAAATTTTCAAAATGACTATGTAATCTACGATAGGTTAGGTTTGGGTCAGGTTAGGTTAGGTTAGGTTTATGGTTGCGATTCTCTGAAAATAACTTTTTTATTTTCAAGCCGATTGCGGAGTTCGACCGCTCTGAAGGATGGTATCGACGAGATCTACACGAATAAACAATAAAAATGCTGAGTTACCATACAAAATTTTTAAGTTTTAGACCAAAAACCCAGATTACGATGCACCAAAAACGATGTAAATTTGCTAGTGCGTAGCTGATTGAGGAGTCAGAAGGAGCACCTCAATGCGTTTGACAAAATTAAAACAACTTAAGCAATACAAATTTTCAACATGACTATGTAAACTACGATAGGTTAGGTTTTGGTCAGGTTAGGTTAGGTTAGGTTAGGTTTTTGGTTGCGATTCTCTGCAAATAACATTTTTTTTTTCAAGCCGATTGCGGAGTTCGACACCTTTGAAGGTATCGACGAGATCTACACGAATAAACAATAAAAACGCTGAAATACCGTACAAAATTTTTAAGTTTTAGACCAAAAACCCAGATTTCGATGCACCAAAAACGATGTAAATTTGCTAGTGCGGTAGCTGATTGAGGAGTCAGAAGGAGCGCCTCAATTCGTTTGACAAATAAAAACAACTTAAGTAATACCAATTTTCAAAATGACTATGTAAACTACGATAGGTTAGGTTTGGGTCCGGTTAGGTGAGGTTAGGTTTTTGGTTACGATTCTCTGCAAATAACTTTTTTATTTTAAAGCTGATTGCGGAGCTCGACCGCTCTGAAGGATGGTATCGACGAGATCTACACGAATAAACAATAAAAACGCTGAGTTACCATACAAAATTTTTAAGTTTTAGACCAAAAACCCAGATTTCGATGCACCAAAAACGATGTAAATTTGCTAGTGCGGTAGCTGATTGAGGAGTCAGAAGGAGCGCCTCAATGCGTTTGACAAATAAAAACAACTTAAGTAATACAAATTTTCAAAATGACTATGTAAACTACGATAGGTTAAGTTTTTGGTTGCGATTCTCTGCAAATAACTTTTTAATTTTCAAGCCGATTGCGAAGTTCGACCGCTCTGAAGGATAGTATCGACGAGATCTACACGAATAAACAATAAAAACGCTGAGTTACCGTACAAAATTTTTAAGTTTTAGACCAAAAACCCAGATTTCGATGCTCCAAAAACGATGTAAATTTGCTAGTGCGGTAGCTGATTGAGGAGTTGGAAGGAGCGCCTCAATGCGTTTGACAAAATAAAAACAACTTAAGCAATACAAATTTTCAAAATGACTATGTAAACTACGATAGGTTAGATTTGGGTTAGGTTAGGTTAGGTTAGGTAAGGTTTTTGGTTGCGATTCTCTGAAAATAACTTTTTTATTTTCAAGCCGATTGCGGAGTTCGACCGCTCTGAAGGATGGTATCGACGAGATCTACACGAATAAACAATAAAAATGCTGAGTTACCATACAAAATTTTTAAGTTTTAGACCAAAAACCCAGATTACGATGCACCAAAAACGATGTAAATTTGCTAGTGCGTAGCTGATTGAGGAGTCAGAAGGAGCGCCTCAATTCGTTTGACAAATAAAAACAACTTAAGTAATACCAATTTTCAAAATGACTATGTAAACTACGATAGGTTAGGTTTGGGTCAGGTTAGGTGAGGTTAGGTTTTTGGTTGCGATTCTCTGCAAATTACTTTTTTATTTTCAAGCCAATTGCGGAGTTTGACACCTTTGAAGGAAGGTATCGACGAGATCTACACGAATAAATAATATTAACGCTGAGTTACCGTATTTTTTTTTTAAGTTTTAGACAAAAAACCCAGATTCCGATGCACCAAAAACGATGTAAATTTGCAAGTGCGGTAGCTGATTGAGAAGTCAGAAGGAGCGCCTCAATGCGTTTGACAAAATAAAAACAACTTAAGCAATACAAATTTTCAAAATGACTAAGTAAACTACGTTAGGTAAGGTTTGGGTCAGGTTAGGTTAGGTTTTTGGTTGCGATTCTTTGCAAATAACTTTTTCATTTTCAAGCCGATTGCGGAGTTCGACGGCTCTGAAGGATAGTATCGACGAGAACTACACGAATAAACAATAAAAACGCTGAGTTACCGTACAAATTTTTTAAGTTTTAGATCAAAAACCCAGATTTCGATGCACCAAAAACGATGTAAATTTGCTAGTGCGGTAGCTGATTGAGGATTCAAGAGGAGCGCCTCAATGCGTTTGACAAAATAAAAACAACTTGCAATACAAAGTTTCAAAATGACTGTGTAAACTACGATAGGTTAGTTTGGGTCAGGTTAGGTTAGGCTCCCCAAATTTCAAAAGGACTATGTAAACTACGATAGGTTAGGTTTTTGGTTGCGATTCTCTGCAAATAACTTAATTATTTTCAAGCCGATTGCGGAGTTCGACCACTCTGAAGGATGGTATCGACGAGATCTACACGAATAAACAATAAAAACGCTGAGTTACCGTATAACATTTTTAAGTTTTAGACCAAAAACCCAGATTTCGATGCACCAAAAACGATGTAAATTTGCTAGAGCGGTAGCTAATTGATTAGTCAGAAGGAGCGCCTCAATGCGTTTGACAAAAAAAAACTACTTAAGTAATACAAATTTTCAAAATGACTATGTAAACTACGATAGGTTAGGTTTGGGTCAGGTTAGGTTAGGTTAGGTGTTTGGTTGCGATTCTCTGCAAATAACTTTTTTATTTTCTAGCCAATTGCGGAGCTCGACCGCTCTAAAGGAAGGTATTGACGAGATCTACCTGAATAAACAATAAAAACGCTGAGTTACCGTACAAAATTTTTAAGTTTTAGACCTAAAACCCAGATTTCGATGCACCAAAAACGATGTAAATTTGCTAGTGCGGTAGCTGATTGATTAGCCAGAAGGAGCACCTCAATGCGTTTGACAAAATAAAAACAACTTAAGTAATAAAAATTTTCAAAATGACTATGTTAACTACGATAGGTTAGGTTTGGGTCAGGTTAGGTTAGGTTAGAATAGGTTAGGTTTTTGGTTGCGATTCTTTGCAAATAACTTTTTTATTTTCAAGCCGATTGCGAAGTTCGACCCCTCTGAAGGATGGTATCGACGAGATCTGCACGAATAAACAATAAAAACGCTGAAATACCGTACAAAATTTTTAAGTTTTAGCAAAAACGATGTAAATATATAAACGAACGGTTGACTTCAGAAAACAAAAAAATCCTTCGTAGAGCAAGGGAGGTAGCGAAACAGCAAGGGTGGAAGTTTGTTTGGGTAAGGGATGGAAAAATTCTTGTTTGCAAGAATGAAGGTAGTAATGTTTATCGTATGTCTAGAGATGAAGATATTAATAAGGTTTTTTTTGGATCTGCAAACAACGAAGACATTTCGAAGCAGATGCTCTAATCACTGTTATAATTTAAAAAAAATCTTACAAGTTGTTGTTATGTTTTATAATTTTTATTCTTCCAAATGTATTATTAGTAGTTGGGATTAATTTGTTCGCCTTGTTGGATTGTTTTCTTCTTTTATCTGTTTTAGTCTCTTTATTTTATATAGCATATGTTAACGTAGTTATTTGTTTCTTTTATCTTAGTTGCTTTCTGTTATGTGTCTTGCTTAGATATAAATCAGAATTGGTAAGTGAATTAATGTCAGTTGTGCTTAAGATTTTTTTAGTTTTGATTTGGATACAATATATAACTAACTATGGCTATTGTATTTATTATATTTTGTATATATTTTATATATCTATTTAAGTGTTTATTTTATTTTATATAGTTTATGTTAACTTAGATTTTTGTTTCTTCTGCTCCAGTTATTGTCTGTTATGTGACGTACATAGATATAAATTAAAATTGATATATGAATTTATGTTGGATATGGGTAAAATGATTTTATTATTAACTTATATGGAATATCTAATTTATTTTGATTGTTTCATTAATTATATTTTGTATACACTATTAATAATAAAATAAAAATGAAAAAGTCTCAAAATAAATGTTTTAAATTAGGGTTACTTAATATTAGGTCTGTAAACACGGGCAAAGACGAGTTCGTTGCGGCTATGGAAACGTTAGAACCCGATATCTTAGCTATCAATGAAACCTGGATCAAAACAGGTAAACAAAATGGGGCGCCTGTAGTAGCAGGATATACATTTCGGCACATAGAGCGATCGAACAAAGGCGGAGGAGGCGTTGGGTTCTACGTGAGGCGCGGGCTGCGCGCGCGCACGCAGCCGCACCCGCCGTCCGTGCTCGAACAGATGTGGATGGAGGTTACGCTGCCGGGATCCACGCGCGTGGCGGTTGGAACCGCTTACAGGCCTGAAGACGTAAGCATATCGGTCGCTCTAGATGCTCTGGGTGAGTCTATAGCAACTTTCAGACACTGTAACCACATATTTATTCTGACTGATTTTAATGTAGATATGTTTCAATCACCAACATTACGACCTATAAAAGAAATTAACACTTTTTTGAATCATTATAGTTTTGTGCAGCTAGTAAAGGAGCCAACGCGTATAACCGAGAATTCATCTACTCTACTGGATATAGCCATAACAGATGCGGCAAATATATGTCGGAAAGTATCCGTCCATCATAACCGCCTTCTTAGTGATCACGGGTTGGTTTTGCTTGAATTAAATATACCAAAACCTAGGACTATACCACGACTTATAACTCATCGAACCTTACATAAAATTGATCAAAATGAATTCGAGAATGATTTAAAATCTAAACAATGGTCTACGCTGTATGATATTGAAGATGTAAATGAAATGGTAAATATGTTTAATTCCTTCCTTTTAGAGTTGTTTAATAAACACGCACCCATTAAACAGTTCCTCGTGAAAGAGACACCTAGACCGTGGTTAACGGATACAATAAAGGATATGATAAAGCTACGAAATGCAGCTCATAAAAGAGCCCTCAATTCTAAACAAGAATCTCACTTTAAATATTATAAAGACTTGCGAAATACTGTCAGCGCTGCTATAGATAGAGAAAAAACCGCCTATTATACCTATTTTGTTAATAAAAATGTTTCTCAACCAAAGAAAATGTGGTCTCATCTCAAGTCAACTTCATTGATATCCAGGGGAAAACCTTTTGACTTACCCAAACATCTTAGCGATCCCAACGATATTAACGACAGCTTTCTTAATATTCCGGGGAATCCGTGCTCCGCGTCTACTAAATTGCAGTTTGCATCAGCCAGGTTTAATAATTCCTTATTTGAGCTTAAGCCCTGTACTGAAGATGAGGTACTAAAAATAATAAAAAATATAAAAACTAATACATCGGGTTATGACGATATCAACATAGACATGATAAAATTAACCATTCACGTTACCCTACCTATAATAACTCGTATTATAAATAAGTCTATTGAGACCTCTGTTTTTCCTGATGCTTGGAAGTTAGCAAAAATAAAACCACTTCCAAAAACTGGCAAAGTAGACACCTATAAAGACATACGCCCGATAAGCATATTACCAGCCTTATCTAAGATCATCGAGAGAGTAGTCTGCACACAAGTTACTAAGTATTTAGAAACTGAACGCGTAATACCAGATATACAGTCAGGGTTTCGCAAGGGCCATAGTACCGCCACAGCTCTATCCCATGTCTCAGATGACATCATAACTGCTTCAGACCTGGGTGGAGCTACTATACTTGTATTACTGGATTTTAGTAGAGCTTTCGACTGCTTAAATGTAGAGTTGCTATTATCCAAAATGAAGTATTACGGCTTTGCAGACGCAACTTGCAAGTGGTTTCAATCATTTCTTTGTGGACGACGACAGTTTGTATCTTTGGACGTGGAAAACAGAATAGTGAAATCAAACATTAAATAAGTAGATAGAGGCACGCCCCAAGGCTCTGTACTAAGTCCGATATTATTCACTATGTTTACAGCAGATCTAAACCGAAGGCTACAACATTGCAAGGTACACTTGTACGCGGACGACACACAGCTTTACCTTTCATTTGACCCAAAGTCGACCGACGTAGCAACTGAGAAAATTAACTTCGATCTCAATAAAATCAATGAATGGTCTCTTGAAAACGCATTGGACTTGAACCCTATAAAATCAAAATATATGGTCTTAGGCTCAAAGAATCAATGTGAAGTTGTAAAAGCCAGTAACCCTAAATTGAAAATAAATTCCGTCCTCATAAATAGGGTTGACAGTGCAAAAAATTTGGGATTAATATTGGATGAGCAAATGCGCTACGAAGAGCACATTAATGGAGTTATTAAGAATGCATTCTTTAGATTGAAGGTTTTGTACGAGTTTCGTCGTTATATATCTTTAAAAGTTCGGACAACGCTTTCTGAATCCCTGGTGCTATCAAATTTTAACTACTGCGACACTGTGTATGGATCGAGAATTTTAAAAAAAACATCACATGCCATACAACGGGTGCAAAATGCATGCATGCGTTTTTGTTACAACATACCCAAACGTGACCATATCACACCATACATGGTTAAAAACAAAATATTAAACATGGAAGAAAGGAGAAAATTACATTTGGGAAGTTTCGTGTCCAATATAATAATAACAAAGAACCCCGTCTACCTATTTAATAAATTGCAATGGAAGAAAGATTCGCACCAACGTAACACTAGATCCAAATCCCAAAATAAACTGACTGTGCCCAAACACTACACAACAAGTTTCAGAGGCAGTTTCAAGTTCTCAGCCTCAAAAATTTGGAACGATCTGCCTCCCCCCTTGCGAGAACCTGTTTGTAAACAAACTTTTAAGCTCAAATACCGGGCAATACTTTTGAGTGCAAAAAAAGCAACAATAGTTTAGTTCAGTTTAAAATAAATATTTATTAAGTCCTCTATTCTTATTAAATAGTTTTATATATTATCTATATATCCACTTTGATTTATTATTTTGTTTATAAGTATCACATTTTGATTTATTATTTTATTTTATCTATATCTATATTTATTTTTGATTTATTATTTTTATCTTTGTATTTATGATGAGTTAATATTATATGTATCTGTATCAATGTATTAAAACAATCAGAAAAATAACTTCAATATAAATTCGACTATCCACAAATATAAACATGTATTGATAGGATTTGTAAATAGGAGTACCTAGGAAAGGCTGGATCTGAAAATCAGCGCTGTTAAAACTAGTTTTTAGCAGCACAATGCTGAGGTTCAGCCTATTATCGCAATTTTTTTTTTTTTAAATTTAGTACCTAGTATTTTTGTTTGTAATATAAACCTTTCTAATATTGATTACTGTGAATATGTATGTATAATTGTGTTTTCTATGTGAATTTGTGATAATAAAACTTTTTTAAACTTTTTTTTTTAAACTAAATTTGCTAGTGCGGTAGCTGATTGAGGAGTCAGAAGGAGCGCCTCAATGCGTTTGACAAAATAAAAACAACTTAAGCAATACAAATTTTCAACATGACTATGTAAACTACGATAGGTTAGGTTTGGGTCAGGTTAGGTTAGGTTAGGTTAGGTTTTTGGTTGCGATTCTCTGCAAATAACATTTTTTTTTCAAGCCAATTGCGGAGTTCGACACCTTTAAAGGAAGGTATCGACGAGATCTTCACGAATAAACAATAAAAACGCTGAATCACCTTACAAAATTTTTAAGTTTTAGACCAAAAACCCAGATTTTGATGCACCATAAACGATGTAAATTTGCTAGAGCGGTAGCTGATTGAGGAGCCAGAAGGAGCGCCTCAATGCGTTTGACAAAAAAAAAACAACTTAAGTAATAGGTACAAATTTTCAAAACAATATAATAATAAGACTTTATTTACTTACACAAAAACATAATAGCAAAATACAAAGAATAGGTTTAAAACAATGGTTTGAAAGACAAAGCATGTAAGTAAAAATGACTATGTAAACTACGATAGGTTAGGTTTGGGTCAGGTTAGGTTAGGTTAGGTTAGGTTTTTGGTTGCGATTCTCTGCAAAAAACATTTTTTTTTCAAGCTGATTGCGGAGTTCGACACCTTTGAAGGAAGGTATCGACGAGATCTACACGAATAAACAATAAAAACGCTGAGTTACCATACAAAATTTTTAAGTTTTAGACCAAAAACCCAGATTTCGATGCACCAAAAACGATGTAAATTTGCTAGTGCGGTAGCTGATTGAGGAGTCAGAAGGAGCGCCTCAATGCGTTTGACAAATAAAAACAACTTAAGTAATACAAATTTTCAAAATGACTATGTAAACTACGATAGGTTAGGTTTGGGTCAGGTTAGGTTAGGTTAGGTTTTTGGTTGCGATTCTCTGCAAATAACTTTTTTATTTTCAAGCCCATTGCGGAGTTCGACACCTTCGAAGGAAGGTATCGACTAGATCTACACGAATAAACAATAAAAACGCTGAGTTACCATACAAAATTTTTAAGTTTTAGACCAAAAACCCAGATTTCGATGCACCAAAAACGATGTAAATTTCCTAGAGCGGTAGCTGATTAAGGAGTCAGAAGGAGCGCCTCATTGCGTTTGACAAAAAAAACAACTTAAGTAATACCAATTTTCAAAATGACTATGTAAACTACGAAAGGTTAGGTTTGGGTCAGGTTAGGTTAGGTTAGGTTAGGTTTTTGGTTGCGATTCTCTGCAAATAACTTTTTTATTTTCAAGCCGATTGCGGAGCTCGACCGCTCTAAAGGATGGTATCGACCAGATCTACACGAATAAACAATAAAAACGCTGAGTTACCGTACAAAATTTTTAAGTTTTAGACCAAAAACCCAGATTTCGATGCACCAAAAACGATGTAAATTTGCTAGTGCGGTAGCTGATTGAGGAGTTGGAAGGAGCGACTCAATGCGTTTGACAAAATAAAAACAACTTAAGCAATACAAATTTTCAAAATGACTATGTAAACTACGATAGGTTAGGTTTGGGTCAGGTTAGGTGAGGTTAGGTTTTTGGTTGCGATTCTCTGCAAATAACTTTTTTATTTTCAAGCTGATTGCGGAGCTCGACCGCTCTGAAGGATGGTATCGACGAGATCTACACGAATAAACAATAAAAACGCTGAGTTACCGTACAAAATTTTTAAGTTTTAGACCAAAAACCCAGATTTCGATGCACCAAAAACGATGTAAATTTGCTAGTGCGGTAGCTGATTGAGGAGTTGGAAGGAGCGCCTCAATGCGTTTGACAAAATAAAAACAACTTAAGCAATACAAATTTTCAAAATGACTATGTAAACTACGATAGGTTAGGTTTGGGTTAGGTTAGGTTAGGTTAGGTAAGGTTTTTGGTTGCGATTCTCTGAAAATAACTTTTTTATTTTTAAGCCGATTGCGAAGTTCGACCACTCTGAAGGATGGTATCGACGAGATCTATACGAATAAACAATAAAAACGCTGAGTAACAATACAAAATTTTTAAGTTTTAGACCAAAAACCCAGATTTCGATGCACCAAAAACGATGTAAATTTGCTAGTGCGGTAGCTGATTGAGGAGTCAGAAGGAGCGCCTCAATGCGTTTGACAAATAAAAACAACTTAAGTAATACAAATTTTCAAAATGACTATGTAAACTACGATAGGTTAAGTTTTTGGTTGCGATTCTCTGCAAATAACTTTTTCATTTTCAAGCCGATTGCGAAGTTCGACCGCTCTGAAGGATAGTATCGACGAGATCTACACGAATAAACAATAAAAACGTTGAGTTACCGTACAAAATTTTTTAGTTTTAGACCAAAAACCCAGATTTCGATGCACCAAAAACGATGTAAATTTGCTAGTGCGGTAGCTGATTGAGGAGTTGGAAGGAGCGCCTCAATGCGTTTGACAAATAAAAACAACTTAAGTAATACAAATTTTCAAAATGACTATGTAAACTACGATAGGTTAAGTTTTTGGTTGCGATTCTCTGCAAATAACTTTTTCATTTTCAAGCCGATTGTGAAGTTCGACCGCTCTGAAGGATAGTATCGACGAGATCTACACGAATAAACAATAAAAACGCTGAGTTACCGTACAAAATTTTTAAGTTTTAGACCAAAAACCCAGATTTCGATGCACCAAAAACGATGTAAATTTGCTAGTGCGGTAGCTGATTGAGGAGTTGGAAGGAGCGCCTCAATGCGTTTGACAAAATAAAAACAACTTAAGCAATACAAATTTTCAAAATGACTATGTAAACTACGATAGGTTAGGTTTGGGTTAGGTTAGGTTAGGTTAGGTAAGGTTTTTGGTTGCGATTCTCTGAAAATAACTTTTTTATTTTTAAGCCGATTGCGGAGTTCGACCACTCTGAAGGATGGTATCGACGAGATCTACACGAATAAACAATAAAAACGCTGAGTAACAATAAAAAAAATAAAGTTTTAGACCAAAAACCCAGATTTTGATAAACCAAAAACGATGTAAATTTGCTAGTGCGGTAGCTGATTGAGGAGTCAGAAGGAGCGCCTCAATGCGTTTGACAAAATAAAAACAACTTAAGCAATACAAATTTTCAAAATGACTATGTAATCTACGATAGGTTAGGTTTGGGTCAGGTTAGGTTAGGTTAGGTTAGGTTAGGTTAGGTTTCCCCCCCAAGTGGAGTGTGCCTTGTCGTGGCGGGGGGGCTCAGTAGCCCGTCGCAATCCAGCGACTGGGTGAAGCCAAATCACTCCTACGATGGTGGCGCGCTGCGTCTGTCCCGTATCGGGCGGCAGTGTGCCCCTCCGGTACCTTGCGTCTGACCCGTAGCGGGCGGCAGTGGTATCGGGGTGAGGGGGTGGTAGGCGTGGCGAGCACTAACACTGCCGTCGCGTAGTCATTAAATTGTCACTGCCACCAAAACCGTAACCCGTCGAAGTGTCGTGGAACATGTCTCGCGGCTTTGATGGAACGGGGGTCTTGGCTTAACCGCCCGGACCGTGAGGAGACATCCTCTATAAAAAACCCCGAAAGACCGATCGCTGGGAAACGCGGCGATCGGTTGCCTCTTCGGAGGTGGCAGAGTGGGATAATTCTGCCAATTAGCGACCAACCCTGGGTATCTCCCGACCCCCAGGCGTAAGTAGGGTTGACCTTGGCACCGCGTCACTGCCTCGACTAAGTCAATATCATGAACGCGGTACTCGTGGGTTTTGTTATGGATGCTAAACTTTCAAAAGACGTTGAGCCTGAGACGGGCGGAGTTGACGATGGGCCTGTGAAGGGCGGAGTTGACGGTGGGCCTGTGAAGGGCGGAGTTTGTGTTGTGCCCGAGAAGGGTGGAGTCGGTGGAGATGCCTGTGAAGGCAAATTATTTGTTGTGGGACGCTGTGACAGCGCAGAAGAGAGCGGCCGTGAAGGCAGAGGTTTTGTTTTGCCTGGCAAGGGCAAAAGCCGCGGTAGAAGCCGCAATGTCGGAGAAGGGAGAAGTGCGGGCGGTGCGGGAGTCTGTACCCGGTCGCAGAGGAGGTCCTCCTCCATCTTGAGTGGATTGTCGATGGAGGTCGGCGATAGTAGCGGATCGGAGCTCGGAAGCTCCTGTGCTCGTCAGAAGAGGAGTTCGGAGTTTGGCGGAATCCTTTCTGACACGGAGCTTTCGGGCCTGGAGACGGACGCAGACGCAAACGCGAGGGCAATTATCCCTACCAAAAAAGGGAAGAAGGGTTCCCCTAAAAAGGGGAAAGGTTGTAAACCCAAGGAGACGGGAGAAAGCGGTGAGGGATTAAAAGTTACCTTCCGCAAGGAAAGTCCAACTCTTCCCGTTATGGAAGAGTTGGACATTGAGAGGCTGGCAACAGACCAGATAAGAGAGAGGGCAGGTGTGAAGGTGGCTAGAATTCTCTCGCTGGCTACAACTTCAAATAATTTGAAGGGTACCTACGTGAGAGAATTAAAAGACAGTGCCGGAGACCTGAGCGACATTATCGAATGTCTCTCGAGGAGAACCGAGGGGGATGAAATTCGTAACCTCCGTCGGGATAATATCCGTCTCAGGAGGCATGTGGAGGATCTTAAGTCCGAGATCTATGCCCTGAGACGGGAGTTCCAGGAGGGACGGGAGCGCCACAGTTCCCAGCCTGCCGAACCGGTCTCAACCAATCTGGTTGCAGACCTCAAGGCCGCTCTTTTGCCAGATTTTATGGCGTCGGTGGGATCAATGATGGATGCCAAACTCTCGGACATCCGATCATTGCTCCCGGCCAAAAAATTGCGCCCCCCTCTGGCGCATGAATCCCGCGAGGTATTGTCCACAGTCAGTGCACCGGTGCAAACTAATGCGCCGGTGCAAAGTGGTGCGCCCTCCTCGGCAGAGCAACCTGTGGCGTCCTGGGCCACGGTGGCCAGGAGGAAGAAAAAAAAGAAGGCCTCTGCCCCGGCGGTACTGACGGTGGCAGCTCCTGCCCCAGGCAAGCCGGCAACGCAGTCCCAGCGGCTGTTGGCAGCTGTGGCATCCCCACGTCCTGCCCCACCGGCAGCTAAGCCGAAGCTCACCCCTCCAAGGTCCTCTGCAGTGGTAATCACACTGCTTCCAGAGGCCATCCAAAGAGGGGTGAGCTACAAAGACGCAATCCTGACTGCGCGTCAGAGTATCAAGCTGGCTGATCTGGGGATTGCCACTGTGAAGATCCGGGAGTCGGCAACGGGAGCCCGCATGCTGGAGGTCCCGGGCACCCAAAGTGGGGACAAGGCGGATCAGCTTGCGGACAAACTGCGAGCTGTTCTTGCTGAGGTCGCAAGGGTGGACCGGCCGGAGAAGCTGGCCGAGCTGCGGATTGGGGGGCTGGACGACTCCGTCACCGCTGAGGATGTGGTGGCGGCAGTTGCGTCTAGGGGAGAATGTGCACCCGAGCAAGTCAAGGCGGGTGCACTTCTGGCGTCGGTCCGCGGGATGGCCGCGATTTTTGTCCGGTGCCCTGTCACTGCGGCAAAAAAGATAGTGGGAGCCCGCCTGCTTGTCGGCTGGAGTTCCGCCTCCGTGACGGCACTCGAGGCGCGCCCCATGCGCTGTTACAGGTGCATGGGGATCGGGCACGTCCGCGCCACGTGCCCGTCAGCGGTCGACCGATCGGACCTGTGTCACCGGTGTGGACAGCCGGGACACATGGCCGCCGCCTGCACTGCCGCCACACGATGTGCGGTATGTGCTGACGTTGGGTGCCCGTCGGCACACGTGATGGGGAGGAGGAGTTGCAACCCTCCCCCCGTCAAAAAGAGAGGGGTCCGCGGTGTCGGGCTTCCTAAAACGGCGGTGCCCCAACAGGCGGCTGAGGAAATTGAAATGGCCGAGTAATGGGTAGTAGGTCCTTCAATTTCCTCCAGGGGAACCTCAACCACTGCGCCGCTGCTCAGGATTTATTCCTGCAGGCTATGGCACAGTGGGAAATCGAAGTGGCGGTCGTGGCGGAGCCTTATTATGTGGCTCCACGACCGCATTGGGCCTGCTCCTTAGACGGCACGGTGGCCATCGTCGTGCGGTTGGGGGGGTGTCACGCACTGATTGTAAGGGAGAGGGGTCCAGGATACGTGGCGGTCAGGTGGGGGGAGTACACCATTATTGGTGTTTACTTTTCCCCTAATAGGCCGCTACGTGAGTACGAGCAGTACTTGGACTCCCTCCACGCATTGGTCGGGCGTATGGGGCCCGACCAACTGCTTCTGATGGGCGACCTTAATGCGAGGTCGCCTCAGTGGGGTGACACCATCACCAACTCTTTCGGCGTGGCCCTGGGGGAATGGGCTGTGGAAGCCGGACTGTCCCTCTTGAATACAGGGACAGTGCCGACTTGTGTGCGACCGCAGGGATCGTCCAGGGTGGACGTTACGTTCTGCTCTCCTGCGATCGCACACAGGATGTGCAATTGGCGGGTGCTGGTGGACCCGGTGACCCTATCGGACCATCGGTACATCCGGTTCGAAGTCGCCGTCCAACAGCACCTAGCGGAGTCTCCACGGCATCCCCCTGCCTTCCCGCGCTGGGCGATCGTCCGGCTCGACCGCGAAAAAGCGGCTGAGGCGGCCGTCGTCCAGGCGTGGTGTGCGCCGCGCACTGCCCCGGCCTCGGTGGACGAGGGCGCAGGCCGCTTCCGCGCCGCTTTGACTGCGGTGTGTGATGCGGCAATGCCCAGGGCGAGGGTCCACTGCGGTCGCAAGGCCGTGTACTGGTGGTCTCCGGAGATTACTGAACTCCGGGACGCCCACGGTCGGGCTTGGCGGGAGTGGTCGCACTACCGCCGGCGGCGCCACCGCGAAGAAGCGGAGGAGGCGCGGCTGGTGGCCGCTTGCAAGGCCACCAAGAAGGCATTGCAAGTGGCAATCTGCGCCGCTAAGGAGCGGGCCAGGGAGGACCTCCTGGAGGGTCTCAACAGGGACCCGTGGGGGCGTCCCTATAAGATGGCTCGGAACAAACTCCGGGCCATGGGACGGCCCCTCACTGAGACTCTCCAGCCTGAGTTCCTGAGGGTGGTCGTGGGAGAGCTGTTTCCTAACAGCCCCGACCACTCCTTGCCTCCCCCAGCGGGAGTGGCATGGGAGATTGAGGTTCCCCCCATCTCGGACGCCGAGATGGAGAATGCCATCTCCCGCTTGGGGAGTAAGAGGACGGCCCCCGGACCGGATGGAGTGCCCGGACGGATCCTAGAGGTAGCGGTGGAAACCCTGGGATCCGAGCTTCGGAAAGTGTTCGACCTCTCTCTGAGAACCGGACGGTTTCCGAAGCTCTGGAAGGACGGGAGGCTCTGCCTCCTCGGGAAAGAGGGCCGGTCGCCGGACAGTCCGTCGGCGTTCCGGCCTTTGGTCCTGCTGGATGAGACGGCCAAGATGCTGGAATTTATTCTGGCATCCCGGCTTGTCCAGCACCTCGAGGGGGTAGGGCCTGACCTGTCCGAGGCACAGTTCGGGTTCCGACGGGGGCGGTCGACCTTGGACGCCGTCTCTGCCCTGAAGGCCCTCACCGCGGAAGGTGCCGCGAGGGGGGAGAGGTCGTTGGCAGTGTCTTTGGACATTGCCAACGCCTTCAACAGCCTGCCGTTCGGTGCAATACTCGAGGCTCTCCGATTTCACGGGGTGCCTCTGTACCTGCGGCGGCTGTTGGAGGACTACCTCCGGGACAGGGACGTCATCTACGTCGACGGGAGGGGGTCACTGACGCGGCGAACCATGAGGTGTGGGGTTCCGCAAGGGTCGGTGCTCGGTCCGCTCTTGTGGAACTTGGGCTACGACGGGGTGTTGAGGGGCGTTCTGCCGCCCCACGTCAGCGTATTCTGCTATGCTGACGATACCCTCATAGTGGCCCAGGGGAGGACGTTCGCCGAGTCAGTGACTCGGATGGAGGAGGGTGCGGCCCTAGTGGTGGGCCGCATAAGGAGGTTGGGCCTCAGGGTCGCGCTGGAGAAGACCGAGGCCCTTTTGTTTCACGGGCCTCGGCAGGGTCCCCCTCCAGGTGCGACGCTGATGGTGGATGGGACCCGGATACCCCTGAAGAGGGAAATGCGGTATCTGGGCCTCATCTTAGATGGGCGCTGGGCCTTCGGTCAGCATTTTAAGGTGCTGGCCGAACGGCTCATCAAGGCGGTGGCTGCACTGGGGCGGCTGCTGCCAAACGTGGGGGGGCCTGGTTCCCCATGCCGTAGGCTCTACCTCGGTATTGTGGGAAGCATGGCCCTTTACGGAGCGCCCATCTGGGAGGATGCCCTCAACCGCCAAAATAGGGCCCTGCTGCGGAAGCCGCAGAGGGTCATGGCGGTGAGGGCATCGCGAGGATACCGCTCGATTTCCCACGGGGCTGCCTGCGTTCTGGCAAGCGCCCCCCCGTGGGAACTCGAGGCGGTAGTGCTCGGTGCCGTTTACCGGTACCGAGCCGAGAGGAGGGAGGCGGGCGAGCGCCCCTGTCCCGAGGAGGTGGCACGCGTCCGCAGGAGTGCCAGGAGGGCACTCCTTAGGGGATGGGAAGAGTCCCTCGTTGCGCCCGCTCACGGGGCCTGGACGATCTATGCGATTCGTCCGGTCCTCGTTGAGTGGGTGCAGCGAAGGTGGGGGACTCTGACCTTCCGCCTTGTGCAGGTATTGACCGGACATGGTTGTTTCGGTCACTACCTGCACAGGGTCGCCCGGAGGGAGGTGACGACAGAGTGTCACCATTGTGGGGCGGCCGACGACACGGCGGAGCACACCTTAGTGGTGTGTCCGGCGTGGGGTCGGCTGCGGCACGAGTTGACGTCTGTCGTCGGAGAGGACCTCTCGCTCGCTAGCGTGGTTAAAGCCATGCTAGGGAGTCGAGAGGCTTGGGCGGCCATGACCTCCTTCTGCGAGGACGTAATGTCGCAGAAGGAGGCGGCGGAGCGGTGCCGGGAGGATGACGCCTCTTCGGCACCGATCCGCCGTAGGCGGAGGGGGGGACGGAGAAGGAGATACGCTCACCTTCTCCCTCCCGATAGCCAGCCGTAGCGGGTGAGGGGACCTGCTGCGGCTATTAGGGCTATGTGTGGGGAAATGGTCTCGTGTGCTGGACCATTTCCCACGTGGGGGGCGCTCGGCTAAGGCTGAGCGCAATCTGCCGGGGCTCGCGGGTAATGCTACTGGCGGTACCGTGAGCTCCGTCTATGGCAGATGAGGTACACCTTGAGGTTTTTAGTGGGTAGGTCTGGCCTTCTGCCGGATCATCCCCACATACCCCGTCGCTCCCCCTTGGGCGGTCGGGGACGTGATAGCACGTTTTCCTCAAGTAAAAAAAAAAAAAAAAAAAAAAAGGTTAGGTTAGGTTTATGGTTGCGATTCTCTGAAAACAACTTTTTTATTTTCAAGCCGATTGCGGAGTTCGACCGCTCTGAAGGATGGTATCGACGAGATCTACACGAAAAAACAATAAAAATGCTGAGTTACCATACAAAATTTTTAAGTTTTAGACCAAAAACCCAGATTACGATGCACCAAAAACGATGTAAATTTGCTAGTGCGGTAGCTGATTGAGGAGTCAGAAGGAGCGCCTCAATGCGTTTGACAAATAAAAACAACTTAAGTAATACAAATTTTCAAAATGACTATGTAAACTACGATAGGTTAAGTTTTTGGTTGCGATTCTCTGCAAATAACTTTTTCATTTTCAAGCCGATTGCGAAGTTCGACCGCTCTGAAGGATAGTATCGACGAGATCTACACGAATAAACAATAAAAACGCTGAGTTACCATACAAAATTTTTAAGTTTTAGACCAAAAACCCAGATTTCGATGCACCAAAAACGATGTAAATTTGCTAGTGCGGTAGCTGATTGAGGAGTCAGAAGGAGCGCCTCAATGCGTTTGACAAATAAAAACAACTTAAGTAATACAAATTTTCAAAATGACTATGTAAACTACGATAGGTTAAGTTTTTGGTTGCGATTCTCTGCAAATAACTTTTTCATTTTCAAGCCGATTGCGAAGTTCGACCGCTCTGAAGGATAGTATCGACGAGATCTACACGAATAAACAATAAAAACGCTGAGTTACCGTACAAAATTTTTTAGTTTTAGACCAAAAACCCAGATTTCGATGCACCAAAAACGATGTAAATTTGCTAGTGCGGTAGCTGATTGAGGAGTTGGAAGGAGCGCCTCAATGCGTTTGACAAAATAAAAACAACTTAAGCAATACAAATTTTCAAAATGACTATGTAAACTACGATAGGTTAGGTTTGGGTTAGGTTAGGTTAGGTTAGGTAAGGTTTTTGGTTGCGATTCTCTGAAAATAACTTTTTTATTTTTAAGCCGATTGCGGAGTTCGAACACTCTGAAGGATGGTATCGACGAGATCTACACGAATAAACAATAAAAACGCTGAGTAACAATAAAAAAAATAAAGTTTTAGACCAAAAACCCAGATTTTGATAAACCAAAAACGATGTAAATTTGCTAGTGCGGTAGCTGATTGAGGAGTCAGAAGGAGCGCCTCAATGCGTTTGACAAAATAAAAACAACTTAAGGAATACAAATTTTCAAAATGACTATGTAATCTACGATAGGTTAGGTTTGGGTCAGGTTAGGTTAGGTTAGGTTAGGTTAGGTTTATGGTTGCGATTCTCTGAAAACAACTTTTTTATTTTCAAGCCGATTGCGGAGTTCGACCGCTCTGAAGGATGGTATCGACGAGATCTACACGAATAAACAATAAAAATGCTGAGTTACCATACAAAATTTTTAAGTTTTAGACCAAAAACCCAGATTACGATGCACCAAAAACGATGTAAATTTGCTAGTGCGGTAGCTGATTGAGGAGTCAGAAGGAGCGCCTCAATGCGTTTGACAAATAAAAACAACTTAAGTAATACAAATTTTCAAAATGACTATGTAAACTACGATAGGTTAAGTTTTTGGTTGCTATTCTCTGCAAATAACTTTTTCATTTTCAAGCCGATTGCGAAGTTCGACCGCTCTGAAGGATATTATCGACGAGATCTACACGAATAAACAATAAAAACGCTGAGTTACCATACAAAATTTTTAAGTTTTAGACCAAAAACCCAGATTTCGATGCACCAAAAACGATGTAAATTTGCTTGTGCGGTAGCTGATTGAGGAGTCAGAAGGAGCGCCTCAATTCGTTTGAAAAATAAAAACAACTTAAGTAATACCAATTTTCAAAATGACTATGTAAACTACGATAGGTTAGGTTTGGGTCAGGTTAGGTGAGGTTAGGTTTTTGGTTGCGATTCTCTGCAAATAACTTTTTTATTTTCAAGCTGATTGCGGAGCTCGACCGCTCTGAAGGATGGTATCGACGAGATCTACACGAATAAACAATAAAAACGCTGAGTTACCATACAAAATTTTTAAGTTTTAGACCAAAAACCCAGATTTCGATGCACCAAAAACGACGTAAATTTGCTAGTGCGGTAGCTGATTTAGGAGTCAGAAGGAGCGCCTCAATGCGTTTGACAAATAAAAACAACTTAAGTAATACAAATTTTCAAAATGACTATGTAAACTACGATAGGTTAAGTTTTTGGTTGCGATTCTCTGCAAATAACTTTTTCATTTTCAAACCGATTGCGAAGTTCGACCGCTCTGAAGGATAGTATCGACGAGATCTACACGAATAAACAATAAAAACGCTGAGTTACCGTACAAAATTTTTAAGTTTTAGACCAAAAACCCAGATTTCGATGCACCAAAAACGATGTAAATTTGCTAGTGCGGTAGCTGATTGAGGAGTTGGAAGGAGCGCCTCAATGCGTTTGACAAAATAAAAACAACTTAAGCAATACAAATTTTCAACATGACTATGTAAACTACGATAGGTTAGGTTTGGGTCAGGTTAGGTTAGGTTAGGTTAGGTTTTTGGTTGCGATTCTCTGCAAATAACATTTTTTTTTCAAGCCGATTGCGGAGTTCGACACCTTTGAAGGAAGGTATCGACGAGATCTACACGAATAAACAATAAAAACGCTGAAATACCGTACAAAATTTTTAAGTTTTAGACCAAAAACCCAGATTTCGATGCACCATAAACGATGTAAATTTGCTAGAGCGGTAGCTGATTGAGGAGCCAGAAGGAGCGCCTCAATGCGTTTGACAAAAAATAAACAACTTAAGTAATAGGTACAAATTTTCAAAATAATATAATAATAAGACTTTATTTACTTACACAAAAACA
Source organism: Stenoptilia bipunctidactyla (assembly GCA_944452665.1). Classification (NCBI taxonomy): domain Eukaryota; kingdom Metazoa; phylum Arthropoda; class Insecta; order Lepidoptera; family Pterophoridae; genus Stenoptilia; species Stenoptilia bipunctidactyla. The sequence goes on from OX101733.1 coordinate 27,111,151, forward strand.
TAATAGCAAAATACAAAGAATAGGTTTAAAACAATGGTTTGAAAGACAAAGCATGTAAGTAAAAATGACTATGTAAACTACGATAGGTTAGGTTTGGGTCAGGTTAGGTTATAATAATAATAATAATAAGCCCCCCGAAATCCAACCTTTCGTCCGAGCTGAACACCGAGCTCACGTGAGGGGCGGACACGTGTACAATCGAAACTTACACGGCTAACAAGGCTATGGTAACCTTTTAAAGAGTAAAATGAGTAGTGAACCTAAAAGATATAATTTACGGTCGCTTCCCGGGGGTCGCCGGGGCGTATCTGGAGCCAACGCTGGATACCTCAGCATGCGAACCGTTGGCGACGGGGGACTGAACAGGCGGGTTCCCCTCGAACAAAATATTACAGCCGATACCGACATACATCACTCATCGTCGTCATCATCACCCAATAGTTTATTCCAATCACCCAGCTCATCGCGTCATTCCTTCTCATCGACATCTTGTCTTCGATCACCTTCATCTTCACCAATGTCTGTTGACGCTGTGCCTGAGGCATGCGCCACTAATCTTGCACCCGTCACAGGCACCATCCGTGCGCGTAAAAAATGGTCAGAATCAATGAACAGATTTATATGGCGCACATACCTAACAGTAACAAATCTTGAAACCAACAATAAAGGGTATTTGGACCCACTGCACAAACTTTTTACTGAAAAATTTCCCGAAATGGAGGCCACTAAACAAAGAGTAGGCTGTCAGAGACGTGCTATAGTCAATAATAAACTGCTTAAGCAAGAAGTATTAGATGAAATTAAATCCGACGTTACGAATTCCCTACAAAACGATACTAATCTCAACAATAGCCCAAATCATTTCATCTCAACTAATAATAAAAGAATGCACTGGTCAGATGAATTAAATGAATCAATTTTAAAAATATATTACGAAGTTACTGAACTAGAAACTAACTTAACTGCATATAGAACCAAACTGTACCAGAACTTTGTAAATAAATACCCCCATTTGTCTCACTTAAGTGAACAAAGAATTGCAGATCAACGTAGAGCCATTATCCATAAAAAGTTACTCTCTCAGAATAAAGTAGCTCAAATCAAAAATTCTATCACGATAAATAACCATTCGGAAATACTCTCACATACAGAAACAGACTCCTCACAATATACACTTAACCCTATTGCCAACAATAATACCCAAAACGACAACGAAATAACCACCGCAAATCTCCAGGAAAATATTGAATTAACAGTCTCAAAATAAATAAAGGATCAAGTGGATCGTTTATTTAGTAAAACTCTAGACACATTTAAAAACACTGACCCCACATCAAGACCTTCTATACCAAAACTGAAAACATCGCTTAAATTGAATAACATTATTAAATATATAAACAGCTCAATATTGCCTAACGTCATTTCCTTGGACTCAAACTTTGAAGCAGTACAACTTGCGATCTATTGCTCTGCACATTCGGCAGCAACTGTAAAAATATTTTGTGACAAAAGGTTTAGACTCAGCATGATACTGCTGTGGAATTTCTCCTACAACAGAGCTGGTTTTCAGCCTAAGCCTTGTTCATACACCATATAAAATATAAGAGTAGCCGTGGCCAAGTTGAAATATTATAACATTTAAATTAGAACATAACCTTATAATTATTAACTTAAAACGTATATGTTTATCAAAAGTGGTCAACATTGGTGCGGAATAGATACATTAAAAGAAACCGGTATTATATATATAAATATATAATTTACCTATATTTAAGATACTACATATTTTTCTCTTTTTTAGGAAACTTATAAAGAATAGTTTGTCAATAAAATACATACTTATATTTATCTTTTTTCAACATAATACACATTTAGATGATAATATAAAATAAAAAAATAAAAAAATACCCAACCAAAATAATACATACCTATAGACTAAAAACATATTTAAAATCTCTTTTTTCTCGATCTAGTAGATATGCTCGTAATTTTAGTTTGAAAGTAGCTTTCCCCTTGGTGTTTCTGATGGGGGGTGGTAAATCATTCCAGATTTTGGATGCTGCATACTTGAAACTGCCTCTAAACCCAGCCGTATGGTGTTTGGGTATAGCTAGCTTATTTTGAAATTTGGAGCGAGTGTTTTGTTGGTGCAAGTCCTTCTTAAATTGAAATTTATTGTACAAATAGGTAGGTTTACCCGTTATCATTACTTTTTGCACCGAACATCCGAAATGCAGTCTCCTGCGATTTTTCATTGCTAGTATATTTTTAGCTACTAAAAATGGTGTAATGTGAGCCCGCCTTGGTATATTATAACAGAAACGCATACAAGCATTTTGTACCTTCTGTATAGTTCGCTCAGTTTTACTAAATATTCGAGGTCCGTACACGTTATCACAGTAATTGAAATTTGATAAAACAAGAGATTCTGTCAGGTTTATACGTACATCTAATGATAAGTATTTCCGAAATTCGTACAATATTTTTAATCGAAAAAAAGCATTTCTTATTTTCGCATTAATATGTGATTCATAGCGTAACTCTTCATCAAACCGTACTGCCTTCGGATTCCTCGTTGCCCAACCAAAATGATTTAACTCAATTTTGGTCCAAAATTTGGGCTAATCCAGGTAGTCATAATGAATCGGAATGGATGCTTGAATATCAACAAAAACTATCTGGCCTACCAACAATGTCATTCGATAAAATTAATTTAGATCTCCTTAAAAGCATTATAGACAAAACACATAACTGGAAAGCTGCAGGATCAGATAAAATCCAAAATTACTGGTATAAAAAACTCACCTACACTCACGAAATATTACTGCACCACATAAATAATTTTATTCAGCACCCTGAGACTTTACCATCCTACATCACCGAGGGTCAGACGTATATGATTCCTAAAGACCCATCCGATACCTCCAATCCATCAAAATACCGACCAATAACGTGCCTTCAAAACATCTATAAAATAATAACTGCATGTATCAGTGAGCTAATTACTAGACACACAGAGGAAAATAATATTTTAGCTGAAGAGCAAAAAGGATGCCGGAGACGAACCCAGGGCTGTAAGGAACAACTAATCATTGATAACGTGGTCTCTCGGCAAGCTTTCAAAAATAAGCGAAACATATATTCAATGTATATTGACTACCAGAAGGCGTTCGACTCAGTACCACACTCATGGCTTATCACAACCCTCAATTTCTACAAAATTCACCCTGCAATCGTCAAATTTCTCGAACATGCTATGGGAATTTGGCGTACTAGATTAAAAATTCATAACCACAATCTTACAGTAGAAACAGAACCTATTCATATAAGACGAGGTATTTACCAAGGAGATTCCCTTAGTCCACTGTGGTTTTGTTTAGCACTTAACCCATTATCATATTTATTGAACAATAGCAAGGCCGGTTTTCAAATCAAAAATAATAATAACAGTCATAAAATAACTCACTTGATGTATATGGATGACATCAAACTTTTTGGTTCCAATTTAAATGAAATAAATTCTCTCACCATCATAACCCAAACATTCTCCGATAATATTAAAATGAACTTTGGTACAGACAAATGTAAAATTCAGTGCATTCACAGAGGGAAAAATGAACAAATTTCATATAGCTTACCCAATCAACAACAAATAGACCCAATAAACCCAATAGAGGGATATAAATACTTAGGTTTTTACCAGACACAACACATACTTCAAAAACAAACAAAGCAAACACTGATCGATAAATTCAAAAATAGGCTCCATAAAATACTTAATTCACAACTCTGCTCTCGTAACATATTTAAATCAATAAACTCGTTTGCCATACCTATACTCACGTTTGGAATAATTCAATGGTCTCAAACAGACCTCAAAAACCTGCAACGAACTATTAATGTCCTGCTTACTAAATATCGCAAACATCACCCCAGATCCTGTACACAGCGCATGACTTTACCTCGACATGAAGGAGGTAGAGGACTTATTGATCTACATAACCTTCACAATAGACAAATACTCACACTCCGAAAATATTTCTACAGTAAACATAACTCTCCTTTACACGCAGCTATTGTTAATTCCGACCTAAAATTCACTCCACTTAATCTCAATGATTCCACTTACCACCCAAAACTTACAACCGTGCAAGAAAAATTACACCTATGGGCAGAAAAATCACTACACGGACGACACCGCGCCGATTTAACCAACACCGGCGTTGACAAGATTGCGTCAAACGCTTGATTAAAGCGAGGCGAATTGTTCCCCGAAACGGAAGGGTTCATGGTAGCAATCCAGGACCAAATTATAGAGACGAAAAACTACCATAAATATATTATTCGAAACCAAAATATGCATTCAGACACATGCCGAAAGTGTCACAGCAGCCCTGAAACCATACAACACATTACAGGTGCTTGTAGAGCAATAGCCCAAACCGACTATAAACATCGCCATGATCAAATAGCCGCTATCATCCATCAACATATAGCCCATCAATACAACCTCATAAAAGAAAAAGTCGCATACTACAAATACATCCCTCAGACTGTGATTGACACCGAGTCATATAAACTTTACTGGGACCGAACAATCCTTACGGATAAAACAATAGCATGTAATAGGTAGACCTGACATAACATTTCATGATAAGCCCAACAAAACAGTTTATTTAATCGATATAGCTGTCCCGAATACCCATAACCTTCAATCAACTCACACTGAAAAAATTAGTAAATATACAGATTTATCCATAGAAATTAAGCGACAATGGCGAGTAGATGAAGTAAAAACCGTACCCATTGTTATCTCGGCCACAGGAGTTATACCCCAAACCTTACACACCTCGTTGAAACTACTTTCAATGCCTCATAACTCATACATTCTAGTTCAGAAAGCTGCCATAATGAATACTACTCTGTGTAAAAAGTATCGGGAATATGTCAATAAAAAGACCCGCGTAAAAGAGGTCATTCTAATTTTTTTACTGCATGTTGGTAGCACTGTACTGATTTAACGCGCAAAATTTGAGCGGGATCTGTTATTTAATTTGTTTTAAACTAGACTTCTTGTTGGTCATAGTTTTGAGTCCTCGGCGATTTTTACAATGGAAAATATTGTTGAACAAAGAGTGTGCCTTAAATTTTGTGTTTCGAATGATATTTCATGTGGTGAATCACTAAAAATGTTGCGAAATACCTACGGCGAATCGTGTATATCGAAAACAAGGGCTTATGAATGGTATAAGGCTTTTAAAGAAGGCCGAGAAGTAGTAGTTGACTTGCCTCGTTCTGGTAGACCTTCAACCGCTACGACCAAAGAAAACATCGACAGAATCAAGAAGCTAGTGCTCGAAAATCGACGTATGAGTCTGAGAGAGTTGGCTAGTGAGGTGAACATATCTTGTAAGTCCATCCACAACATTCTCATTGACATTTTAGGCATGAAACGCGTCGCCGCTCGACTAGTTCCAAAAGAACTCAATTTTGTTCAAAAAGCGCAGCGAAAGCATTTCGCTGAAGACATGGTTTTCCGAACTTCTACGGATCCGACCTTTATGAAACGTATAATAACTGGCGACGAGACATGGGTTTATGAGTATGACATGCAAACAAGCCAACATTCTTTAGAATGGCGTCTCGAAAACGAGCCGAAACCCAAAAAACCGCGGCAAAGTCGCTCCAAAATCAAGGTGATGCTGACAGTTTTTTTTGACTACCGTGGTGTGGTTCACTCCGAATTCCTTCCAGAGGGAGAAACATTGAATAAAGAATATTATTTAGGCGTCATGAAGCGTTTGCGTGAGAGTATCCGCCGAAAACGTCCAGATTTGTGGCAACACAACTCATGGATGCTGCACCATGATAATGCACCATCACACACAGCCATTATAGTGAAAGAGTTTTTAGCGAAAAATTCAACAAAAGTTCTCGACCAAGCACCGTATTCACCTGATATGGCTCCGTCTGACTTTTATTTATTTCCCAAGTCAAAATTACCACTTCGAGGAAAACGTTTTGAGTCGATAGAAGCCCTAAAAGAAAATTCGCTGAATGAGCTAAAGGCCATACCGCAAATAGCCTATGAAAAATGTATGGAAGACTGGGTGAAGCGGTAGAGATATTGCAAGCGATGGGGCTTACTTTGAAGGCGATAAAATAAATTTAGATGAATAATTTGTATTTTTTGTTTTATTGACAAATTCCCGATACTTAGTACACAGAATGTACATGCCGACTTGTCCGGAAATTTTTATCACTTAGATAGTCTTTAACTTTATCTGCACTACTGTTTGGCCACAAGCTCGCAGTAGTGCAAAAACACCCTGTAAAAAGGAGATTCTTTAGAAGAATATAAAAAGAATAATAATAATAATAATTTTTGACTTAACCAGCGAAAGCTGTGAAAAAGATCATAATAATAATAATCATTTATTCGCAAGAAAGTGTGTACAAGAGATGTTCAAGAGTTATTTCAATTCCAATTCACTGTCTACTAGATAGAGGCGTGCAAATATTAATATATTACAGATATGTCAATTTCAAAACAGTTAATTTAATAAAGAACCTAGGTACCTACAATTCAGATAGTATTTACATTGAGATAAAAAAAAAAAAGATCTAGTAAGTTTAGTCAATAATATCAATAAGAATTTAGTCAATTATGTATCAAATCAAATTAAAAAAAAATTTTTTTTTAAAAAAGCATGTCAATACAAATATCAAAATTTCACAGAAAAAAAAAATTAACTTACAAACTTATAAACTACGATAGGTTAGGTTTGGGTCAGGTTAGGTTAGGTAAGGTTTTTGGTTGCGATTCTCTGCAAATAACTTTTTTATTTTCAAGCCCATTGCGGAGTTCGACACCTTTGAAGGAAGGTATCGACTAGATCTACACGAATAAAGAATAAAAACGCTGAATCACCGTACAAAATTTTTAAGATTTAGACCAAAAACCCAGATTTTGATGCACCAAAAACGATGTAAATTTGCTAGAGCGGTAGCTGATTGAGGAGTCAGAAAGAGCGCCTCAATGCGTTTGACAAATAAAAACAACTTAAGTAATACAAATTTTCAAAATGACTATGTAAACTACGATAGGTTAGGTTTGGGTCAGGTTAGGTTAGGTTAGGTTTTTGGTTGCGATTCTCTGCAAATAACTTTTTTATTTTCAAGCCCATTGCGGAGTTCGACACCTTTGAAGGAAGGTATCGACTAGATCTACACGAAAAAAGAATAATAACGCTGAATCACCGTGCAAAATTTTTAAGATTTAGACCAAAAACCCAGATTTTGATGCACCAAAAACGATGTAAATTTGCTAGAGCGGTAGCTGATTGAGGAGTCAGAAGGAGCGCCTTAATGTGTTTGACAAAAAAAAAACAACTTAAGAAATACAAATTTTCAAAATGACTATGTAAACTACGATAGGTTAGGTTTGGGTCAGGTTAGGTTAGGTTAGGTTTTTGGTTGCGATTCTCTGCAAATAACTTTTTTATTTTCAAGCTGATTGCGGAGTTCGACCGCTCTGAAGGATGGTATCGACGAGATCTACACGAATAAACAATAAAAACGCTGAGTAACAATAAAAAAATTAAAGTTTTAGACCATAAACCCAGATTTCGATGCACCAAAAACGATGTAAATTTGCTAGTGCGGTAGCTGATTGAGGATTCAGGAGGAGCGCCTCAATGCGTTTGACAAAATAAAAACAACTTAAGCAATACAAATTTTCAAAATGACTATGTAAACTACGATAGGTAAGGTTTGGGTCAGGTTAGGTTAGGTTTTTGGTTGCTCTTCTCTGCAAATAACTTTTTCATTTTCAAGCCGATTGCGGAGTTCGACAGCTCTGAAGGATAGTATCGACGAGATCTACACGAATAAACAATAAAAACGCTGAGTGACCGTACAAAATTTTTAAGTTTTAGACCAAAAACCAAGATTTCGATGCACCAAAAACGATAGAAATTTGCTAGTGCGGTAGCTGATTGAGGAGTCGGAAGGAGCGCCTGAATGCGTTTGACAAAATAAAAACAACTTAAGCAATACAAATTTTCAAAATGACTATGTAAACTACGATAGGTTAAGTTTTTGGTTGCGATTCTCTGCAAATAACTTTTTTATTTTCAAACTGATTGTGGGGTTCGACCCCTCTGAAGGAAGGTATCGACGAGATATACGAATATACAATAAAAACGCTGAGTTACGGTACAAAATTTTTAAGTTTTAGACCAAAAACCCAGATTTCGATGCACCAAAAATGATGTAAATTTGCTAGTGCGGTAGCTGATTGAGGATTCAGGAGGAGCGCTTAAATGCGTTTGACAAAATAAAAACAACTTAAGCAATACAAATTTTCAAAATGACTATGTAAACTACGATAGGTTAAGTTTTTGGTTGCGATTCTCTGCAAATAACTTTTTTATTATCAAGCTGATTGTGGGGTTCGACCCCTCTGAAGGAAGGTATCGACAAGATATACGAATATACAATAAAAACGCTGAGTTACGGTACAAAATTTTTAAGTTTTAGACCAAAAACCCAGATTTCGATGCACCAAAAACGATGTAAATTTGCTAGTGCGGTAGCTGATTGAGGAGTCAGAAGGAGCGCCTCAATGCGTTTGACAAAATAAAAACAACTTAAGCAATACAAATTTTAAAATGACTAAGTAAACTACGATAGGTTAGGTTTGGGTCAGGTTAGGTTAGGTTAGGTTAGGTTAGGTAAGGTTTTTGGTTGCGATTCTCTGAAAATAACTTTTTTTATTTTTAAGCCGATTGCGGAGTTCGACCGCTCTGAAGGATGGTATCGACGAGATCTACACGAATAAACAATAAAAACGCTGAGTAACCATAAAAAAATTTAAGTTTTAGACCAAAAACCCAGATTTCGATGCACCAAAAACGATGTAAATTTGCTAGTGCGGTAGCTGATTGAGGATTCAGGAGGAGCGCCTCAATGCGTTTGACAAAATAAAAACAACTTAAGCAATACAACTTTTCAAAATGACTATGTAAACTACGATAGGTTAGGTTTGGGTCAGGTTAGGTTAGGTTAGGTTAGGTTTTTGGTTGCTCTTCTCTGCAAATAACTTTTTTATTTTCAAGCCGATTGCGGAGTTCGACCACTCTGAAGGATGGTATCGACGAGGTCTACACGAATTAACAATAAAAACGCTGATATACCGTACAAATTTTTTAAGTTTTAGACCAAAAACCCAGATTTCGACGCACCAAAAACGATGTAAATTTGCTAGTGCGGTAGCTGATTGAGGAGTCAGAAGGAGCGCCTCAATGCGTTTGACAAATAAAAACAACTTAAGTAATACAAATTTTCAAAATGACTATGTAAACTACGATAGGTTAGGTTTGGCTCAGGTTAGGTTAGGTTAGGTTTTTGGTTGCGATTCTCTGCAAATTACTTTTTTATTTTCAAGCCGATTGCGGAGTTAGACCCCTCTGAAGGATGGTATCGACGAGATCTACACGAATAAACAATAAAAACGCTGAGTTGACGTACAAAATTTTTAAGTTTTAGACCAAAAACCCAGATTTCGATGCACCAAAAACGATGTAAATTTGCTAGTGTGGTAGCTGATTGAGGAGTCAGAAGGAGCGCCTCAATGCGTTTGCCAAAATAAAAACAACTTAAGCAAAACAAATTTTCAAAATGACTATGTAAACTACGATAGGTTAAGTGTTTGGTTGCGATTCTCTGTAAATAACTTTTTCATTTTCAAGCCGATTGCGAAGTTCGACCGCTCTGAAGGATACTATCGACGAGATCTACACGAATAAACAATAAAAACGCTGAGTGACCGTACAAAATTTTTAAGTTTTAGATCAAAAACCAAGATTTCGATGCACCAAAAACGATAGAAATTTGCTAGTGCGGTAGCTGATTGAGGAGTCGGAAGGAGCGCCTGAATGCGTTTGACAAAATAAAAACAACTTAAGCAACACAAATTTTCAAAATGACTATGTAAACTACGATAGGTTAGGTTTGGGTCAGGTTAGGTTAGGTTAGGTTAGGTTAGGTTCCCCCCCAAGTGGAGTGTGCCTTGTCGTGGCGGGGGGGCTCAGTAGCCCGTCGCAATCCAGTGACCGGGTGAAGCCAAATCACTCCTACGTTAGGGTCGCACTTTGTACTCCTCTGGTCAGCAGAGGAAGACTTAAGAGCGACAGGTTGGCTCACTCACAGAGTTGAGTCGTCGGTGCCCTGTGGCACCCGGGGTGGGAGTTGGCTCACTGCGTCTGTCCGGATCGGGCGGCAGTGGGTCGTCGATGCCTTGTGGCATCCGGGGGGGGGGAGTTGGCTCAATGCGTCTGTCCCGCATCGGGCGGCAGTGGGTCGTCAATGCCCTGCGTCTGTCCCACATTGGGCGGCAGTGGCTATCGTGGCGGTGGCACTCTGTGCCTGACCTTTGTAGGGCGGCAGTCTTGGAACGCTGTTTAGTACAACTTCTGAGCTGTCAGCCAACCCGTTATCCTGAATTGACAGGACCGGGGGCTTTCGGGCTGCGAGGAAGAAAACCTCAATAAAAATTACCCTAATCTCAAGCTTACAACTCGGCGATGGGATGAATGGTTGGGGGGAGCCCAGTCACTAGAGTTTGGGGTGGGGGGGTTACTGGGTTGGTTCCATACCCGCATTCACTGCAAAGGAACCATACGACAACCATGATGAGTGATTTTAAAAAGAAATTACCCCAGGAGGGTACCCGCAAAGCGGCAGAATCCCTCAGTGCTAAGGCTTCGGCCGAGGCACTCTGCCCCGCGTATTCTGGGGGGGGCAAAAATCGCTCCGGGGGCGCAAGCTCCCGTGCCGCTTCACGGCGAAGGGGAGGAGATTCATCGGTCGAGGTGATGTCCTTAGAGGAGACGGAGTCTGACGACTCCTTTGCGGACAACACGCGACCAAGAGGCGTTAAACGCCACAAGAAGAAAGGGGCTGCCAGCTCTAGCGGCAGTCATAGCGAGAGGGGTGTTGCGAGGCAACAAACTGCCAAAAGAGGTAGAGGTAGACCACCTACAACTGGTCAATATGTAAATTTGGCGAAGTCAAAAGAAGACTTCTTGAAGGTTAAAAGAGAGGAAGTTGATCTTCTGTTCGAGGAAGAGGTTGCGAAGACTCTTAAAAGAGTAAGCTCCGCACCGGCAGAAGCACTGAAGGAAAAAGTGGACTTAAGCGTCGATATTATTAGGGAGGTTGCGACTAAGTCCAAGAGAATTAAGGGCACTCTTGTTGCTGCGCTTAAGAATTCGGCTGATATAATTCAGGAAGCAATGGCTGTCTTGCTTGATAGGACTCAGTCCGATGATATCGCTGTACTTCGGGCGGACAATGCTCGCTTAAGTGAAGATGTGGCGTCTTTCCGCGCAGAGATGTCTTCCTTACGGGCCCAACTGGATGAAGCTCGCAACGCCGCTCCGGCGATTATTGCGCAGCCTGTGCCTCCACTTCAGGAGACTTCTAATATGGGAGATGAAATGAGGGCTCAACTGATGCGTGACCTCTCATTTATGATGGACGCTAAGATAAAAGGCATGGAGGATCGCCGTGCAGCAAACGAACGCCTCCGCCCGCCTCTAAGGACGGACAATATTGAAGAGCAGGATGTAGGAGTGATGCCACCAAAACCGGCTCAAAAACCCGGCCCCAAACCGGCTCCAAGAAGGAAAATACCGGCTCCGAACCCAGTTTTTGAGCCAAATACGCAAACATCCATACCCGGACCTCCTATAGAGACCTGGGTCGAAGTTACCAAGAAGGGTAAAAAGAAAACGAAGAATGTCGCCAATACCGCAGCGCAGGTTCCAGCTCCGGTTCAAACGTCTGGACCAAAGAAGGCAAAAAGGAAACGCAAGAGGGCCATGCTGCGCCCCCCGAGGTCAGCTGCAGTTGTTTTGACACTTCTACCTGGGGCGGCTCAGCAAGGTATCACCTATGAAAAGGTGTTTATTGAAGCTAGGAAGGCCATTGATATGAACACTCTTGGAATCAATGGGCTGAATTTCCGGCATGCAGCCACAGGTGCTCGGATGCTTGAAGTTCCCGGCGAAGGAAGCGCGGAGAAGGCTGATCTTTTGGCCCGTGAACTGCGAAAGATAGTTCCGGAAACCGTTCAGGTCAATCGGCCTGTTAAGCGAGTCGACATTCGAATCATGGACTTCGACGATTCGGTGTCTCCCGAAGACGTAGTGGTAGCAGTCGCTAAAGCAGGTAGCTGTCCCGAAGAGCACATAAAGGTGGGCGAAATCCGCCAAGGTCCGTTTGGGAACAGTAGTGTTCTAGTGCAGTGCCCAGTGGGTGCTGCCAAGACATTGGTTGAAGTGGGAAGAATCCTAGTTGGATGGAGTTCGGCCCGGGTCCGCATGCTGGAGCCAAGGCCTTTTAAGTGCTTCCGTTGCATGGAGATAGGACACGCAGGGGCTGTGTGCAAGTGCCCAGTTGACCGCAGCGGACTATGCTTCCGCTGCATGAGACCAGGCCACAAGGCGGCAACGTGCACCGATGAGCCCTCCTGTCCCGTCTGCACAGAGGCAGGCAGGCCAGCAAATCACACGATCGGGGGTCGTAAATGCGCGCGACCGCCAAAGAAGGGGAGAAGACTACCTCTAGCCTCCTCCGTTCCCGCGAAGCCGCCACAAGAGGCGATGGTGACCGATCGCAATGGATAGCTCGCCTCGCTTCTTGCAAGGGAATCTAAACCACTGCGGCGGTGCGCAGGATTTATTCGTGCAATCCATGCTGCAGTGGTCAATCAATGTGGCGATCATCGCGGAGCCTTATTTTGTCCCATCTTCGCCTACCTGGGCGGGAGATACCGAGGGCACTGTTATAATGCCTACAACCCTACCAACTTATTGATGCAACCGCGCTGACACTGCATTCTAGTTATTTGATACTTTTGTTGTTTCCTTTATTCTTGTTAATTTTGTAATTTCAGTAACTTGTTTTTCAGTCTAATATTTTAGTCTTAATCCAAATTTCGTCTCAATCAGTCGCTGTATCAATTCTATTTCATTTCTAATTTTGTAATTCTAAGTTTTTGTGTAATATTGATAATAAACTTTATTTTAGCAACTTTAAAAGTGTTTTTTAAAAACTTTCTCCTGACCCGCCCTGTAACAGTGGTGTCAGAAGTGGGATACCAGTACGTTAACGTTAAAAACTGGTATCTCATACGCGCATAAACTCTGTGAAGTGCAAATAAGTAAAAGTGACAATTTGATCTAAAGTACAATTCACTGTGTGCTGGTTCTTACCAAACTCATCCGCCGCTGCTATCACTGAACACTGTATCTGATTCATGTGTACGTGGGTTGTTCATCTCACCTGAAACAACCGTGCCGCTGTCTCCTGATTGCCGCTGTCTCCTGATTGCCGCTGTCTCCTGATTACCGTGGTCTTCTGGTCGCCGCCTTATAGCTGTGACGCTCCTGCTCGTCGCTGCTCCCGACGCAGTTTCCTGTCGCTGCCTAGTTCCTTACAAGAACTAGCCCCTGGACCAATCTGTGGAAGTTAGCCACCTACGTCGCTGACTCTAAGCTGCTGTCCCTGCCAAGAGCCTGCTGTTCCGGACAAGTTCCTGCGGAGATCCGGCTGCTCCTGTCGAGTTCCTGACACTTTCTACTCTGACGTCCAAGAATGTCAAGAAGATCGTGTGTTTTGCTGTGAGTAATAGATCTTTATATTGCTAAATATCAGACGTTCATACATGTATCAAAATCTTTTTCTATAAGGTTAAGTGTTTGGTTGTCGTTGTAGGTCGACTTTGTAACTTATACTATTTCTTATTTATTTAATTAGATAAATTTTCCATTTCACAATGTCTCAGTCAGAGAATAAGTCAGTAACTTTGACACAGTCTGAAGTACATCCGACACAAGTTCTGTGCAGTTTTATCGATACGTACAAGGGAGAGCGTGAAACTTTATGTGCTTTTCTGACCAATTGCCAAAACGCTCTGGATTTGGCATCTAAAAGCCAAAAGTCACTCTTATTTAAATTTATACTGTCCCGGTTATCTGGAAAAGCAGAGGTCGCATGTTCCAATCGTATTTTTGAAAGCTTTGACGAACTGAAAACTTTTCTTAAACAAAACTTCGGTGAAAGTAAACATCACAACTATCTTTTATTTGAGCTTCAACGGTGTAAGCAATTATCTAACGAATCTGTCGCCGAATATGGACTTAGGATTGAAGGCTGTTTAACAAACTTACAAGCTGAAATCCATAGCTCCGACTCGCTGAAAAAAGAACTGCCAGGACGAATTGCCATGACCGAGGACCTCGCGCTTTACACTTTCTGCATGGGCCTTAACCCAAAATTAAATACTATCGTCAGGTGTAAAGACCCTAAGTCACTGAATCAAGCTATAAACATAGCTATTGAGGAGGAGAAAATCCAAAGTTCTACTCTTTCTACTCCTACCATATTTTGTAAAAATTGTAAAAAATCTGGACATTCTGTCTCAGACTGTCCACAAAATAGATTTTTATTAGGAAGGTCAATGAGACCTCCTTACCAACTTCAACCTCAAATATCTTTCCAACGTCCTTCAACGTCACAACCAAGATTCAGTGGTCCACCAATCGTGTGCCGTTACTGCAAAAATATCGGTCATGACATTTCCGAATGCCGAAAACGCCAGTATAATAATGCCATGAAACAGAAACAAGCTAACCAAGTTAGACCTCAATATTATACTGACGTTGATCAAAGTCCTTCGTATAGTGATGACAACGCACATTCAGATGAACATAATTTAAACTTAGAGCAGGGTTGTTAGATCAGTGCCGTCCTCAACCCTATCCAATAGGCATTCATACTATCTCTAACCTTTGTTCTCAGTGTAAACAGAAGGTTACTACTATTCCTACTAAATCTTTTACTATTTCTACTATATCAAAATCTACTAGTTATCTAAATAAAAAAAATACTAAATCTACTATTTCTACTATATCGAAATCTACTAGTTCCCCAATTCAAAAAAATACTAAATCTACTATTTCTACTATATCGAAATCTACTAGTTCTCCAATTCAAAAAAATACTAAATCTACTATTTCTACTATATCAAAATCTACTAGTTCTCCAATTCAAAAAATTAATAAGCCTACTATTTCTTCTCATACAAAACGTATTAACTCCACTTTACTAAACCCTACTATTTCACATCATACAGAGCAAAAAACTAAATCTACTAAACCAAAGCCTAACTACTCTTTATTTACCAAATCAACTGCCAGTCCAACTAAGTCTAACTCTACTAATGATTCTAGTAAAAATATCTCGAATATCGATACTAATCCGCTGTCAGAGCGTTATAAAACAACACCTAGTAAATCTACTCAAACTATTATGAAGTCTAATAATCTAAATTTATCAAACACTAGTTATACCAGCTCTATTTATAACCATTCGCTTCAAACTAAAAGAAACCATAACAGACAATTAATTGAAGAATTTTTAAATCCTACTGAGGAATGCCCCACAGTATATGATATTTCATCATGTAAGAAGTCACCCCTTCCGTATCTTGAAGTTAATACTTCACATTCAAACAAGCCTTTAAAACTACTAGTCGATACTGGAAGTTCGGTTTGTCTAGTTAAAGACTCCAGTCTCTGCTCAGTCCCTAAACTTAAAAGCGAGATCATAAAGTTTAAAGGCATCAATGACGTCAATTCATTCTCTGAAACCAAAGGAAGTTTTATTTTAAATATTCACTATGACGAACAAATATATTTTCCATTCTCTTTTCATATAGTTAGCAATGTCAACTTAAGTTACGATGGAATAATCGGATCCAATTTCTTAACACTTTACCGCGCTAACATTAGTTACACAGAGCTCAAATTAAAACTCTTTGATAACAACGACGGCAAGTTGTTTACGTTGAAAACCGCTGATCAAACTTATATTATACCTGGACGTTGTGAAATGTTCGTCGAGTGTTCAGTTACTAACCCAGAAATTGGGGAAGGTATAATTCTACATAATAATTTTAACGCATATCCAAATTTATATTTTTCTAAGTGTCTCTGTACAGTAAAACCTAGTGGGAAAATTACTATTTCTGTTTTAAATACCTCCGAGAATGACGTCTTACTAAAACCACTGTGTCTGACCCTTGAACCTGTAGCTTTTATTGAAGAAATCTTACCAAATTCTCAAGCTCATTTACCTAACTCCTATGACGTAATCAATAACACTGAATCATTTTCTAGCCTAGATCGAAATCGTTTATTACAAAGTTCACTTAGATGCGACCATCTAAACACCGAAGAAGAGAATGTTCTTCGCGAACTTTGTTCTAGTTTCAATGACATATTTTTTTTAGAAGGTGATAAATTAACTACAACTCAGACTATTCAACATGAAATCCGTACAACTTCCGATACCCCTATCCACGCAAAAACTTACCGTTTTCCGGAATGCCACAAGGATGAAGTAAGCAAACAAATTCAGAGCATGGTCGATCAAAAGATTATTTCTCCTTCTATATCACCATGGTCTGCCCCTATCTGGGTCGTTCCCAAGAAACAGGACGCTTCCGGTAAACCGAAATGGCGAATTGTCATAGATTACCGAAAGTTGAACGAAATTACTATCGGTGATGCTTATCCCATCCCTAACATCACAGACATTCTCGACCAATTAGGCCATAGTAAATATTATACCACTCTAGACCTGGCTTCTTCTTTTCATCAGGTTTCAATGTCTGAAAAGGATGCTGAGAAGACAGCTTTCAATATTCCTGGTCTCTCTGGCCAAGCTGGTCACTACCAATTCAATAGAATGCCATTTGGCCTCAAAAATGCACCTTCTACCTTCCAAAGACTCATGAATATCGTCCTCTCAGGTCTCCAAGGAATACATTGTTTTACTTACATGGATGATATCGTAATTTTCGGACATGACCTTGAAAGCCACATGCAAAAACTAAAGTCGGTTTTCGAAAAACTCCGCTCTCACAATCTTAAATTACAGCCTGACAAAAGTGAATTTCTTCGGCGTGAAGTCCAATACCTGGGACACATTATATCTGATCAAGGTGTGAAACCTGATCCTAAGAAGGTAGAATGTGTTCGAAAATTCCCTGTCCCTAAAAACCCTAAAGATATCAAATCTTTCCTAGGTCTTGTGGGTTACTACCGCCGTTTCATAGACCATTTTTCAAACATCACTAAACCATTAACAAGCCTATTAAAAAAGGATGTTAAATTCGTCTGGACAACAGACCAACAAATGGCATTCGAGACCCTAAAAGATAAAATAACAACTGCCCCTATTCTTCAATATCCTGATTTTACTAAACCCTTTATCTTAACGACTGACGCTTCCAATTTTGCTATTTCCGCGATACTATCTCAGGGCGAGGTAGGTAAAGACCTACCAATCGCCTACGCTTCTAGGACTCTTAACAAAGCCGAAGGTAACTATTCAACTACCGAAAAAGAGTGCTTAGCAATCATATTTGGTACTAAAACTTTCAGACCCTATCTTTACGGCCATCAGTTCAAAATCATGAGCGACCACAAACCTCTTCAGTGGTTATTTAATTGTAAAGACCCGAGTTCCAAACTTGTTAGATGGCGGTTAAAGCTAGAAGAGTTTGAATACGAAATCGTGTATAAAAAGGGTAAATTAAATAATAACGCGGACTCCTTATCTCGAAACCCTGTTCTCCCTATAGACTCTGCCTCTCCAACATCACCTGAAACTTACGAAAGGTTTTTACAAGTTAGTCAACAAAACACGTTTAACTTTGACACCGTCATAGAAGAACACAACGAATCTCTTTTAAAAGCAAAGTGCAAACTAATAACTTACCCAACAGCTTGTGACCTTGACGATTCTATTCCATATTGTTCCGAAATCATTCAATTATCAAATACAAACGACCCACTCAATGACATACGTAACGCTGAACGCGAACTCAGCAGTTATTATAGCACTTCGAATGACAAACACCTATTTACTCATCTGTTCCTTAAAGTACATCACTACGACACTGTTTCTTATAAAGATATATTTTCTATGCTAAAAACTTACCGAGATATGATAACGACTTGGTACATAGAAGAAAAGGAGTTTGCAATTTCAGATTTCCAAGATCCTTTCAATAAACTATCATTTACTAAAATTTATAACATCTTAGGCTTCCTTTTTAATAACACTGGTATAAAAATTCATATTTTCCATAACAATATTCTTTTTCCAACACCTAGTGAAATACCCACCATACTCAAGGAAAATCACGACTCACCCGCCGCGGGACACCCAGGTGTTAACAGGATGCATGATAGGCTTAAGACTATGTATTGGTGGAAAAATATGAGGCAAGACATAGAAAACTATGTTAAAACATGCAGATCTTGCCAAATAAACAAACCCTTAAGGCAGACTAATAAGGCCCCTATGATTATAACTTCTACCGCTACTAAACCAAATGAAAAACTTTTCTTAGATATTGTAGGACCATTACCCGAAACTGCTCAAAATCAATTTAAATTTATCCTGACCTTGCAAGATGACCTTACGAAATATTCACAAGCTTATCCTATGCAAACATGTTCAGCACAAGAAACAGCTCAACGTCTCGTTCATTTTATCTCTCATCTAGGTATACCTAAAACTATTGTGACCGACCAGGGTACTAACTTTTGCTCAGATGTATTTAAACAATTAGAACGTCTTTTCAACATCAAACATATATTTGCAGCTTGTTATCATCCCCAGACTTGCGGTGCGCTCGAGAGAAGCCATTCTACTCTAAAAGAGTACTTACGGTCGTATATAAACGACAACTCTCACACATGGTCATTATATTTAGAAACTGCCATGCTAGCATATAACACAAATGTCCATTCAACCACAGGCTTTTCACCCTTCGAACTCTTATTCGGTTACAAACCATACATACCTACATCCATAGATCACTTAGAAGGCAATACCTACACTGATTACGTCAGAGCACTGAATCACAGGTTATATTACAGTCGTCAGAAAGCCCTACAAAACATTACGAATTCAAAAGAAAGGTCAAAGAGATATTATGATGTCCATTCGAAGCCGGTTAGCTATAAAATTGGTGACTCTGTTTTTGTGCGATGTCATCATAAGCAAAATAAAGCGCTTTCCCCTACATGGAAAGGCCCATTCACTGTTATCAAAATTAATGGTAACCATACGCTTACATTATTAGTCAATAGAAAACACATTCGATATCATTACGACGAAATAAAACTAGACCGCTCAAATTAAATCATCCTTTAGTTCTATTTCTCATTTCCAGGTTCGTCGTGACGTCATCACTTACGAGCCAGTTCGTTACTCAGATTCCGTACAGCCCCGGTATCTACTTTGACCAGCTTTTAGATTTGAAATTCTCTCATGTTACTTGGGACGTAGTAACCTACATAGATCTCTCTCATATCCAACCCCATTTAGATAACATAGAGTTTTTATTCAGTAGGGTAAAACAATATTGCAATTCAGTCCAGTCATCTAAAGTAAAAGAACAATGTCAGAATACGTTAACTTCATTAGAAACTCAACATTATAACAGCACCGTGGCAATCGTTGTGGCGGCCGATCCTGCTTCCCCATCTCTCTCAGTACAGGTGAGGGAGCGGGGTCTTATCATGGCGTCCTGGGGAGACCTGACTTTGGTGGGGATTTATTTTTCACCGAACAGGTCTCTCGCAGAGTTCGAGGCGTTTCTCGACCGTGTTGGTGCAGCCGTGAGGCGTGTGGTTTCCGGGCGTGTTTTAGTGCTCGGGGATTTCAACGCCCACAGCGTCGCCTGGGGTTCCCCTGCGACCGATGTCAAAGGCTCGGCCGTGGAGGACTGGGCGGCGACGTGCGGTCTTGTGCTGCTAAATCGCGGCAGCACCAACACATTTCAGACACAGCGGGGTGGATCAATAGTGGACTTATCGTTCGCTAGCCCCGCTGTGGCCTCGAGGACGCGAGGTTGGCGGGTTCTAGACAATGCGGAGAATTTGTCGAATCATCGGTATATACGATTCGAAATCTCCGCCACGCCTACAAACGTGACGTCGTCTTACCAGGGTGGAACAGAACAAGTATTTCCTAGATGGGCACTGGCGCGCCTCAACAAGGAAGGTTTAAAGGAGGCCTCCATTATCTGGTCCTGGAACTTCTCAGCGGCGGAACCAGCGGAGATCGACGCAGAGGCGCTGCGATTCCGGGAGGCCATGACAGAGATTTGTGACGTGGCTATGCCCCGGGCTCGGCACCGACCTCCGCAGAGGGCAGTATACTGGTGGTCGCAGCACATTAGCGACCTACGTGATGAATGCGCTGTTGCACGCCGGCGCTCCACCAGACATCGAAGGCGGCGGCTCCAGGATGAGGAAATGGGGACTCTTTTGCATGACCTGTACACGGAAGCAAAAAAGACCCTGCAGCAGGCCATCGCAAGAGCGAAGGCAAGTACTCGGGAGGCGATGCTGGAGGACCTCGATCGGGATCCGTGGGGGCGCCCTTATCGTGCGGCTCGGAGTAAGCTTCGCCCGCAGGCGCCTCCACTGACAGAAACCATGCAGCCCCAATTGTTGGAGGGTGTGGTGACGGCGCTGTTTCCGGACGCGCCTCAACGCACACCTCCAACATTGGTGGAAGAGGTGGTGGCTGCATCGGAGGTCGTTGAGGTCCCCCCGCCCTTGGAGCCGGTAGAGTTCCACTTGGTCATGCGCAAGCTGCAGGCAAAGAATACTGCGCCGGGGCCAGATGGTGTTCCAGGCCGGGTCTTGGCGTTGGCGCTTGACGAGTTGGGAGCCCACTTTGCCGGGTTTCTCGACACATGTCTCGCATCTGGCCGATTCCCGTCCTGTTGGAAGGAGGGGAAACTTGTTCTGCTCAGGAAGGAGGGGCGCCCAGCAGATACACCCTCTGCTTTTCGTCCCGTTGTACTGCTGGACGATGCGGGAAAATTCTATGAGCATATCGTAGCCTCCCGCATCGTGCAACACTTGCGAAACGTAGGTCCTGACCTGTCGGACAGTCAGTTCGGGTTCCGAGAAGGCCGGTCGACCATCGACGCGATAATTCGCGTCAAAGGCCTCTCGGAAGAGACGGTGGCGTCGGGCGGCGTGATGCTGGCGGTCTCATTGGACATCGCCAATGCTTTCAACACACTGCCCTTCGCCTGCATTGAAGAGGCACTGCGGTATCACCGCGTGCCCCTTTATTTGCGTAGGACCGTCACCGACTATCTGCGCGACAGGTGGGTTCTGTATGTGGGTCGGAATGGTAGCACTCACAGGCGGGAGATTCGTTGCGGTGTTCCACAGGGGTCTGTCTTAGGACCACTCCTCTGGAACATCGGATACGACTTTGCGCTACGGGGTGCTCTTCGCTCTGGCCTTAGTGTCGTTTGCTATGCTGACGACACTCTGGTCACAGCTCGAGGGAGAGATTTGGCGCAGGCGACGTCACGCGCCGAGGAAGGGGTGCAGCAAGTGGTTGGGCGAATCGAAGCGTTGGGCCTAAGGGTTGCCCTTGACAAAACTGAGGTTCTCTGTTTTCACGGGCCACGGCGGGGGCCTCCTGCAGGTGCCAACGTTTCAATAAACGGACTTCGGATCGAGCTGAAGCCCCAGATCAAATACCTGGGACTTCTGCTTGACGGCAGATGGGATTTCCGGGCGCATTTTCGGCGATTGGCTCCAAAGCTGATCGGGGCCGCATCTGCGCTCGAAAGGCTCCTGCCGAACATTGGCGGACCCGACCAGACATGCCGGCGACTCTATGCCGGTGTGGTCAGGTCGATGGCGCTGTATGGGGCACCGATATGGGTCGGTGCTCTGACTCGCCCGAACGTAATGTCGCTGTGTTCATCTCAGCGCGTTCTGGCGGTCAGAGCGATCCGAGGATACCGTACGGTGTCCCATACAGCGGCATGTGTGCTCGCTGGTACGCCTCCCTGGGATCTCGATGCCGAGGTCCTAGCGGACGTATACGAGCGACGAGTGGAGGCGCGTGCGCGGGGTGAGAATCCAGCCCCCGACGAAGTCCTGAGGTGGAGGAAGGTCGCCCAACGAACCTTGCTGCGGAGGTGGAGGAGGCGGCTTGAAGAGCCAAGCGCGGGTCAGCGCACTGTGGAGGCCGTTCGCCCCGTCCTGAAGGAGTGGGTGAACCGGAGGCACGGGTCTCTCACCTTCCGGCTGGTCCAGATTTTGTCCGGACACGGAAGCTTCGGCAAATATCTGTGCCACATAGCCCGAAGGGAGCCAAGGGAGGTGTGCCTACACTGCAACAATGACAGCGTAGACACAGCCCAGCACACGTTGGAGGAGTGTCAAGCGTGGACCCGCGAACGCGCGGCCCTCGCAGCAGTGGTGGGACATGACCTCTCCTTGCCGGCCGTGGTAAGAGCCATGGTCGGTGACGAGAGGTCGTGGGAGGCGGTAGCCTCTTTTTGCGAGCTCGTAATGTCGCAGAAAGAGGCCGCGGAGAGGACCCGGGAGGATGATCCCCTTTCGGCTCCAATCCGCCGGAGGAGGACCGGTCGGAGAAGGAGGGCGTTTGCCAACCTGACCTGAGCCGGTCGAGTGAAGGCCTTGGGCGGTGGATACGGGGGTATTTGCCGCTCGCTTCCAAAGGTCTTCGCTGGCAGCGGCGTGCTACGTGTTACGAGCATGCCGCTCAGCGAGGGAGGTTCCGCGCTGCGGAAGGCACCGGCGGGTTCGCGGAAGAATGCGTAAGCGTCCCCGTGCTCCCGCCAACAGGTGCGTGACGTAACACCTTGGGGTTTTAGTCGGTAAGAGTCCGACATAACTTGACCGCTCCCCCGGGCGACAGGTATCCATGAGGATTTCCCCAAGTAAAAAAAAAAAAAAAAGGTTAGGTTTTTGGTTGCTCTTCTCTGCAAATAACTGTTTTATTTTCAAGCCGATTGCGGAGTTCGACCACTCTGAAGGTTGGTATCGACGAGATCTACACGAATTAACAATAAAAACGCTGATATACCGTACAAAATTTTTAAGTTTTAGACCAAAAACCCAGATTTCGACGCACCAAAAACGATGTAAATTTGCTAGTGCGGTAGCTGATTGAGGAGTCGGAAGGAGCGCCTCAATGCGTTTGACAAAATAAAAACAACTTAAGCAATAAAAATTTTCAAAATGACTATGTAAACTACGATAGGTTAGGTTTGGGTCAGGTTAGGTTAGGTTAGGTTAGGTTTTTGGTTGCAACTCTCTGCAAATTTCTTATTTATTTTCAAGCCGATTGCGGAGTTCGACCCCTTTGAAGGAAGGTATTGACGAGATCTACACGAATAAACAATAAAAACGCTGAGTTACAGTACTAAATTTTTAAGTTTTAGACCAAAAACCTAGATTTCGATGCACCAAAAACGATGTAAATTTGCTAGTGTGGTAGCTGATTGAGGAGTCAGAAGGAGCGCCTCAATGCGTTTGACAAAATAAAAACAACTTAAGCAATATAACTTTTCAAAATGACTATGTAATCTACGATAGGTTACGTTTGGGTCAGGTTAGGTTAGGTTAGGTTTTTGGTTGTGATTCTCTGCAAATAACTTTTTTATTTTCAAGCCGATTGTGGAGTTCGACCGCTGTGAAGGATGGTATCGACGAGATCTACACGAATAAACAATAAAACCGTTGAGTTACCGTACAAAATTTTTAAGTTTTAGACCAAAAACCCAGATTTCGATGCACCAAAAACGATGTAAATTTGCTAGTGCGGTAGCTGATTGAGGAGTCAGGAGGAGCGCCTCAATGCGTTTGACAAAATAAAAACAACTAAAGCAATACAAATTTTCAAAATGACTATGTAAACTACGATAGGTTAGGTTTGGGTCAGGTTAGGTTAGGTTAGGTTTTTGGTTGCTCTTCTCTGCTAATTTCTTATTTATTTTCAAGCCGATTGCGGAGTTCGACCCCTCTGAAGGAAGGTATTGACGAGATCTACACGAATAAACAATAAAATATCTGAGTTACTGTACTAAATTTTTAAGTTTTAGACCAAAATCCCAGATTTCGATGCACCAAAAAGGATGTAAATTTGCTAGTGTGGTAGCTGATTGAGGAGTCAGAAGGAACGCCTCAATGCGTTTGACAAAATAAAAACAACTTAAGCAATACAACTTTTCAAAATGACTATGTAAACTACGATAGGTTAGGTTTGGGTCAGGTTAGGTTAGGTTTTTGGTTGTGATTCTCTGCAAATAACTTTTTTATTTTCAAGCCGATTGCGGAGTTCGACCACTCTGAAGGATGGTATCGACAAGATCTACACGAATAAACAATAAAAACGCTGAGTTACCATACAAAATTTTTAAGTTTTAGACCAAAAACCCAGATTTCGATGCACCAAAAACGATGTAAATTTGCTTGTGCGGTAGCTGATTGAGGAGTCAGAAGGAGCGCCTCAATGCGTTTGACAAAATAAAAACAACTTAAGCAATACAAATTTTTAAAATGACTATGTAAACTACGATAGGTTAGGTTTGGGTCAGGTTAGGTTAGTTTAGGTTAGGTTAGGTTTTTGGTTGCGATTCTCTGCAAATAACTTTTTTATGTTCATGCCGATTGTGGAGTTCGACCCCTCTGAAGGAAGGTATCGACGAGATCTACACGAACAAACAATAAAAACGCTGAATCACCGTACAAAATTTTTAAGTTTTAGACCAAAAACCCAGATTTTGATGCACCAAAAACGATGTAAATTTGCTAGAGCGTTAGCTGATTGAGGAGTCAGAAGGAGCGCCTCAGTGCGTTTGACAAAAAAAAAATAACTTAAGCAATACAACTTTTCAAAATGACTATGTAAACTACGATAGGTTAGGTTTGGGTCAGGTTAGGTTAGGTTAGGTTTTTGGTTGTGATTCTCTGTAAATAACTTTTTTATTTTCAAGCCGATTGCGGAGTTCGACCGCTCTGAAGGATGGTATCGACGAGATTTACACGAATTGACAATAAATACGCTGAGTTACCGTACAAATTTTTTAAGTTTTAGACCAAAAACCCAGATTTCGATGCACCAAAAACGATGTAAATTTGCTAGTGCGGTAGCTGATTGAGGAGTCAGAAGGAGCGCCTCAATGCGTTTGACAAAATAAAAACAACTTAAGCAATACAAATTTTCAAAATGACTATGTAAACTACGATAGGTTAGGTTTGGGTCAGGTTAGGTTAGATCAGGTTAGGTTAGGTTTTTGGTTTATTTATTTATTTATTAGGACCACCAGTAAAAGTTACATTATATCTTAAATGCAACCTCTGATTAAGGTAGCCACAACATTCAAACATAGATCACGAAATATTTACAAGCAAAAAAAAAATTTTGTTAAATAGTATTAAATGTATGGTAATAAAAATATACCATAAAAATTAAAAACAGAATAAAAAATTTAAAATGTAGCAATTTCAATAACAAGTCATTAGAATTAAAATTAAAAGAAAATAGATTAAAACATAAAAATAAAACATTTTACAATATCTTTTGATTATATAAAATTAGAATTAAATTAAAAGAAACTACAAATAGAATTAAATTAAAACATTAGCCTTAAAATTGAGTTAAAAAAAATATTAGTATTAAGTATATTTTTTTTAACTCAAAAACTATAATAAGCCAGGTGTCTTGTGAACCGTTTTTGAATGCGTTCAATGCGAAGTTGATGCACAGTGTATTGCGGAGACCATACTACACTACAGTATTCCAGTAGACTGCGCACAAATTTGTTTATATTATTATCTTAGTCTGTGGGTTTTTAAAGATTTTGCCGTTTCTAATTACAAAGCCTAGAGCTCTAGAAGCTCTGGAAATGGTATCGTCGATTTGTGGGATAAACGTGAGTTTCGAATCTATAATTAGGCCTTAGTCTTTGATAGAGTCCACTTCCTGTAACACAACACCATCAATGCTATAGCTCGTATCTAGAACATGTACCTTACGTGTTATTTTAATATGATAGCATTTTTCTGTATTGAATGACATCTTATTTTCTTTACACCACTCAGCCAAGCTATTTAAATCGTGTTGCAGCAGTATCGAGTCCTCTCTACTTTCAATGTGTTTTAAAAGTTTTAAATCGTCCGCAAACAGGAAAACTTTACTATGTTTCACAACGTCCACTATATCGTTTACAAATATGTTAAAGAGTATTAGTCCTAAATGGGAACCCTGGGGTACACCTGAAGTTACAGCATGTGGTATGGACCTATAACCCCCGACTACTACAAACTGGGAACGATTTGATAAATATGACTGAAACCACTGAAGCAGAGAGCCACCAAAATCGCATTTTGACATTTTGTGAATGATAGTATTGTGGCAAACTTTGTCAAACGCTTTTGATAAATCTGTGTAAATTACATCAGTTTGCAGCTGAGAATCCATGGCTTCAACAAGAACATTTGTAAATGTGAGAATATTAGTACTCCTAGCTTTTATAAATCCATGCTGACTTTCGGTAAATATTTGTTTCATATGAGCGTGTAAATTGGAACAAATTAGGGCTTCAAAAACCTTAGGAAACACTGAGAGGATAGAGATGGGTCTATAATTTTCAATATTATCCTTTGCACCCTTTTTGTAAATTGGAACAATTTTGGCTGTCTTCCAGATGTTGGGGAAAACACTAGAACTGAGGGATTTATTAAAGATCAGGCTTAACGGGAAAGCAAGAGAATCTGCACATTTAGAGATAAAATAGGGAGGAAGCATATCAGGACCCGCACCTTTTGTAACGTCAAGTCTTTTTAGTTTGAACAAAATAGATTCTATTGTCAGGTGAATGGTGGAAAAGCTGCAAGGCATTGCATTGCTAATATGTTCAGACTTGCGAGCTGAGTTGTCGCTGGAGTTATAGACTCTTGAAAAATGATCTCCAAAGTAATTACATGTGTCAGCTCCGCTGGAAGTAATTTTGCCCTTATAGAACATTTTAGTAGGATCTTAGGATAGGACTTCTGAGTTCTTTTTGTTTTTAATGAATGCCCAAAAATATTTTGGGTTATTCGTAATTTTTTCTTCGATAGTTTCAATATAAGTTCTGTAACAACGGGTTGTTAGCGCAGCACAGCGTTTACTTATGATATGCAACGAAATTTTATCGAGAGGGTTTTTATGGATTCGATATTTATTAAGCAATTTGTGCTTTTCCTTTAATAACTTTATCAAAATGTTTGGAAACCACTTAGGATATTTACTATTTCTGATTTTTGTCTTGGGTATGTGTTTATTTTTATTATTTATTACATGGAGACAAAACAGAAAAAAACGATATAATAGGTATTAACAATTGCATAAATTTACAATTACATTTGCTTCCTTGAACAGTCTCACTGAGAACATCATAATGATTTTACACAATGAGCTTACAATATTTAAAAAAAAAACACATTAAATTCACATTAAGAAAAAAATTAAAACCATTAAAAAGAAGAGAAATTGCAAATTCAAAGCCAAATTAAAATAGAATGTAATGTTAGCAGGAGTTACGTATTACAGATATAGTGTTTTGATCTATTTTTAAATTTGGCAAGGGAGCACGTAAAAATGTCCAAATCAGTCAGTTCCTTGTTATATAAATTACATATTCTGTAGAGTGGAGCACGCAGTCCGATGTTGGTACTGGCCGAATTTAGATGGAATAAATGTCTACACCGAGTGATTCTAGATGGTATTCGGAAGTTGAGTTTGGCTAAGAGTTGTGGTGTGGCAATAGTATTGTCACATATTTTTTTAAGAGTCAGGCTAATCAGTCTAAGCATCAGCTAGCGGGCGTCGGTCTCTTAAGGATGACATTTTGTACTTCTGCAATAGAGTGTTGTAAGAGTGGCGAGGGGAATGCATACGGTAGTTAAATGTTCGCAGAAATTTCTTTTGTACCATTTCTATTTTATTACTGTAGCAATCATAGTGCGGGTTCCATACGGGAGACACATATTCAAGATTGGATCTAACTAGGCTTTGGTATAGGTAAATGATTGTATTTTTGCGTTTAAAAGCTTTAGTAATCCTAAAGATAAATCCTAAAATTCGGTAGGCTTTATTTAGGATATTCTCTACGTGAATATCGAGAGTAAGTTTGGTGTCAAGTTGTACACCTAAATCACGAATGTTTGTAACACAGTCCAGCATATGATTACCAATATGGAATTTGGCAGGAATAACATTTATATTTCTTGTGAAGGTTATATGTTTGCATTTTTCGTAAGCTAAGTATAATTTATTTGATATACAATATTCATTAAGCCTGTTTAAATCTTCCTGCATAAGTTTAACGTCATTTGAATCTTTTATAGTCGAATAAATTTTCAAATCATCTGCGTACAATAAAAAGTTACAGTGCTTGAAACATTTTGAAATATCATTAATAAAAATTGTGAAAATTAGTGGTCCCAGTATAGAACCCTGAGGAACACCAGACATCACAGTAACCGGCGAGGAAGCATAACCATTTATGACGACAGATTGACTACGATTTTGCAAGTATGAAGAAAACCAGGGCAAGAGATTGCCTTTGATACCGTTATATGAAATCTTTTTAAGAAGCAGTAAATGATCAACTTTGTCAAATGCTTTTTTAAAGTCGGTGTAAACACTCTCTACTTGACACTTGTGGTCTAAGCTATTAAAAAAATAGTCTGTAAACAACAACAGATTAGTCAGAGTGGATTTTCCACTGACAAAACCATGCTGTTCTTCTAAAATGTGATGCTTAAGATTAGAGTAAATGTGTTTGTGGACCAGTTTTTCAAAGGTTTTGGGTATAGATGAAAGAATGGAAATAGGTCTATGGTTTTCCACGTCACTTTTAGAACCTGATTTAAATATTGGTGTTACAAAAACTATTTTCCATGTAGATGGGAAGGTTCCTGAAGATAAACATTTGTTGAAGATTATTTCTAATGGAATAGATATGCTGTCACAAGTTCTTTTTAGGAATACTGGACTGATATTATCAGGTCCAGGTCCTTTATTTGGATCAATACGGCGTAATTCATCACGAATTTCAGACCTAGTGAGTGTAATAGAATTCAAATTGAGAATATTATTACCATCGTCATTGTATGCTTCATGAACAGTTGTATAGGCTCCTGGAGAAACGGGTTCGAAAACAGACTCAAAGTAATTTGAGAACATTTCGGCTATTTCGCTTAAATTATCTGAACTATTATTCTTGTAATTCATCTTCTGAGGATAGCCAGAGTTTGTGAGTTTTAAATTTGAGGTGTATTTCCAAAAGAATTTCATATTTTCTCTCAGCGAGTTCTCGACGTTTGCTATATATCTACTATAACATTCTTTTATAAGTATCTTAACGCGTTTACGCAACAGACTAAACTCTTGGTAATCTCTCAATGAATTATAGGTTTTCCATCGCGACCATAGTTTAGATTTGCGTCTCATGGTATTAATTAAATTTTTTGAAAACCATACCGGAAATCTACTTGATACTGATTTCTTGAGAAGTACATACGATTCTATTATACCGTTGATGTGCGTGTAAAATGTTTTCACGGCTTCCTCAGCCGTTAAATGTTGTAGTTCTGATACCCAGTTTATATTTTCTATTGAAAGATTTATTTGTTCATAATTAGCTCGATAAAAATTGCGCTTCATTGTATTAACCACGGGTAAACAATTATGCTTTGAAAATGAATACAGTAAGTCTAATGGGGGATGGTGGGGAACAGTAGCCAGTAAAGGATCATCCGATTTTGCCACTATACAATCCGTGATAGTACTTAAAACAAGGTCAAGCGTTTTACCGTTTTCATTAATTATTTTATTATGTTGAGACAAGTTCATAAATGAAATCGTATTTAAAAACAATTTAGAAGTATTATTCTGTAGTAAGGAGGTATAATAGGATGTAATGTCAGAAGACCAAGTGATATAGGGTAAATTAAAATCTCCTACAATTAAATAGTTGGCAAAATTCATAGTAGAATATATCTGTAATGTTGTAATTTTAAAAGGTACTTTTCATAAATTTCATACTTACTCGCCGGCGGGATGTAACACACACAAAGAAGTAAATTGTCGTGTAATTGAAAATGTAAGAATAATTCTTCTAATTCGGGAACTTCTAATTTATTAACTCTAAGAGCACAAATGGATCTCTTAACCAAAATCAACAATCCGCCCCCACCCTTTTTGTTACTTATCACTAAGTTACGATCACGACGAAATAGCATGTACATGTCTGTTTGTAATTCTGAATCAAGGATTTTATCAGACAGCCAGGTTTCAACTAAAGGGTCCGCCAATAAGGACGCGTGAACTTTAAAATTGAATAAAACAAGTTGTGTGTGAGGTAGAAGCAAAATTTATTTTTCATTCGAAAGGGTATTCGACCCCATTAAGTATGGAAGATAACATCGTTCAAATGACCACCGCGGCTCCGTTTGGTAGCCCGGATCCGGGAGGTCCAATTTTCGATGACTCTGGAGCACATATCGGCCTCAATTTGAGCGATTGCGTTGCGTATGTTGACTTTGAGGTCATCGGTGTTTAGAGGCTTGTTGGCGTAGACCAGCGACTTGAGATAGCCCCAGAGAAAAAAGTCTAAAGACGTTAAATCGCACGATCTCGGTGGCCAGTTGATATCGCCTCCGCGCGAGATGACCATGTCCGGAAATCGCTCGTGCAGAATGTCCATTGTGGCATGGACTGTGTGGCACGTGGCGCCGTCCTGCTGGAACCACATGTCGTCCGTGTCCATATCATCCAGTTTAGGCCGAAAGAAGTTGGTTATCATCGACCTGTATCGCTCCCCATTGAAGGTTATGGCCGCCCCAGCTTCGTTTTCGAAAAAGTAGTGCCTCGGGTTCTCGCGCACACTCTCACGGACAGCAGCGATATTTTCGTTCGATCGGGCGTTTTGTCGACGTGTCAGTGTTGGCTGATTGTTTACTGAACCAGTCGACTCGAATTTGCTCACCAATCGACGGATAGTCGACTCTACAGGCCGATTATCGCGACCGTAAAATGGGCGAAGTGCGTGGAACGTTGCTCGAACTGATGACCCATTTTCGTAAAACAATTTAATAATTTGCACGTGCTGCTCGACACTCAAACTTGCCATGGTGATTTGGGGTTATATACTGAACAAATGACAGCAACTTTGACAGCTCTACCTCGAACAACATGGCCGCACCCTTCCGGCAAACTTCGCGCGTCCCTATTGGCGGACCCTTTAGAATAATTATATCAAAATCAGACGTTAATAAGTTGAGTTTTAATTCTGTGAGTTTAGTATTTAAGCCTCCACAATTCTGATAAAAAATGGTCAACTTGTCAGAAAGCATTATTCAAAGAAAGATATTCTAAAAATTGAATTACACCTAGTATATAAGGGACATTCTGAATCGTGCCTCCCGCCAATAACAAATTAAAAGTTTTAAATAAAAGTACACAACTCAAGAACTTAAACATTATGAAGTATACAGCTGTAAAGAAAATTGGTTTCCAAACACAAATGCAGTAAACAAAATTCAAAGAGTTATATTGTGCAATTTGGTATGTAATGAAGTTTATGGGTTCCACTGTTAGCTTCATATGTTTTAAAATAAAGTATTTAAAATGCATTATAAAATATATGACAAAGAACTTAAAATATTTGGTTAGGCATGTGAAGGAGTTTGGTTTCCCGCCGCTAATATAGTAAATAAGTATATGTTTAGTAAAGTGTGAAAAGTATTTGAAATCGTGTGTGTACGAAATATTAGTTACACTTTCCAACACTGATACACAATCTTTAATTAGTTTAAGAAAAGTTACATATGATGCACATACAATAACAGGTAAAAAAACTTGAATATAAAGTATTAAAAGTCATATTATCTTACTTAAATCGTCAGTGCAACGGATGTGTATAACGCGTGAGTCATCATTCTTTCTTAGTAAAATGCAAGCGTTTTTAATCCACACAAATTTATAACTCCTCAACTTTGCCTGCTGCCTGGTGCTGCTGAAGAGTATTTTATTTTTTAGAGTAAGATGTTCATTTATGTAAAAGCGAGTGCTTTGTGTGACATCGGCTGCGGACTTGGCATCGCCAAACAGCTGGGCGGTGGTCAGCGTGCGCCGCGCGCGAGCGGCTGCTATGACGTCATCTCGTTTGCGCCGGGAGCAAAGTTGCAGGATTACATTCTTCGGGCGGTTGGTAGGTGTTCCAGGGGCCACACGGTGAACAGATCGGATGTCGGTTTCTTTAATATCAACGCCTATTAATTTTCCTATTTCAATAGATAAATGGATCAGATTTTCAGACTTTTTTTCAGGAATGTTTTGTATTTCTACATTGCAGATTCGGGAAGCTTGGTCGAGGTCGTCAAACTTCGTTTGAAGTTTTTCCAAGTCTGACTGCAGTTTGATATTGTCATGGTGCAGCGTTGAGTCGGGGTGGGGCGGAGGGTGCGAAGCTAAGGTCTCCTCTAACTCCTGTATACGCTGTTCTGAAGATTCAAGGCGTTTTTGTAGCATGTCTATGTCCTGTTTTAACGAAATAGTAGCTTCTTTTATTGCTTCCTTTAAATCTTCCCGCCACTGCTGTCTCAAGTTATCAAACTTGGAGTCCATGTACTCAGTTAGGGATTGTGTATCTACGTTCATTATGGATAAAGGTGGAACCTGAGCTTTGGGTGAAATACCTGTCGTGGGTGCAGGTTTTTTTATCTTACACACCAAACACTTTTTTTGCTTGGTGGTAGGATCCCTTCTGGGTCCGCCTGGCTAGCGACCACCCTTTATATAAAGTCTGCCGCCAAATGTTACCGCTCCGGCGGTAATGTGTTCCGGCAATATTGTATAAAGAGCCAGTTCCTTCCTAAACCCGTGTGCTTTCATCTTCGACCTCATCGTCACTTACCATCAGGTGAGATTGAGGTCAAACGCGGGTTTAGTCACTTATAAAAAAAAAAAAAAAAACACTTCCATTTTTTTTATATATATTTGCGTTTACTAGTTTATTTCCTTTTTGCCGACACACCACAGAGATATTTATTATGTAAAAACACTTTTTCCCATAAAGATCACAGTAACACTGCTTTAGTGAGATTTTGATATTGTATAACTGTAGTAGGGTTTTAAATTTTGCACAATTTTTATCTTCGTTTTTAATAGTATTCACTGTTCACAATATTTAGACTTCACTATGGGATTGTTTTTGTGTTCTGAATTAGCACTTTCTTGAATAATAACAAAGTAAATAACAAACAAAGGATTGAATGTAAGCATGATCTAAATAATAAGCTTAAAGCTTGGCTTGCAACCCTGAATTATTCAGAAACTGAGGAACTTCTAGTCTGTTCGTAGAGCTTAGCGTGAACATGAAAACGTACATAAAAACAAATAAACTTTTACACATTATACACACACACACACACTCACATATACCCACATACACTCTCACTCATGCACACATTCCTTTTAAATTCATTTTTAATCTTATTTTTTGTTAACATTTCATTTTTATTTTATTTTTCACTGTATTTTTATAACCTTATTTTTTTTTTTGCTTAAATGCTAATGTTTTGTATATAAAGCAAGCAAACCAATGATAATTATGTAATAATATTTCACCAAGTTATTGTCAATGTTATCCCAAATAACGAAAGATCACTGACTCCCGAGGCACAGGTTTTAACCTATTTCGGGTGTCTAGAGTTTTTCATTAAGTTTTTTGTATTTCTTACAGATAAACTGCTCTAATGTTTTTTTTATATAATATTGCATATAAGTACTATTCTGTAAGAACTTTGTATTGTTTGATAATAAAGATTATTATTATTTTTGGGGACGTTTTGTCTTCTCAGCTCTAGGCTGGTTATGACTACATTTACTACATTTATTATTATTTTTTTCGACAAGATCTTTTTCACAGCTTTCGCTGGTTAAGTCTGTAGTTATTATTATTATTATTTTTTTTAAACATTAAATGTACTCGGTACTAGGTAAGCACCGGAATAAAAGTGCACACGGGCCTAAACCAAGTGTGCACCTTGGGTAACTAGGTACTAATAGGGGTATTGTTCTGTGAGAGATCTTCGGCATTGCTCAAAAATTTTCGGACCAGTCTGCAGGTGTTGAGAATTACTGATTTTTGCATCTTTATTAAGGTAGAGTGGGCTGGTAAATCTAATACTTTAAGTGATCTATGTATCTGCTTTGGGATAACACCTGTTGTAGAAATAACAACTGGTATTATGACTACATTTTTTAATCGCCACATTCTAGTTATCTCATCTTTAAGTGGAACGTATTTTGCTAGTTTTTCTGAAATAGTGTTTTGTAAATTATGCGTGTTCGGAATTGCTATATCTATTAATTGAGCTGTATTGTTTGTTTTATCTACTATTGTTATATCAGGTCTATTGAAATGTGTGGTTCTGTCAGTCAAAATGGCTCTATCAAAATATAATTTGTATGTTGAATTTTCCAATACGGTTTCGGGTTGATATTTGTAGTAGGGAACAACTGTTGAGGGGATCAGATTGTATTTAATTGCTAGTTTCTGGTGGATTATGTTTGCAACCTGGTCATGTCGATATTTATAGTCAGTTTGGGCCACACTTTTGCAGGCCCCGGTGATGTGCTGGATAGTTTCCGAGGCGCTGTGGCAGCGTCTGCATAAATCAGTAGGTATTCGAGTTTTTATGATATGCTTATGATAGTTGCGCGTTTCGATTACCTGATCTTGGATTGACAACATAAATCCCTCAGTTTCTGGGAACAGTTCACCATGCTTGAGCCATTCGTTCGACGCTCGTTTGTCGACGTTAGGTTGGCACAAGTCGTTCCAGTGTCTACCGTGCAGAGATTTACCGGCCCAAGTGGCAATTTTTGTTTGCTTATCGACTTGTGATTCATTACGTTGACTTGTTTTATCTCTAAGATTTAATGGGGTTAAGAGTTTATCATTTTCGACTATAGCTTTGTGGAGATTAGATGTATTGGATTTATTGTGGAAGTATTTTCTTAGGGAGCTTACTTGTTTATTGTGAAGATTAAGTATATCTATGAGGCCTCGGCCGCCTTCATACCTCGGCAAGGTCAGTCTTTGGATGCAAGATCTGGGATGATGTTTGCGATTTTTTGTGAGAGTTGTATGTATTACCCTTTGGATATTCTTGAGTTCAGTCTTACTCCAATTTAGAATACCGAAAGAGTATGTTAAAATTGGGATAGCGTAACTATTGATGGCCTTTATAAGATTTTTTGAGTTCAATTGTGTTTTCATAATAGTATTTAGTCGTATTTTAAAAAGATTAGTTAGTGAAGTTTTGCTTTCTTTGAAGTTTATTTGTCTAGCTTGGTTATACCCTAAATATTTATATGTTTCATTTTCTGTTAAAGATTGTATAATATTTCCTGTGTTTAGTTGATAGCTGTTTTCAATAAGTATACCTGCATGAACTGAATTAATTTTACATTTATCAATACCGAATTCCATATTGATATCCTGTGAAAATTTATCAACCATATTTGCTAGTGTATTAAGGCCTTGCTGATTGGTAGAATAAAGCTTAATATCATCCATATATAAAAGATGATTTATCTTATTTATTGATGGAAGGTGTGTGACAGGGTCAATCCATTCTTGATGGTATCCTACATCTGCTGAGTTTAAAAGATTGGACAGGGGGTTCATAGCAAGGCAGAACCAAAGAGGGCTGAGGGCGTCTCCCTGGAATATGCCCCTTTTTATTGGTATAAAATCGGTTTCATGGTTACTGAGTTTTAATTTGGTAGTCCAATTTAACATAGTTTGTTCTAGAAAATTTATTATTTTAGGATGAATTTTATATATATTTAGTATTTTGACTAACCACGAGTGAGGAACTGAATCAAAGGCTTTTTTATAATCTATATATATCGTATATAGATTACTTTTCGTTTTGGCGACCTGTCTTAGAATTACTGAATCGATGGTGAGTTGTTCTTTACACCCCTGACTCAATTTCCTGCATCCCTTCTGTTCTTCAGCCATTATGTTATTTGTTTCAATGTATTTATATATATTTTCAGCAAGGCAAGATGAGATAATTTTGTAGATAGTTTGAAGACAGGTAATCGGTCTTTGTTTGGCTGGGTTACTAAGGTCAGATATATCTTTAGGTATTAAGTATGTGATGCCGGTTGTGATATAGTGAGGCATACTATTGGGGTTTTCTATAAAGTTATTAATGTGGTTAAATAAGAATGGATGAGTATATGTGAACTTTTTATACCAATAGTTGTGGATATTATCAGAGCCTGGTGCTTTCCAGTTTTGCAGTTTTTTAAGAACTTCATGAAATGTTTCTATAGAGATTTGTTGAAATTTCATTCCACTCATGACTGACAATGAATTCGTTTCCCCTTGAATCCACTCCGCTTCGTTGTTATGTTCTTTAGTCTGACCCCATATATTAAACCAAAAGTCATACATATTTTGAACTGAATTATTTTGTGCATCAGTTTGTTGATTATCAGTTTTAGTGTAGATTATGTTATTGTTTAGATTACGGTAAAATAATTTTTGATTGGTATAAAACTGTTTATTTTGAGTTTTCCTGAGTGTGCAGGCTCTATATCTACGCAAGCGGCTGCTAGTTACTGATAATTTTTGTTTGAGTGTGTCCATGAAATGCTGCAATTCTGTATTAGGTAGTTCATGACTAGTGTGTATTTTATAATTTTTAAGTATGGATCCTACAATAGCAGTTAATTTTCTATTTCTGTTACCTTTTATATATTGAGTTAATCGCGCTATTTTAGTTCTTAGATCATTTATTTTCTTTTCTAAGCGTATTTCCCAATATCTTTTCATCGTTTTAGGAGTAGATCGAGAGGGATTTTCTAGTGGTACTAAATTTATTTTAGAGCCATTTACTTTAGCTGCAGTCCAAGCAGCACAATATATATAAGTTTGAAAATGTTCGTATTCTGTTTCTACGTTTATATATTGAGGAAGTAAAGCTATATTAATATATTCTACTATATTTGCTAATCGTTTTGAAGTATTTTGTTTCGGGATGTAATTTCTTTTAGTTGGTTCGGTGTTTTTATAAACATCAAAAGCTTCTTGGAATGTTTTATCTATATCAGGGTTTCTTTGGGGAGCTACTTGGGTTATTGGTGTTTCGGGTGCAACATTGGTGGGTTCAATTAGATCGTCAAAGTAATTCAAAAAATCTTGAGCTGGCAACTGAGTATTTTGGTAAGTTAAATTGTTTACATCATTAGGGTTTTGTGAGTTTGAGTTAGTGATATTTTCGGAAATTATTTGTAGTTCTTCAGCAATATCCTGTTTGATTTTGTTTAGTTTTTCGGAATTAATTAATTTATTGGTTATTATCAACCGTCTTTGGTCAGCTACTCTTTGCTCGGTTATGTGGGAGAGATGTGGAAATTTAGTTACAAACTCTTGGTGTAAAAATTTTCTATAGGCTGTTTTGTTTGTTTCTAATTTAGTTATTGTATAATAAGATCTTATTATGGCTTCATTATATTCGTTTGTCCAACGAAGACGCTGTCCTCCTGCATTAATAAATTGAGAGTTATTTATAGTTTGTTGGCTACTTTGTGTATTCGATTGTAATTCTAAATGTATTCTATTGATGGTTTCTTGAGAAAGTAATTTATTATTTACGATAGCCCTTCGTTGGTCTCCTAGTCTTTGTCTACTGACTTGTATGTGTGGGAATTTTTCGGTGAATTTTGTATGAAGTAGTGGTAAGTACCCTTTAGTATCTGTGTCCATATTAGTAAGTTGTAGGTAAGTACGCAGGATGAATTCATTAATTTCTTTGCTCCATCTTTTTCGCGTTCTCGAAGTACCATTAGTGGGCGCAAGTTTTGTGGCTAAGTCAGCCTCTTGTGCAACATCTTCTGGTGTTTCACTATCTGAATTTGATACTATTGAGGGTTGGTAGGATACAGATGAACTGATAACTGATTCTGAAGGTGATGATGTACGGGATGAAGTTTCGGCAGTAGTATTTTGAGAATGAACAGTGGCAAGGGCCCGCCTGGTCAGCCTCTTGCATTCTACAGCCCGTGGACTGTGGCTTTCATTATCTGCAGCAGTTGTAGGCTGGGCAGGTATTTGCGACACGGTGTCCCCCCCAGAATACGTGGGACAGCCTGAGCTAGAAGGCTCAGGGCGGGATTCCCCATTGCCAGTGGCACTGGAACCCGCCTGGGGTAGTTTGTTTCCGCTTCTTAGACGCATCGCATTTATTTTCTAGTGCTCCGTTGGTTATTGGTGTGTATTTAGCTTAATAAGCTGCCAATATCCGCTCCTCACGTAACCTCAGATCTTCGGGTCGGACGTGGAGATAGATTTGTGAGGAGCTTATTATTATTATTACGTATGCTTACAGCTACACGCCTTTCGACGGAAAGACCCGACAATTTGACCAGTCGGTCGGGGATCAGGGCAAGAGGGACAGAAACCGGCGAACTATTCGGGCAGTATCCAGCAAAACCGCTCTTTGCATGCGTGCTGGAAGCGAACCACCGCCGAATCCCAGCCTTTCAAGGTTTCTGCCCAAAGTGGCTGGGGTCAAACCGTTTGCGGATATTACAACCGGGATGATTTCGGTGGACACAACTTCCCATATTTCGGTCACCTCGTGTGCAAGGTCCAAGTACTTGCGTTGCTTTTCGGTCTCGGCCTTCACGAGGTTCTCGTCATGTGGTATAGTTATGTCCACCAAAAACACCTTAGACGACGATCGGCCCATTAACACGATATCAGGTTTATTCGCTAGAATAGTCCTGTCCGTGATAATGGGCCGATCCCAGTAGAGCTTGGCACTGCCGTTTTCGAGAACTGGCTCCGGCGTGTACTGGTAATAAGGCAGTTTCTGATTGATGAGACCGTATTTCAGAGCGAGCTCTTGGTGGAGAATCTTGGCTGCTTGGTTGTGTCTATGCAGATACTCAGTGTTAGCAAGAACCAAACAACCCGAAACTACATGTCTGAGGGACTCGCCAGGTTGGCGGCACGCCCGACATACGTCCACTGTGCCGTCCCTCATAATGTACTTCCGGTAGTTGTTCGTCTTGATAACCTGATCCTGTATCGCAAAGACAAACCCTTCGGTTTCCCCAAAGAGGTCCCCGAAGCGCAGCCAATGCACGGAGGCTTTACGGTCCACGTGTGGCTCGTGTAGAGCTTTGTAAAACCTTCCGTGCAGCTCTTTCTCTTTCCATACGGTCTCACGATCAGAAATGCTTAGTACCGCCGGTGTCTGCCATGTCTCGAGGCCCAGATTGAGAGGGGTGAGTCCTTTGTCACACGCTACAACCTCTCTATGCATACCCACGTCCGCCTTCGCCATAAAATAGGCTCGGAGGCTATAAATCTCCCGATTGTGCAAGGTTTTGGCGCTAATTAGGCCTCTTCCTCCACACTTCCGGGAGATATACAGCCTCATTACTGACGACCGAGGATGATGCATTCTATGGAGGGTCATAGTAGTGCGGACCTTCCGATCCAGGGCTTCTAATTCGGTCTGAGTCCATCTGAGTACGCCAAAGGTGTACGAAAGAACGGGCATAACCCATCCGTTAAACGCTCGGACTTTGTTGAGACCCGACAGAGAACTAGTTAGTACCTTTGTCAGGCGCTCAAAAAAGACTTCGCGTACAGACTGTTTTACGCTCGCTTCTTCGACACCGATGTTCTGTGACATACCCAGATACCGGTATGTTTCATTTTCGGAGAGAGCTCTCAGGTTAACGGGACCTAGGTCAACCCTCTGAGAACGAGTAATCCTTCCCCTCTCCACATGAACAACCGCACACTTGTCCACTCCAATCTCCATTTTGATGGAGCTGCTAAAATCTGTCACGATTTTTAGCAGTTCCCCCAATCGTGGAGCCGTTGGAGCTAACAGCTTGAGGTCATCCATGTAGAAAAGATGGGATAACCGCATGCCCCCTCTACGAAACTGAAAGCCCGTCTCTGATCCCTCCAGCAATGTGCTAAGAGGATTCAGAGCCAGGCAAAACCAAAGTGGGCTCAGACAATCACCCTGGAATATTCCCCTACTAATCTGGATTCGGTCTTCCGCATCCGTCATTCGCCTGCCTTGGAGACTGAGCATTGTACTCCATTGTCTCATACATCGCTCGAGAAATATTCGAACTGTACCGTCGATTTTGTACAGTTCAAGAACTCTCAAGAGCCACGTATGAGGCACGGAGTCAAATGCTTTTTTATAGTCAATCCAGGCTGCGGAGAAATTGCGACGGTTGCGTTTGACCAATTTGCCAACGACAGCGTCCACGAGAAGGAGTTCCTTTGATCCGCGGCTACCAGCCCTACATCCGTTCTGAGCATCAGATATAACGCGATTAGCATCTAAATGCTGGCGAATCTTGGTGCTCAGAACGGAGGTAAGTGTCTTGTAGGTGGTAGATAGACACGTTATGGGCCGGTATTTCGATGGATCCGCGGTATCGTTGGACTTAGGAACTAAATGAGTGACCCCAGTAGTGAGGAAGTTCGGGAGAGCTCCGGTGTCCAAGGCTTCCCGGAATTGACGGGCCAAAGTTGCATGGCACAGAGAAAATCCCTTGAGCCAATAGTTCTGCAATCCGTCAGGGCCCGGACTTTTCCAGTTCGGGCTCCGGCGGATTGCAGCACTTACGTCCTCCTCTGATATGAGGACTTGGCTCATAGGGATCACCCCCGCACACGCTTCCTCAACCCTATCAATCCAGGGACCCTCTTCGTGCTCAACTGGGCGCTCCCACAGGCCGCGCCAGAAGTTAATAGCGTCGGCCTTATCCGGTATGCGGCCAGTCGAGCAGGGTTCGGAACTCTCCAGGGATTTATAGAACTTCCTTTGGTCACTCGAGAAGAGACGATTTTGGTTGTATCTCTCAACCCTTTGGGAGTATCTCCGAATACGCTTCGCCCATGCAGCGATCTTTTGCTTCAGCTCGTCGATGCGCTCTGTCAGTTTTCGGGTGAAGCCCGGTTTGGTCAATCTAGTGTCCATTCCGGGAAACTCCCTCCTGACAAAACGCACAATCCTTGGCCTGGTGTTGCCCGAGCTGAAGCAAGTTAGCTTGCCGATGAGGATCCTGGCTTGTTCGATACGACGCTCAATCCTCCTCTTCCAAGCTGGTACAGCGTTACTCCGAGGAGTAGCACGTCCAGCAGTTGGGCTTGGAGCAGCCATGGCGCCAGTAAACCGACATACCGCCATAGCCGCTCCAAAAAGGATTGAGTTCGTCTCGACAAGATCAGAGCTGCTCTCCAAATGTTGGGGCAACATCTGATTAACGGCCTCAACGACTTGCCTATTACGAGCGCTGCATGGTAGTCTGGGAAGCTTCGGCCTTCCTTCAAGGGGAGTATTACGTACTTCCTCAATCGCCTCCTCTAATAGCCTTCTCGTGTGCTCTAAATCCTGGAAAGCCATCTCTGTTGCACCTCCCCCTGCCACCGGGTTGTTCCGGTCTGCCTCGTCTGCACGCTGCTCTAAAGCAGGCATTTGCACTGGAGAGGCGACACTCGCAGTGACTGGGGGTGGTACCACAGAGAAGGCTTTATTATTATTATTATTATTATTATTGTTGTTTGAAAAGTATTTTATACGCTGAATCTTGGCTTGCCAACATTTACACACAAGTATTAACACTTTAACTAAGTAAATTTAACTTTAAATTGAAATTTTGACACTTTAATTAATTTAAAACAGAATAAAACAAGGAGCTCAATGTTGCTTTTGCGGATTACCCACATATGTGGGTTATTTATTACAATGTTTAAAAGATTATAAAAGACGCCGGTCATGTCGTTAACATCCTCACAGTTATCAAATTCTTTCAACCAATCAATTTTATCCAAATCATTCTTTATCAGATTATAGTCAGTCCTGTAAAAGTTTAGCCTAGATTCAGTGACATTTCTGCTCAGGACACTTTGTTTAGGCTTTGGGGCATATTTAAATATTAAAAGTGGATGATACGAATCAGTTTTTACGAGTCCTGCTGTTGCTTTATTGACAATTATATTTACCGAGTTAGAGAATACTAAGTCAAGAATTTTATTATTTGAGTTCAAGATGTTATTAAATTGATTAAGGTTGTTCAGCGATGCAAAGTCAATCAAAATTTGGGCAAGACTAGAGCCGTTATGCTTATGAACTAAGATGGAATCTACAGTTACATTAGGCCAAGTAATACAACTTAAGTTAAAATCTCCGACCAAAAGTACATTGTCCAAATTTTCGATATTATGAGTACTTTTTTTTACAAATGTAATAAGATCTTTTTTATTAACTGGAGGTGGTAGGTATACTGCGCAAATGGTATAACTTTTTGAATCTATATCCAATTTCACCCACAATTCTTCGATATTAGAATCATATGAGTGTAAAACACTACTGCTGTTATACTTTTTAGAAATAGCAATGAGCACCCCTCCTCCAGTTTTTGTTTTACCATTTTTATTAACAACATTCCTATCACGCCTATATACAACATAGCGATCATTGAATAGTTCTGAGTCGTAAATGCTATCATTTAACTAGGTCTCAGTCAATATAATAACATCATAATCAGTAGACACAACATTGCAATAAAATTCATGTGTTTTTAAACGTAAACCTCTAACATTCTGGTAGAAAAATAGTATATTATTGAATTTTAAATAGTTTAAACCAATACATGCTTAGAATTGAGAAAAAAAAGGTACAGTTATTTAAGACATTAAAACTATTTTTATAAAAGTTTATCTAAGGTCTCAATACTTCTTATAAATATATATTCCGAATTCTCGTTCTTTCGCATAAAAATTTTTCCTTGTTTAACCCAAACAAATTTGTACCCTTTTCCTTTCCTTTCTGGCGAGCTGCAGCGTGTAGAGTTCGGTTGGCAGGTGAAAGATGATCTGCAACGAAGATTGGCTTTTTGTTTCCCCCTATGCCAATATGACTCGTGTTTAACTTGTCATCTACATGATTCCTGTTATAGATAATTGTGCCTGCTAAGAACTT
Source organism: Stenoptilia bipunctidactyla (assembly GCA_944452665.1). Lineage (NCBI taxonomy): Eukaryota > Metazoa > Arthropoda > Insecta > Lepidoptera > Pterophoridae > Stenoptilia > Stenoptilia bipunctidactyla. The sequence goes on from OX101733.1 coordinate 27,154,185, forward strand.
GTCTCTAAGTCTGGGTGTAGCCATTTTTACTATAATAGATCTTGGTCTGGTATCATTTTTATTACTTTTAGCTATCCGAGTGTAATGGTGTATATCAGCATCATTTAGGTCGCAAGATATTGTTTTTGAAAGTTGTTTGATGATCGAAGGTAAGTTTTCATTTTTATGCTCTGGAACGCATTGAATTTCCAAATTGCAGGACCGGTTGTGTTGTTCCATTCCCTCGAGACGTACACCTAACTTTCTAACAGTTTCCGTAAGTGTTCCGTTTTCCTTTATGAGTTGTTGTATGGAATCAGTTTTAGTACTTAGGTCTTTCTTAATGCGATCATATTCATCATTCATAAACGATACAGATTTTTCCATGCCTATGATATTTTCAGTAAGTTGTTTTAATTCAGATTTCACCATACGACGTAAACTACTTTCCAATTCGGTAAAAATAGATTCTTTAAGTTTATCTATTTCTTCCCGGATAACGTCTCTCACTTCTTCCTTAGTTAGTGATGAACTACTCGTAATAGGTGAACATGTTGATTTTTTGCTGTTTTTATTGCGTGTCGTAACATTATCGGACGTTTTAACGGGTGTTTGAGAATTGTCGCCACCCTTTTTTGCAGCTGAACGGCAGTCTGGACAGAACCAACTTTTTATTTGCATATCTGTTAGATGCTCGGAATTAGTGCATAGCAGATGAAATGTCTTTTTACAGGATTTAACCGAACAATTTATTGATTCATTTTTTGAAACAGTCTTTAAACACCCAGCGCACAACATTTTTGAAAGTTCAAAAAAAAAAAACAAATAAAAAGAAAAATAAAAAAAAAAGTTATTAATCCAGGAAAACGGCAAAAGGAATAAAAAAAAAAAAAAGGAAGTTCACGGAGTATGATTTGAACCACGAACTTTTCATTCACTAGCTTGACGTCTTATACCTCTAGACCACTGGGACGTTAAGCTATGGAGTGAAATTGAAGAACAGTTTGGGAGCGTAGAATACCGTTACGCTATCTCTCTTTAGCTTAAGTTAGGTGGGTATCGCGTTTTCGCTTGTACCGACACTACACTATAAGATCACTCACTGTTCATATGTTTTGTTGCTTAATATAATCTATACATATAATAAAATGGTAGGAAAGTCAAAACTGTACATTGAATATTTTTTTAAAAGAATACTTGGGGTATGATCTACAATCGAAACAGAAACAAAAAATATAGTTTTTAGAATTTTTGTCTGTTTGTCTGTTTGTCTGTTTGTCTTTCCGGGATAAACTCAAAAAGTACTGCATGGATTTACTTCAAATTTGGCATGAAGATAGTTAAGAAGTCGGGTCAACATATAGGCTACATATTATCACGCTAGCAGTGTTATAATCGTAGGTGCGTTTGGTGCTGCATAGCGTTCACGCAGACGACGTCGCGGGCAGCAGCTAGTTGTTAATAATTAACTCTTTATTAATTTAGTAGAGTTTATATTTTAATGCGTGTCGCGTTTTTGATGACTTATCACTTACACAGTAATTATTTATAGTTTATATTACGGAATGTATGCAATGATTTAATTATGATTTTATTCACTTATTAATAACCGCACTGTTTCACAAACGATATCACAGATTATTTGAAGTCTTTAGAACGTGAATTTTATAACACTATTGAGATTAATGAATTTTACTTATTTTTAAACAATTTATAACCAAGAGCTGGTTTGACTCGTGACTTCGCGCGCACGTCTAATGAGTTGCGATTCTCTGCAAATTACTTTTTTATTTTCAAGCCGATTGCGGAGTTCGACACCTTTGAAGGAAGGTATCGACGAGATCTACACGAATAAATAATATAAACGCTGAGTTACCGTAATTTTTTTTTAAGTTTTAGACCAAAAACCCAGATTCCGATGCACCAAAAACGATGTAAATTTGCAAGTGCGGTAGCTGATTGAGGAGTCAGAAGGAGCGCCTCAATGCGTTTGACAAAATAAAAACAACTTAATCAATACAAATTTTCAAAATGACTAAGTAAACTACGATAGTTTAGGTTTGGGTCAGGTTAGGTTAGGTTAGGTTAGGTTAGGTTAGGTTAGGTTTTTGGTTGCGATTCTCTGAAAATAACTTTTTTATTTTCAAGCCGATTGCGGAGTTCGACCGCTGTGAAGGATGGTATCAACGAGATCTACACGAATAAACAATAAAAACGCTGAGTTACCGTAAAAATTTTTAAGTTTTAGACCAAAAACCCAGATTTCGATGCACCAAAAACGATGTAAATTTGCTAGTGCGGTAGCTGATTGAGAAGTCAGGAGGAGCGCCTCAATGCGTTTGACAAAATAAAAACAACTTAAGCAATACAAATTTTCAAAATGACTATGTAAACTACGATAGGTTAGGTTTGGGTCAGGTTAGGTTAGGTTAGGTTAGGTTTTTGGTTGCAATTCTCTGCAAATTTCTTATTTATTTTCAAGCCGATTGCGGAGTTCGACCCCTCTGAAAAAGGTATTGACGAGATCTACACGAATAAACAATAAAAACGCTGAGTTACTATACTAAATTTTTAAGTTTTAGACCAAAAACCCAGATTTCGATGCACCAAAAACGATGTAAATTTGCTAGTGTGGTAGCTGATTGAGGAGTCAGAAGGAGCGCCTCAATGCGTTTGACAAAATAAAAACAACTTAATAATAATAATAAAATATTTTATTTTTGCTCTCACAAACTTAAATCTAGTTAGAACTAAGAATATTATCGTAAATGTACAATATTAAATTAAGATTGTGAGAGCCTGGTGTCCGTAAAAGGGTTGACCTGTGTGACGGAACGCCAGGCCCCACACTATCGGAAATTGGCTACAGTAGACATCTTACATAGGTATTAGGTTAATTATTCTTATTACACTATTTTATTACAGACTAATTAAGTATATGTTGGTGTGTATTATGTGGAGTCGTGTGGTGTGTATGCGTGTGTGTGTGTGAGTGTGTGTGTGTGTTTTTGGTCAAATTATCATATTATTACAGCACTTTTTTTTTTTTTTTTATAGTATAGCTACGAAGAGGTTTTCAACCTGATCATAGTCGAAATCTTCCAACCATTTTCTAATATATGTTTTAAATTTAGTATGGCTCAAGTGTTTCACATTTTTGTTTTTTTTCAAAAGTTTATTATAAAGATGAGGGGCATTATACCCGTAATGTCTTTTAGCAAATTGACTATTGCGTTTAGGAAGTGGAACTTTATCTACTCTCTTTGTATTTTCCGGTAAATAAGGAATAGTGAAACGGTGGTATTTTAACAGTGACTGGTGGATGTATAATTTTCTTATCGATAGAACTTTGCAGGTTTTATACAAGTCAGTAGTAGGGTATCTGTAAGGAAACATTTTTATTACTTTAAGTAGAGCTCGTTGTGCTCTTTCTGCTGTAATCATATACGACTTCGCTGCACCACCCCAAGAACCAATACAATATGAAAGTATGGATTCTGCTAAAGCTTTATATATTCGTAGTATTAGGCTAGTGTTTACATTAGTTCTCAAGTTTTTGAAGACGTAAATTAATTTTCTAATTTTATTGGAAACGTTAAGTATTTGTAGTTCCCACGTTAACTTGAAATCAAGAGTGACTCCCAAATATTTTATGCTGTCCACTTTTTGCAATTTAGCGCAATCACAAGGTTCATTATTATCATTCTGCTTGTTACATGGAAAAGTATGTATTTTTAAACTAAAGGAGTTATCTGGTTTTGTTGCATTGGTTTTACAAAAAGTTAAATATTTAGTTTTGTCTGTGTTTAGTGACAACAAACTACTTTCAAGCCACGATGTGGTATGTTTCAGTACCATTTCAGCTAGTTTATATACTTTTTGCCAGCTATCATCTTGGAAGAGCAGAACCGTATCATCAGCAAACATAATAATGTCAGTTTTAGGAAACTCTTTGGTACTGAGGTCATTGATGTACACAAGGAACAGAGAAGGTCCCAGCGTACTGCCCTGGGGTACACCATAGGTGCACTTACAAGAGTTACTTAAGTGCTCATTGATTTTGACTCTCTGGTTTCTCTCAGTCAGATAGTTCTGAAACCATAGAAGTGGGGTTCCCCTGATGCCACAGTTCTCCAAACGAGTTAGTAGTATTGGGATCGATACAGTGTCAAAGGCCTTCTGGAGGTCTAGGAAAACCCCCAGACACCTTTTGCCCTGGTCAAGATAATTAACTATTTTATTTGTTAGGTCGAGAACTGCATCATCAGTGGATCTACCGCACCGGAAACCATATTGATTATTTGAGAGCAGTCCATTTGATTCGAGATAGCTAATAAGTCTTTTGTTCATTAATTTTTCTAAAATTTTTGACAGGGTGGTAAGCAGTGAAATCGGTCGATAATTCGATGGAATTAATTTATTTCCTGATTTATGCACAGGGACCACAATTGCTGACTTGAACGCAGTTGGGAATACACCTGTGGAGAAACTCAGATTGCAAATGTGAGCTATTGGCTCTGCTAGAATTCGATTACATTCTTTTATAACTTTAGTGGAGATGTTATCGCAACCATTGGCATTGCTCAGTTTCAGTTGTCCTATTATATTAGTCACTTCAGATGAGCTTACAGGAAGCATAAAGAAAGATTTACAAGAGCCCACTGAAGACTTAGAAAAATTTGAAAGTTCTAGATCCGTAGTATTGAGCTTTTTGAGGGTCTTATTGGCCAATGTTTCACCTACACCCGTGAAGTAATTATTAACAGCATCAAGAGATTCAACTTGGTTTACCTTTATATTGAGGAGTTCGTTAGCAGGTTGATTTTTTATGTTAAGATCACCTATTTCTTTTATTAAACTCCACGTCTTTTTATTGTCACCAGAACAGAGCTCAAATTGCATATCGTAGTATTGTTTTTTCAGTAATTTCACAACTCTATTACAAATACTGCGGAATATTTTATATTGTGTGCTCAATTGACGATCTTCAGGATTTTTAATATATTTTTTATACATTTTATTTCTTGTACGAATAGATCTTACAACGCCCACTGTAATCCACGGTTTAATAGGTTTTTTTCTACATGGAAATTTTATAGTTTTTGTATGAGCATTGATGGTAGATTGTAAGACTGTAATCAGTTTATCCGCAGCAACATTAGTATCTTGTAGGCCGCACAACTCATTCCAGTTTTCTAATGCTAGTGATTCGCGTATGGCAGTGTAATCAGTTTTTGTTTTGGTGAGCATTCTAGTAGTATAATCAGGCTTATTTATATCGTTAATTAGTATTAAAATTGGCGAATGATCTGTGAATTTATTGAAGATGAAAGTTTTCCATGGTTTGCGAGTTTTTAACAAAAAGTGGTCGATACAAGTCTTTACTCTAGTGGGTTTGTTAATTGCTGGGAGAAGACCATAGAACGCCATTTGAGATAGGTAATTAAGAGCGGAGTCATTAATTTCACCAGGTAAAATATTAATGTTGAGATCCCCAGTGAGCAGTATGTTGCGTGACTGTATGGTTCCCATTATGTTATTAAGAGAATCAACAAATCTCGCAGGGTTCCTAAAAGATGGAGGGCGATATGTGCAAATTACAGTGAAATCGTCGTTAATTTTTAATAATAGGCAATTCCCTTCCTCTACAAGTTCATCTCGTGCACAGACTTTGAGTTCATTACGAACGTATGCCACAACACCGTCATTCTGATTAAGGTTCCTATTGGTGTAGAATACTTTGTAGTTGGTAAGAGAAGGAGGTGGCTTAAATTCATTAATCCAGCATTCCGTAAAGACTAATACATCTACTGGTATTTCAAGACTCTCCAGGAAAACTAGAAATCTGTCAAGATTACTGTGGATGCTGCAAATATTAAGAGTTAGTACAGATAAGGGTTTTTTGAATTTAGTTTCAGTTAGATGAGCAGCAAAGTTAGAGGAATCAGGTACAATAATGCAAGAGTCATCAATAATAGTGTCTATTTTTTCTAGATCATTATCGTGTTTTGGAGTGAATTTGCCAATATAGATAATACAGTTGCAGTTAAAGTAATATGATAATTATTGTGAAGAAAGCATGGATTCACGTAATTGGTAGTGTTGTTACTTGACATATGTTTGTATTTAACGATATAAATATAAATGTGGGTGCCTATGAATATGTGTGAGAATATTTGTGGTGTGTAGAAGTGGTGAGAGGTGTGTTTGATTGCGAAGTGGTGCACAAAGTTATTTTTATAAATACTAATATTATACAAATACAAAAAGAAAAAAATATAGAACACAAAAGCATTTGGTACTGGTACAGAATATAGAAAGTAAAGTACTGTGATGGGCTTATCTAGTCATATCTTTAGAAGTTTCGCTAGGTCATTTTCTTCATCAATCGGGATTGTGGCTGAACCGTCGTTCTGTCGCAAGTAGACTTTACCATGGGATGTCCAGCAGTATTTGTAACCATGTGCAGACTTAAAGTTACGTGCTAAGTAAAACAACTTTCGAGCTTTAGGTGTTAGTCTATCGCATATGTAGATGGGCATATCTGGCCCCTCAAAGTTAAGATCAGCCGACGAGAGGTCTTTATTACTATTTATTTTGTAGTGTCTTACAGCCTTCTTCAGCGCTTCTTTAGCCCCGGACGTCGTTAATTCAGTTATGATTGGATTACCTGATTTTTGACTTTTAACTCGATATATATCCCTGATTTCAAAAGGTTGAACAGGAACTTTAAGTTTTGTGCTTAAATCAGAAAAACGTTTGAGCAAATCTTGCTTGGTCTCATTTTCTTTTAAAGGGATGTTCCTCAACTCCAAAGTATTGGATCTAATTTGTCGTTCCAACTGCTCGACCCTTTCCTCCATCTGTTTAACACAATGTCTATCCTCTTTCTTTTCTTTTTTTTAGTATGTCAATTTCAGTTATAATATCATCATACTTTTGGGATAAAAACGTAATAGATTTTAGTATTTCGGTGTTTTGATGTTCCAAGGTGGATTTTAATTCTTCAAAACGCTGTTCTTGGCTTTCTGATAAATTCTGGAATAACCCACGCATTTCAGTCATAAAATCAGACATATTGGAAGGTGGCACATCTGGCGGAGTTCCCAGGGCCCGTCGTTTACTGTTTCTTTTCTGTTTGTTGACATTTGTGTAATCATCAACCCGAGCAATATCAGATTCAGAGTCATCTTGGGGTGGATTGGTACCAGAGTGTTCACCTAGGTCTTGGTTCAGAGGCGTACCAAATTCTTTAAGTGGCGTTGTACTTTTTGAAGGTGGTGTGCGTTTCAGCGGCATTTTACAGAAGATCAACACGCTTAACGCAGTAAAGTATTATGTACCAGGACAGCATACACTAGTAGAAGTTTGTGAAGTAGTCCACTCAACGTTTGTGTGGTCAACTGTGAGCTGTGTAAAAATGTATCTGACTAAACCGAAGTTATCAGGACTGCATAAAATGAATGAAGTATTTACAAGTAACGGCAGCTATCACGATTCGATCGACTTACAATTCCGAGCAAATTCTGATTTATAATAGGTGAAGCGTACGATTATTTTTCCTCAGGAACAAATTTTAAGTGAGGCGTACGATTTTTTTTTTTTTCCTCGGGAACAAATTTTGACTATCGCAAGTTAAAATCATTCACTCAATCTGTTAATTCCTTATGTTTATGTTTGAGACTTTGTGTATGCTTGTACTCTATGTCAAGTTCTGTCAAAATTTAGTTGGTCCTTGATTGGAGGTTATAAAGTAAACAATTGTGATGACGAAATAGTTACTTTCTTCTCCAATTGGTCAGGAATTTTCAAAAGATGGACAATAAACAGATCACTAACCGTTGGATGCGATATTCTTCGTAGTATTTTACAGCTGGAGTCTTGTTTTGCTGCAGAAGCTTTCAGAACACGGCCTCCAAGGTACTTTCTTGAATAACAGTTGCGGTTTTGTCGAATTGTAAGCACTTTTTCTTTAGTTATTAATTTATTTTCAAGAGCGATCGTGAACGATGTATACTGTGTCAAGGGGCAGGGGAGAGGGGGACTTAAGCAATATAACTTTTCAAAATGACTATGTAAACTACGATAGGTTAGGTTTGGGTCAGGTTAGGTTAGGTTAGGTTTTTGGTTGTGATTCTCTGCAAATAACTTTTTTATTTTCAAGCCGATTGCGGAGTTCGACCGCTCTGAAGGATGGTATCGACGAGATCTACACGAATTCACAAATAAAACGCTGAATTACCGTACAAAATTTTTAAGTTTTAGAAAAAAAACCCAGATTTCGATGCACCAAAAACGATGTAAATTTGCTAAGCAGGTAGCTGATTGAGGTGTCAGAAGGAGCGCCTCAATGCGTTTGACAAAATAAAATCAATTTAAGTTATACAAATTTTCAAAATGACTATGTAAACTACGATAGGTTAGGTTTGGGTCAGGTTAGGTTAGGTTAGATTAGGTTTTTGGTTGCTCTTCTCTGCAAATAACTTTTTTATTTTCAAGCCGATTGCGGAGTTCGACCCCTCTGAAGGAAGGTATCGACGAGATCTACACGAATAAACAATAAAAACGCTGAGTTACTGTTCTAAATTTTGAAGTTTTCGACCAAAAACCCAGTTTTCTATAGAAAAATTAGCAATATACGAATTGGATGCACCAAAAACGATATAATTTTGCTAAGCAGGTAGCTGATTGAGGTGTCAGAAGGAGCGCCTCAATGCGTTTGACAAAATAAAATCAATTTCAGTAATACAAATTTTCAAAATGACTATGTAAACTACGATAGGTTAGGTTTGGGTCAGGTTAGGTTAGGTTAGGTTAGGTTAGGTTAGGTTAGGTTCCCCCCCAAGTGGAGTGTGCCTTGTCGTGGCGGGGGGGCTCAGTAGCCCGTCGCAATTCAGCGACTGGGTGAAGCCAAATCACTCCTACGATGGTGGCGCGCTGCGTCTGTCCCGTATCGGGCGGCAGTGTGCCCCTCCGGTACCTTGCGTCTGACCCGTAGCGGGCGGCAGTGGTATCGGGGTGAGGGGGTGGTAGGCGTGGCGAGCACTAACACTGCCGTCGCGTGGTCATTAAATTGTCACTGCCACCAAAACCGTAACCCGTCGAAGTGTCGTGGATCATGTCTCGCGGCTTTGATGGAACGGGGGTCTTGGCTTAACCGCCCGGACCGTGAGGAGACATCCTCTATAAAAAACCCCGAAAGACCGATCGCTGGGAAACGCGGCGATCGGTTGCCTCTTCGGAGGTGGCAGAGTGGGTTAATTCTGCCAATTAGCGACCAACCCTGGGTACCTCCCG